>CM062292.1:457941362-458096362 GCA_031216915.1 Pictodentalium vernedei | reverse complement strand
AAAAAAATGGAAAAACTTCTGAATGACTGGTCGTTTATAAACCTTAGCCTAATTGGAAAAACTACTGTTGTAAAAACACTGGCCCTTCCAATACTGATACACTGTCTATCGGTTCTCCCAAATCCAACTGACAGTATGTTGGATTCTATACAATCGCGTTTATTCCAATACCTGTGGGCCGGGAAGCGTGAAAAGATCAAACGTAATGTTCTTATTAACGAAACGGACGGCGGGGGTCTTAAATTTCCTAACATTCGGTCATACAGTTATTCTTTAAAAATGGTTTGGATTAAGAAATTAATGGATCCCGGCATAATAGCACCCCGGAGAACTCTTATTTTGGACAACTTCGAACAATTTGGAGGTTACAAAACTTGGTTTTTACACAAAGAGGGATTAACAAAGGTTGGGGAGCACTCAAACAGTTTTTGGAAAAAATGTCCTTTACGCCTGGGCTCTTAGACAACAAATCTTCAACTGTACCTGAAGAAATTTTTTCTCAACCTATTTTCTACAACAAAAATATAAATATTAACAACAAACTATTTTTCAATCAAAGATGGTGCGACAGAGGTATATTTTTTCTTAATGACCTCTTGAGTGAGAGCGGGGGCTTTCTGACTTTTGAAGCCTTCTCTGCAAAATTTGATATCAAAACTCCCTTCACTGTCTTCCAGGGGTTACGAAAGGCGATTTCAAAACGATGGCAAAAAGAAATAAATAGTAAAAAAAAATCCGACTTTATCATAAGTCCGTTGATAGAAAAATTAAAAGTAACAAAAACCGTAAACAAAACTTTTTATTCATTATTCCTACAGCATGCGGCCTCGTACCCAGCTCAGTCTCAGAAGAAATGGAACGAGAGTATGCATCTCAGTCTCGATTGCGATGCTTGCAGACCGATATACAAGAGTCCGTTTTTAATTACTGATGACACCTATCTCCAAACTTTGCAATATAAAATCATACACGGAGCTTTATTTACGAATGCTCGCCTTTTCAAATGTAAATTATCGGAGACTGAGCTGTGCACGTTTTGTTCCAACACTAGAGAGACAGTGCAACATTTATTCTTCGAATGTTCAGTGTCAAAGACAATCCTGTTACAACTTGCAGATAGATTGCAGGAGAAATGTGGTATTCTATTACCACTGACACCGCACTTTACCCTCATTGGCTATATTAATAATAATAATAATAATAATAATAATAATAATAATAATAATAATAATAATAATACACATGAATATACCCCACCTTAGTAATTCTTATATTTAAAAAGTTCATTTATTCTTGCAAAGTGAGAAAATGTGAACCTAGCTTCCACGGATTCGTCGAAATACTCCGGCAATACCGTGACATCGAGCTATACTCCCGTCACCTGTACTCTAACAAAAACACCGACCAAATAAATACCAGGTGTGAATCTCTAAAAGCCCTATTTTATCCTCCGACTTAACACCACACATCGCCTGGACAATAGCCCTCGATCTCCTGGACAATAGCCCTCAACATTTTTGTTTTGCTTTTTTTCTCTCCATTCTCATGAGAAGACTACATGCAACACAACAATCTTATTTCTGTGCATCGATTAAACTTAGAGTAGAAAAAGTTATATATTATATTCTGTATAAAATGGAATTCAATGTACTCTCAGACTATATGAAAAGATATATGTTTATCACTTTTTATCTGAATAAAAAAATTAAAAAAAAAAAAAATATTGACAAGCGGGCATCACCACTGTTCAGCTGACGAGAGCATGGAAAGTCAACACAATTTGAGGTAAACGGTTTTGAAACGTAGTTGACAACTACAATATGCTATCCTACTCCCAACCTGGCACGAACAACCAAGTAAATAGCACAATAGCAATGCCATTTATTTGAAGAGGGTGGCCTTCAAACGGAAAAGATACCAACAATAACAACAAGTCCCTGTAGCGTATTTAAATTGATATGGACACTAATTGAAATTACCGATCGTCCACACGGGGGCACGATGACGCCGTGTACTAAGGCGTACTGCACGTCGATGGTGCGCATGTCTTCAATCAATCCAACCCTGCCTGTGCTGCAGTGCGGAGTTACGATGTTGGGGAGCTGGCAGCCGCTAGTTGTTGCTCGGTGGTTGTCTCCGGGTACTCCGGCTTCCTCCACCCATAAAACTGTCACAGTCATGATTAGCCATTGTGCATAAGTATGTGACCTTAAACACCAATAAATAAATAAATACAAATAATGTTTTTGATAAAAATCGTGTGTGAACCCACATCGGTCTTAGGACAGTTCACACACGCGAAGCAAAAAAAAAAAAAAAAAAAAGAAAAGGAGTCTCTCCTCTATAGAAAAATCAATTCACTCATGTGAAATATTACGTAGCTGTTAGTAATGTGTCAAACAAAACTGATGGAAACACCATCGTTTAACCCTTTACCTACCATGAAAAGCAGACGACACTTGCAAAACAAATTCTTGAACAACTAATTTTATTCATTTTTTGTCTCAAAAACATAGGTTATGACCCCTCATTGGAACGAGCTCGAGGAGCTCGTTCCAAAGAGAGGTCATAACCTATGTTTTTGAGACAAAAAATGAAAAAATAATGAAAATTAACTGACGATTTTTGAGAATAGCGCTGGCCGGTTTTGACCGCTACGTTGGGTAAAGGGTTAAGCAAAAAACAAATTGATTTCTTCTAGTCAAGAAAGCACACTCGCTTTCAGACACGAGAAGAAAATTGACTTTAAAAATATGAAAAAACAATAACATGTTCGCAAAGAAAAAAGGAAACCAAATTGATTTGTTCTCGTCAAGAAAGCCCACTCGCCTACAGACACGAGAAGAAAATTGACTTATCACTTTCTTTTTTTGTCGTTGCTCAGTGGTTCTCTCCGGGTACTCCGGCTTCCTCCACCCGTAAAATTGTCACGGTCATGATTAACTATTGTGCATAAGTATGTGACCTTAAACACCAATAAATAAAAAAAAATAAATAAATAAATTAAAAAAGAAAAAAAAAAAAAAAATAAATAAATAAATAAATAAATAAATAAATAAATAAATAAATAAATTGAAATTATTGCAAGATGTAGCGCCATTGCTAGCTCCTAAATGAGGGATATCGCCTTTTGAACGGATTAAACACTCACTCTTATTATACACACAACATACATCAGACACAACAATTAATATGTGTGGAGAGAAAAAGAAGTGGAGAGCGCCTTAGCGAGTAGCTCCCCACAAACAAGATGTTTTATTGTGTCGTGTCTGCCAAATGTAATATTTAAACAAGAAAATGGGTGGTGATTATGATTTTTTTTTAAATAAAGTTTAATCAAGAAAAACTCATAATACTCTCTGGTTCTCAAGGTAACCAACTTCCACGCTTATCAAGAGATGTCAACAGTAAAGCTACATGTAACGTATATGGGAGGGCCTTTGCAAGCTCCAGCTAGCCCAACAATAAAGGAAGACGTGTCCTGCAGGGGCGGCTGAACGATTTTCAAAGTGGGGGCTGGATCGGACGATAGGTGGTCGTCGGAATGACGGGCCGACCATGATTCGGCCTGTCGTACGAAAATTTTTAATTCCAGGGTCCCAAAAAACCCATTTCCATGCAGCTGAGCAGATATTTTGAGATTTCTCAGATGTTTTTGAAAGATTTCACACTTTGAGAGCCGCTAAAAACGTCGGTAAAGCATACAGGTGAGGTCTATTTATCAGCTTTGGTCGTAACGACCAAAGCTGATAAATGGACCTCACCTGTATGCTTTACCAGACGTTAACATCGATTATACTGTCTGTGGATTATCTTGACTGAGGGTGGATTTGGTACTTGTATGTCTGTAAAATTACGATCAATTTCAGTTAATCGATTTATTAACAGACTGTATACATTTCAGCGTTTGTTGACACTTACTGCAAAAAATGATCCGAAATCCACCGAAACTGAACCAGTACGACAGAAACATAGCTGGCGAAAATATGAGGGAGGGTCTGGATCCGCCCCTTGTTTCACCAGTCATTGATTGCGTTAAAATATATGCATAGAAAAACATGGCCCGGCAAGAAAGTGGAGGGGCGGGTTGAACACTCCCCTCCCTCGCAGCCCCTCCCCCCCGGTTCCGCGGCCCCTGTCCCGAATAACAAGTTTTTTAAACTCCCACTGTTTGGAATGTGGAGAAAGGGTGTAAAAGGGAAGAGGAACGTAATTGTTAACTCCCTGTGTGCATAAAGCTAAAAGGAATTATGGTGATATGCAGATTTTAAAAATATTATGGAAGAGGGGTGATCGAATATATTTTCGAAATGCATCTATTTCCAACGGCCTGCCATACGGACCTGAGCATCGTTGAACCCCAGTTGAGCTGCCATTACGAAAACTATGGCCTATATAAAAACTGATGTTCATGCCACAGAACGTAAGAACCGATTTGAAGAATGTGTCAGATTCACGCCGAGAGACACTCACGCCCTCAGGTGTGGCAAACACGGGGCTCGGAATTTGTCCTCGTAATTAAAGCATGCGGACTGGGCAAAGGTGCAGAGTTTGTTGTGACTTGATGTAAATTAGATGAGTTCGGCCAGATATGTTATGTTTGAAATCGCCGAAGGTGATAACAACAAGATTGCCCAGCAATTGCACATCCGAGAACATGATTACGCGTGATTCTTGATGTACCGCGGCAGCACACGGTTCCCCGATGTTCGCAAATGCATAAAATGCTGTTGAAAACATAGCTTGGTACAGAGACCCGCGAAAGTGGCTGGTCGAACAGAATAAAACTGCATTCAATAATTTAAACAGAAGCGTGAGTTTTATTGGCATGCGTAAACCCAAAGCAGGGCACAGTCGTTGATACACTGTCAGTAGTTTTTAGAACATGAATGTTCGAGAAGAACCCGGTAGATTACGAAATTTGTGATAGAACTCGATGGCTCATAGGAAGGAACGAATGGATGAAGCGTGTAATTTTTATGTTAAAGGTGAGCTATAAATAAGGAAATGGTATCCGTTGGTGATGGCGATAAACACTGTAGATGATGGACAGCACAAACAATATTATAGCTAGCCCAAATACATCTATAAATGATATTGGTTTCTTCTGACAAAACAGAGGTCATCAGGGCGTTGACAGTAGTAGCAAGCTCTCTCAGCTCAGGCCCGATGAAATGGGAGTAGGATTGATATCTACTTACGGCGCTAACTGTTTAAACTTTGTAACCTGCAACCGAGAAAGGAGATCTGCCGGGTTATTACCCTTTCTCGGTATATGCACAGCCTTAGTAGGGATATTGAATTTTAGTGTTACAACAACAAAATGTCGAAAAAGCATCAACAAATAAACATTTTTTGAGTTTTGCTTGTTGATAATGTGCACAAAAGCCTCATTATCAGAATGGATCACAAGACGCTTGTTAAGAAGCTGTGTATCCCAGAGATCCAAAGCGACCACAATGGGGTAAAGTTCAAGGATGGCTATACTTAGACTTTTTGCTTGTGAGGACCATTCAGCAAAAAACCAAGAGTTTTCAAAAGTTCCTGCAAAACCAAAGGGAGCAGAAGCATCTGTACAGTGGCGTGGCCACTGTGGGATTAGGTGGGACGCGTCCCCCCAACTTCCCCTCAAAGTTGGTCCTCGAAATATGTCCAAAAATGGCATAAAAATCGTAAGGGGGTAAGATCCATGGGGATTATGTTGTAGATTTGTGGATTGCTTGTCCTAATATCTGTGTTGGTGAAAAGGTAGACAGTCGTCAATACTTGAAAAACCTTAATATATCCGCTCAGATGCAAGGAGATGGGGTTTTTTTTAACCCTGGAATTCAAAATTTCGGCCCGTGGTAGAAAAATTTTGAATTCCAGGGTTCAAAAGCCCCCATCGACGACCCTTGGCCGCCTCATATCGGACACATTTATTTCCTCCAGTGGAAAACCTGATTATTGTTACCTGGTTATTTAGCTCAAACTTTAGAGACGCAAAATTCTGAGATGTGAAGGCTTGGAAAGCTTTTCCCGCACACACCACCTTCACCCCCTCCCCCATTTAAATGGAGCTAAGCCCGGCTCTGCAAGTTTGTCCACCCCTCACACACACCCCCACCCCCACCCCCTCCCCACCACCCCACCACTTGCTTTGGGCTCGCTACGCCACTGCATCTGTATATAGTTTTAATTCAATTCAATTCACCTTTATTCACAGTACATCAATTACATATAAAGTACAGTAGGTAAACTAAACAATTCATTTTAACATACTTTGATATACTGCAAGGAAGCGACATAGCAATGTTAGCTGTCTTCCTGTCGCCCCTTGTAAAAATAGAAGAATTTCTCGACAGCAGATCGTGCAGTGGAAAACAGTTTTTAAGTTGAGCAATTTTGTATTATTAACAAAATGACCGAGCATATAAGGATCACAGTTATTGAAGAAATATTGGATAGACCAAGAATACCTGATTATAGCGACTCGACTGTGTATCATACAAAGGATAGTTCAACGACGTACTGAGTCAAATAATGTTAAATATGCAATATGACTACGCCCACCATCTATTCTAAAAATGTTTAAGGTTGTGGTCAGGTCTGAAAGCCAAGATCCTTTTTTGAGATCTCAGGTTTCAGGCCCTGTCTCACACATGTTGTAACTGGTCGTAATTTAGTATTCATGTACACCAAAGAACAAAAATTAACCGAAACAGAAAGGAGTAAGTGAGAAACACTCCATCATAGACTAGGCAATTGATCACGTGGCTTGGCTGCACCCAGAAGGTAAAGAGGCTCCAGAGAGAGTGAAGTGTTCATGTTAATTTTTAGCACTGCACTGAACTAACTGAACCGAAATAAAGTAAAGTAAAGTAAAGTAAAGGGGACGGAATCATGGCATCAACAGACATAATTTTTATTTATTTTTGTTTATATTTTTATTTTCTTATCTGGTAATTAAACGCAGTCAGGACAGTTTCGAAAGTTACAGCGTACAATCTCTGAATATCTGTCGATGGATAAGGCCATCAGCTTCATTTTAAACTGTGGTCTGGTTAAGTTTTGTGTGTTCTGATCGATTGTATTCCATAATCTGGGTAACGTGTGAAAAGGGAGATCTGATGAAAACTTTGTCCTCGGCTTAGGAAGTTGCAATTTACCGGTCTGCCTGGTCATCATGCCTGTTGGATTTATATATTGCTGGAACATGTTATTAAATGATACAGGCAATCTGTTATTCTGCCAGTCACGCATAAACAAAAGAACTTGGGTTTTGTAGAGGTCATCAAAATTAAGAACTTTGAGGGTTTTAAAAAGAGGATCGGTATGTGATATTCTTCTTTTCTTACTAATAATTCGAATCGATTTTTTCTGCAACATGAAGAGTTTTCTTGCAGACGGTGAATGACTCCAGACATGAATTCCATATAGAAAATGAATGTGGATTAGCGAGAAGTACAAGGTCGTCAGGGCATTTAACGGCAGCATATTTTTTTGCCCTGCTGATGGCATATATAGCTTTAGACACTTTTGAACAAACAATTGAGATGTGGTGAGTGAAGGTTAAATTTTCTATTATCTACTTGACACGAATCATTGGGAGGATGTAGCATGATGAATTTAGATTTCGATGCATTAATTACTAGTTTATTGGCAGCACACCATTGCTGGACTTTTATAAGCTCTTCATTCGTATTATTAAAAAGTGTATCTAAGTTATTACCGTACGTAAAAGCTGTTGTATCATCCGCAAATGATAAAATATCAGGGATGGTACAGTTTGATAAGTCATTAATATAGATGAGAAATAAAATTGGTCCAAGAATAGACCCTTGTGGGACGCCAGTCGAGAATGGTTGTAAATCTGAGGCGATATCTTGAAATTGTACATACTGGTTTCTATTGGAGAGATAATCCTTAAACCAAAGGTTTGCTTGACCCCTACTCCCATAGTGTTGTTACTTATTTACTAGTATCGTGTGATCAATTGTATCAAAGGCTTTCGAAGAATCTTGGAATACATTCAAAGTAGGGTCTTTAGTCGATCATCTTAGCCACATTATTTAGAAGATGGAGAATTGAGTGAAAACTTGAGTGCCCTTTTCTAAACCCGAATTGAAACGAGTATAAGATTTCATGGGTATCAAGGTAACTTGTAAGTCGTGTATACATTATTTTTTCTAGGATTTTTGATAAAGCAGGTAGGATGCTAACAGGTCGGTCTATAATTGTTGAAAATATGTTTGTCTCCAGATTTTTAAATAGGTATAACTTTAGCTATCTTCATTTTGTTGGGAACAATGTCCGACGAAAAAGATAGATTAATAATATGGGTTATTGATATATTATGTCTTTCAACTGTTTTGAAGTAACATTATCGCAATCTTGACTTTTCTTGGGTAGGAATGAGTTAACGGTAAGGATCACTTCTTGCTTGTTTGAGGGCGAAATGAAAAAAGAGAGGGCGAAATGAAAAAAGAGTCATTGTTGCTGATATCCTTCAGATATTCTGTATGTTGCCGATAAGATGAGGGTACTTGGTTATTTCCTATTTCAATAAAAATTGATTATCTTTGTTGGCAATGGCGTTAGGATTGTCAACTCGGATATCATTATCCATGAAAAAAACAGAACTGCATGGCCATATTCGGACTTACTAATTGCCTTACGTAATATGTCCCAAGGCTTTTTGAGATTGTTTTTGTTGCACTCAAGAATCCTCTCATAGTAGGTGGCCTTTGCCATACGTATTAGTTTGTTGCAGACTTTACAGTATTTTTTATATTTTTCTATGTCAGCTGGTATAGGGGATTTCAGTTTTTTTTACATAGAGGCGCTTTTTATTTATTGATGATTGGATTAGTCCCGAGGTCATCGAGGGCTCTCTCTTGACGTATCTCTTGGGAGTCACCGTCACTTTCAAGGGGAATGCTCGGTTAAAACAGCTATCGAAATGAGAAAGAAATGCATCATAAGCATTGTTTGGACAGGTTTAGCCGAATACATCACCAAAGTCACAATCATGTAAGAGAGTCTTAAAATAATCAGCATTTTCCCTTTTAAAGAATCGTTTAAAGCTCGTTTCTTTGATCGATCAGAGATCCAGATTTCATCTAAAAAGAAGGTTTTTCCATTATAAACACTGAGAAAGGACAGCCATATTCGTAGTTGCTCTCTTGCCTCCTCTTTCAAACGAATCCGGTGATTGGCTTTTTAACCCTTTACCTAACATGAAAAGCAGACGACACTTGCAAAAAAAATTCTTGAATAACAATTTTTTTTCATTTTTTGTCTCAAAAACATAGGTTATGACCCCTCGTTGGAACGAGCTCGACGAGCTCGTTCCAATGAGGGGTCATAACCTGTGTTGAGACAAAAAATGAAAAAATAACAAAAATTAATTGGCGATTTTTGAGAATAGCGCTGGCCTGTTTTGGCCGTTACGTTAGGTAAAGGGTTAAGAACAATATGAAAACCCTCTAAAGACAGCTGTGCCTACTAAGTTTATAAGTTTATTTTGGATTTTAATGGGAGAGTGGGGGTGGGTGTCTGAGAACGGTAGTAGACAATTTGCAGACGACACTTGCCTCCTCTTTCAAACTAATCCGGTGATTGGCTTTTTAACCCTTTACCTAACATGAAAAGCAGACGACACTTGCAAAAAAAATTCTTGAATAACTATTTTTTTTCATTTTTTGTCTCAAAAACATAGGTTATGACCCCTCGTTGGAACGAGCTCGACGAGCTCGTTCCAACGAGGGGTCATAACCTATGTTTTTGAGACAAAAAATGAAAATATTTTGAAAATTAATTGGCGATTTTTGAGAATAGCGCTGGCCGGTTTTGGCCGTTACGTTGGGTAAAGGGTTAATGCTGATGGTAAGATTGATGGGACGACGGCTAGGCAAAAGAACCGAGCAAGCAAAATTTAATGTATCAAAAATGGATTGCAATTCACGTAAAGTAGCTTTCTTGCGATTGCTCAATCTCGGACGTTCATTTGTCAAATTTTTCATGAGGAAAATGCGCTAAAGAAGCTACAGTGTTCATCCCAATGCCCAGAAACTAAATGACACTGGCTGGGATCTTTGCTGTGCCTTGTGTAATCGGAACACATAAATGTTCACATTATTTTAGAATGATGGAAAGAGTTGACGAACATTGCTCATGGACTGATGCCAAAATAAAGAAATCAATCAAAACATGCACCTTATTAGGTAAGGGGCACTTGTGAATTACAATCAATTGCAAGGCCGTACTGAAAGATTCGCGAAGTTTGCAGGACATAAGCACTTGTCAAAGCAGAACAAACCTCGCCAGGCAAAGCCCAGAACATGGTGATCCAAATGATGAACAGGAATAATGCGGAATGCCGATTTTATGTGAATTTTGGCCAGAAAGCACACAGGACATAACCATTTTAATAATAGAGATGACATCTTAAATGGAAACGTACTGAACCAATGCCCTATCATCGGGGATGTCGTCATTGACCGACCCACCTTGGGGGGGGTACGAAAGGTGATGGATAACCTTGGAACTCTCTTTGGGATCACACCCAATGGTGAGACTATTATTATCCCTGGTGGGTGAGAGTGTGAGATGGGGAAATCTCACCCGAAGGCAAGATATTTGGGCCAGACACGAGGCTTGCCGAGTGTCTGGACCAAATATCTTGTCCCGAGGGTGAGATTTCTCCATCTCACACTCGCCACCATCAGAGATAATTCTCCTCCCCCACCAAAAATAGTCTGACGTCATCAAAAGTCATTCAGGAGCACGTGCACCTATATCGAACAATCCGAACGCCGGCAAGACGTAGGTTAAAGATTTGGAGCGAAATGAACATTGATACATTCCGATGACGTCATATTATGAATTCTGCAATGTGTTCGGATAACTTTTCGACGAGAATTTCATGCAACTCGCTCTGCTCATAAAGGCGTTCATCTAAACATCCATATAAAAGAGTCCAATGTCCTTTGGTTTTGCGGTCTGTGTTTTTATTTATATTTTCTTCGACAATCGTTCGTCTGCTAATATTTCTGAAACGTGATACCATGTTGTTTGTTTACAGAAGAACGTGAATAATTGAATAGTCCTGTGTTCATTAAATATGCTAATAAGCCAATATAGGTTGGTCACGTTGGTGGGGGTGAGATAGCTGTCACGTGGGTGGGGTGAGACAGGCATATCTCTTCCAGCTGTCTCACACGACTTTATATATATCACAGTACCTTAGTGGTGGGAGAAATAAAGTTTCTCAAAGGGAGAAACTGATGATATGAAGTGAAAGCTCTTTTAGAATATGAGGATCTAAAATGCTGGAAAATTCCAACGCTGAAAGGAGGAGATGTTTTGACCGGGAGGACACTGCGGACAGATTGCTAGCTGGACAGGAAATCCAACTGCAGATAGTGGGTCATGGCCTGGTAAGGCAGCCTCATAACCCCGTAAAAATTTTACAGAACTATCACTTTGAGCGGAGTGTGTATCTATTCACCTTGACTAGGTGGTAGAATTGCCCTGTAGTACAGGCGTTGAACCAAGTAAAGTGGTCGTACACGGAAAAAAATGAGGACAAGCTGATTTTGTGTCATTTTGAAGAGGAATGTCTCCCGAAGAACATATCCAAAATCCGTAAAAATTCGTTGGGGAAATTTTTTTATAGCATTCATACCGATGGTGGTGTAAGAGCGAATTTCTATCAATTTTCCGAAACCAGCATTCACCGAACCCAACGAAATCAGAGGTACTCTTCCTCCCCATAATTGATCTTACTTCATCAGATGGCACAATGCATTTTCTCTATATTGAGCTTCATCTCGACCAAGCTGCACGCATGAACATCCCTTCTCCGTGTGTCACGTTTGACCAGCCGTTATGGTTGAAGGCCACTGAGATAATAACTGCTCAGTCGATGAACATCGTTTATCGGTTAGGCGGTTTCCACACAATCATGAGTTTTCTCGGGAGTATCGGGTCAGTGATGGCGGGATCTGGCCTGGGGGAGGTCTTACAGGAAGTCTGTGGTCCCCTCGCATGGCTGGATCTGGCCTGGAGGGGGTCTTACAAAAAGTTTGTGGTCCCCTCGCAGTGGGTTCGATGTTAACCAGCAAAGTAGAGTCGAGGGCATTGTGAGATATTTGCTGGTCGAAACTGCGCTAACGAACAAGCTGTTAAATGCCCTTACTAGCTCAGAAATAGCTGAACCTGATGCCGCTCCGAGGAGTTTATGTAGCGTCAGGAGTGGACAGAAATTTATCAACCGGGAAGATTTAGATAGTGTCAAGGAATTGTATGATAATGTGCTGGACAGCCCGATAGCTTATTCCGATGTTGCAAACTCAGCAGCTTTCGTAACGGTAAACACTTGCCTCGACGAGTACAAAGCCAAACTGGCTGAACAATCGCACACTGCTATGCTATGGATACAATATCTAGAATATGTCCAGACACTGAAAATGTTCATCGGAGGTGGACGCCTTAGAGATTGGAATCTCCACCTTATATCTGTCAGTAATATGTTGAACCTCTTCGCTGCCACGGGATATGTACACTACGCTAAGAGTTACAGGCCGTATCTGCAAATGATGCTTGGGCTCTTCGAGAAACATCCGTTGTTGTATGATAGGTTCTTCTTTGATGGTTTCCATGCTATACGCCGGAGTTCCAGGGTTTGGGCAGGCCTTTCAAGTGACCTTGTGATTGAACAAGTCCTCATGCGGTCAATTAAAAGTCGAGGTGGACTAACGCGAGGTCGTGGGGTGACAGAATCAGTGCGCTAGGAGTGGATTTACACCATGTATAAATGCGCTGAAATACACGAAGCTATGACAACACTGAATGAAACTCAGCATCAGTGCACAACATGTAGACATGGGCACTTCTCGTTATAAACGAGACAACACCGGCATGATGAAAATACTAGAGTGGTTTGACTTGTACGATCCTTTCGAAGAGATTGAAAGATTGGGCCCCCTGTCCTCCGGATTATCAGCTTCCTTGGGTGGTGGTATTAACTGCGACAATACCGAGCCGGCAGGGGCGGAGATACACTCTAAACTAGACAATGTTGTTGTTTCTGATACCTCCGTCAAAAGGAGTGATCAAAATCGCACTTTAGACCATTTGAACCCCGGGGGTGAAGTTGGATAACCAGAGGGTGTCAATAGACCCATCAGCTCTGTACACTCGATTGACAGCTATTGCTCAGAGGGAGCGCGACGTGGCACAGTTCTTCGAGTACGAACTGACCGTGATGCCAACAACCCTCTTCAGAGACTTCTTTCTCAGAAAAAGCAAACAAGGCAGACCTAGCAGCTGCATCAACAGATCGAGTAGAACTTTCGAAGCCGCCATCTGATTCCGTGTACATGCTTGGCCGAGGGGCTCTCCTCCACAGAATCAAATGGAAGGCGAAGGCTTCCTTCTCGGAAGTAGCCATCAGTATGTTGGATATGTATATATCTCCAACAAATATGGGCAAAATTGTTGTGTCGTCTTCGATGGTTGTGGACAGCGACTAACCACGAAGGGTCATGGGCATAGAAGGAGAGCTGTTAACGTGTGTACCAATATCCGTTTGACAGGCACCATGACTGCACACAAGAACCAGAAACGGTTCTTGTCGAACGAAAATAACAAAATGCAGTTCATAAGATTGCTGTCCACATTACTGAGAGCGAGTGGACATACTGTTAACTGCAGTTCGGGCGATGCTGATACCCTGATTGTTGAAAGTGCCATCAAACTTTAATCTCAAGGGAATTCAGTTGTAATTGCCGCAGATGTTACTGAAGTACTAGTGCTATCCGTTCACCATTGGAATCATACTTCGGCTGATGTTTATTTCCAATCAGAAGCACGACGTCACATAGGGGTGGGGAGGCATGGACGATCGCAGATATAATAGCGAAGATCGGAGAAACAACTGGGCGACACCTCCTGTTTATATATGCATGGAATGGGTGTGATGTTACTGCGGCAACGTTTGGCCATGGGAAACACAGCTTCTCAAGAGGTTAGAAAAGTCAAGGGAGATTCAGAAGATATCAGCAACAATGCACGACAGCGCCGTATCTCAAGTAGAAATTGGAAGAATCGGCGCTGAACTGTTTGTAATGCTGTACTCTGCCAAGCAGTCAGACACATTAAATGGCTTGAGATACTCAAAGTTCATGGCAATGGTCACTTCCAGCAAGACAGGAATCTAACCTCAGAAACTACCTCCAACTGAACGCGTGACATACTTCCACAGCCTGCGAGTCCACCTACAAACGGTGGAATGGAAGCAATTGGATATTGAAATCCTAGATCCTCAGAAATGGGGATTGGAAATTCTCCAAAATGAGTTGATACCCGTGATGACTGACCTGGATGCAGCGCCTGAAGCTCTCCTGCAATATATACGTTGCAAATGCAAAATTACCTCCAAACACCTCTGCGGAACGAATATATGCTCTTGTAAAAAGAACGCAATCAAATGTGTCTCTACTTGTGGAGACTGTCGAGGGGAGCATTGCCTGAACTCCGAGCCGGTTGAGATTGGAGACGAAACTGGCGACAGCAGAGTACCTTGAGGAATACCGGCATGATTTCGGTCAGATCTCATCTCGAGATTTAATCATTGCGAAGAAAGTTGATCGATATCATTCTTCGTCATCTCGGGAGTTATGAAAAACACCGGCAGCAGAATTATAGCTGTTTTTTTTTCTGTTCTATTCAGTCTGAACTTCGTATAGGTGTGACAATTGAAGAAATTGGTATTTTGGGGTCATTTGTCTAACAATTGTGAATTTTCTTATTCATCTGTCCGCTTTATAGGATTGGCATTCGTGCTTAAAGTACGAATGACGCTCAAAACTTCTCCAGATCTCACAAAACATATCAAGACTATTGAGAAATTGATGCCACCAAAGATTTGTTTCTATGAAACCCCTCCTTGCGGCCATCTTGAATGAAAAAATTTCCCCAAAGCGGATTTTTGCGGATTGTGGATATGTTGTTTCCAGATAAATTCCTTGTCAAATGACACCAAAATCAGCTTGTCCCCATTTTTTTCCGGGTCAAACCATATTGCGCCTGGACTACTGCAGGATCCCGTTTGTGAAAGAAGTTGGTTCATTTTTACCTTGCCCTGGACTGCGGTAGAAGTCTGCGAGTCCCTTGTGCCTAAATACGGTAGGATAATTTGTATTTATTTGTCCTTCTAAATTGAAATAATTCCTCTATTCATAGGTAGGCCTTTCTTAAAATACCTGGACAGGGTCCATAAATGCAACAGAGTGAATTGCACTATAGTCTCGCAAAATTTTACTCAGTCCTTCGCATGCTGATATATCTTATATATGTGGGCTGAATATTTGGAAGAAGGAGCAGCGCAAGGATGGAATCAAAAACAAAGCTTCTCTTCAACCTTCTATAAAATGCTTAAATTATCATGTGACATGAAATCTGTATATATGCTTTTCTTCATTGTGTTACCCATTTTATTTTTATATTTTCAACGAATACAACCAAATACATTACAGACCATAGGTATTCCATTCACTTGTATAATATTATGCTATTCCTACTTTGTTGAGCGTAAGTCCCAGAGTCATCGCAAAATCGCAGGGGGCGCGGTGGCTCAGTAGGTAGAGGTGCAGGCTGCAAGCCGATAGGTCCTCGGTTCGAATCCCACCTGCGGCAACCGCGTTGTGTCCTTGGGCAAAACACTTCACCCCGCTTGCCTACATGGGGGCACGATGACGCTGTGTACTAAGGCGTACTGCACGTCGATGGTGCACATGTCTTCAACCAATCTAACCCTGCCTGTGCCGCGGTGCAGAGTTCAGAGTTACGATGTTGGGGAGCTGATAGCTGCTCGTCGTTACTCGGTGGTTCTCTCCGGGTACTCCGGCTTCCTCCACCCGTAAAACTGTCACCGACATGATATGACCCTGGCTGTTAATGTGTCGTTAAACCCAAATAAAAAAAAATAAAAAAATCGCAAAATCGCAAATTTATGTGGAAGAACAATTTGTTCTTAGATCTGATTTAGCCCAGGATTGGTGCTCTGTTGTGTGGCCCGATGACTTGGTAATTATTCTGAGAACAGTTATGGCAGGTAACATTATTCTAGACGAGGTCGATTCAAATGACGAATATAACTTCCTCACTTTCTGCAATGAAATGGTGGTGCAAGCTCATTCTGATGATGATTCCCCCTATAGAGACACTCGGCACCAGAAATGCCGATATTATTTACCTAAGGAAGTACCTCCAAAATGCGAAAATGTTGGTAAGAATGGGTTTTCAATTTTTCATTTAACCCTGTAACCAACGCAGACGATTTCAAAATTTATTATGTTAAATATCATTTTTTAATTTTTTTCAAAAAAATTTAACAAAACCATACCATGTGACCCCTCTTTGGAATGAGATCGACGAGATTTTTCGAAAAATAATATTTTTTCAGCTACTGAATTTGCATATTACGCGGGCGGATGCGGGCGATTCGTTGGGTAAAGGGTTAAATTGCCAAAGCCTTAGGCGTCCATTAAAAGATTTTCTGTACGCATTCCAGAAAACCGGTGTGACAGGAATGATAGTCCGTAGGAACGTTAGTCCCTCTGGACTATTATTCCGCGGAATTATAGTCCTAGGTCTAACATTTCTAGGAATAGTAGTCCGGCGGACTACTATTCCTAGAAATGTTAGACCTAGGACTATAATTCCACGGAATAATAGTCCAGAGAAACTAATTTTCGTACGGACTATCTTTCCTGTCACACCGGGACTACATTTGATATTATAGGGCTGTCAGAAATATTTAATATCCTCCCAAACGTCTTCTGTCTTGTCCTTTGCCGATGATACCGTTTCTAATGAATCTACCGCAAAGATAAACATGCCAGCAGTTCATCATAATAGCGAACTTCATAAATTACTCGAATGATGGTCTACTAATCACTTAGCCCTTAACGCAAAGAAGACAAAATATATGGTCATAAGTCCATCATCCCAGCCAAGAACTAACTAAGACATTTACATAAGTAATATAAAAATTGACAGAGTAGGAACCAACAACAAAGAACTTACAATTTTGGGGTATTGGCTTTGATGAGAATCGAACCTATCGTCATCAAATTTCGCGGCTTTGTGCTAGGATAGGAAGAGCAAATTACGTCCTGAACAAAGTTCCCACTCTATGCGAAAGACCAAATTCTCAAGTTAAATGACCAATTCAAACTCCAAGCTTTTTCCTCGTTGTGTTTGATTGGGAAAACGGCAATTTTCCCGATGCCTTTAGCGATTATTTTGGCACATCAAACTCATTAAACTTAAATACTAGACAGTCTCAACTATTGTACGTCGGAAGAACCCGTACAAAAGCATTAGATAGATTGCCAATGTTTGCCTGCCCAAGACTATGGAATAATCTAAAGCAAACCGTACAAAATATCACAAATGGAGCAGAGTTTAAGACAAAGCTCACATCACAGTTCTTATCTTCATATTCCACAAGCGTCCAGTATGATATTCCCTATAGTCAAGAGTGTAATCTCTTATATCCACATTGCTCACCATGAACACCCCCCCCCCCCCCCCCCGACAAGACTGAGATGATAACAAACCTACTACGATGTATTTGTACAATAGTAATTTTGTTGTACATTGCTATTCTTCAAATACCACTGCCGATTACTAAGCTTATATGATTGTCTAACTCGCTCGCGGATGTTCGTGTGATTATAAATAACCCTCATACCCCAAATGCGTTTCCTATGGTCTGTATACACACATATCTCTTATTATTCATTTTGTGGGGAGTTGCCAGGTAGACAGCCAATCTATCCATGGCTCCTCCCAACAGTAACGAATACTTGTAAATGATATTTACCATCTTGATATGTGTTATAGTGTAAACACTTATACCGTTAAATAAATCAAATATGAATCGCCTTGTCTCTATTTGTTTTGGTATGCTGGATGACAACAACCAGTTTGCACTCATCTATGTTTTTCTGCTCACTTGAGGTTTTAAGTGTTATCCAGTGGGCTGATTGCCTTAGAGTCTTCTAGTTCATGCTAAATAATTGCTATCATCACCAAAAATGACAGACCTGGGGATGGTGTAGCCAATATTTTAAAGTGGGTTATGATCGTAGTTCAATGTAGATGTAGACATGGGTCTACACCGACTGAGTTGAAAATTGCTGGAGGTTCAAAGTACGGCCCACCTGAATGAGGTCACCAGAGGCCATCAAGTGCATATTTTTGAGAAAGACTGGAAAATGCTTTTTTACACCTTAATGCATTTCTGAAGTTTATAAATGTACTTAATCAATCAAATTAGTGGGCAGAGCCAGAAATGTACATTTCTGATTCGTGTATCGATCCCTTTAAATGCTGGTCACATATATGCCTTTTCTGGTTTCTTATAAAAATTGTTCTGATTCCTGTATGAATATCTATAAAACCTGTTAACACCCATTTCTGATTTGTTAAAATATATTTTACTGCCGAAAATATAAGCCTCCATAAATTCTCTTTCTATATAGTTTATTCCTGATACTTTAACCCTTTTCACGCCCACTTTTTTACGTGAAAATGCATTAATGGATTTGGGAATGTATTAGGGGGTCCAAAAATGTGATTTCCAGCAATTCTTAAAAATGCATCCAATGACCCCTAGGCGACTTTCGTGACCTTGACCTATATTGTGAACCTATATCGAGTGTCGACTCATTTGGCGTTGGTCCCAGGTCTATGCATCATACCATGCCTGAGATATGAGCGTGACCCACTTTCAAAAATTTTGACCACGCCCACATTTTTGGTGTAAAAATGCATGCATGAACTTCAGGAATGCACTAGAGGGCCATACAATGTGATTTCAAGCAATTCTGAAAAAAACACTCAATGACCCCTAGCTGACCTCGGTGACCTTGACCCATATTTTAAACCTCCATCGAGTGTCGACTCATTTGGTGTTGGTCCCAGGTCCGTAGGTCATATCACGCCTGAGAAATGGGCATGACCCACTTTCAAAACACCCCCACGGAGACCACTAATGCACCAGGAATCTGAAAAATATTAGGTGCCGAGAACTTGTGATTGTCTGTCAGTTTGCCAAAAATCAACGAGATCGGACAATTCGTTTGCGAGTTATCTTGCAGACAAACAAGTGGTTAGAAGACCGAAGACAGGAGAAGAAGAAGAAGACGAGGAGGAAGAAGAAGGAGAAGATTAAAGAAAAAGAAAAAAAAAGAAACCGTACAAAAACAATAGTCTGTGTGTTTCACACAGACTAACTAGGGGAATGAAAGGCACAAACTAAGAAATTCAATGAGCGTTAAAGTTGAGAGCGGAAATACAGCATGAAAGATCAAATCTCATCAGAACAAGTCAAGCACTGAGAAAAGCTGAACGATAAGTGATGAGGCATGAGTAACCCGAGGGAAGACCACAATGATGTCGAGAATAATTTATCGAGGTTTGTGTGCAGCGAAATAAAAATAGAGGAGGTATGAAAAGTGGTATCAAAATTAAGGAACGGAAAAGAGGACGGAATGCAGGAAATTCCAAACGAGTTCCTTAAAAAAGTGGAGGTGAGCAACTATGTAAAAACCTAACGGCCCTATTCAACTTAGCCATAGGAAAACAATAGGTTCCAAAAGATCGCAAGATCACCTTTATGCACAAAAAGGGGTATAAGAAATCGGGGAATCTCTGTAGCAGCAACATTGGAAACATTTTGTGTTGAACATTAGAGGATTTCATCGAAGAAAAGACGTCATTGGGAGAGATCCAGAATAGCCCAAGGAAGGGAGGGAGAATCACTGACCACGTTTTCACGCTATACCAGATGTTAAAACCTGCGAAAGCGAAAAAGAAAAGATGTTTATGACCTCTCTGGATGTTCATAAAGCAGATGATAGAGTAGGGAGGGGTAGGTATGTGGCGAAAACTTGAGGCCTTTGGTTGGGGAAGTAATTTTGTTGGAATTCTGAACGTATTATATAAAGATGTACAATGTGAACTTAGTCTGAGTAGCATAACGACAAAACTTGTGCCTAAGGAATCAGGCCTAAAGCAGGGATGCATCCTTTCGTCAACACGTTTTTGCATTGTACCTGAGAGATTTAGGAGATGAACTCCCGCGTAGCGACGAGGGGGTAGCAGTTTGGGACCTGAAAAACTCGGAGTTATTTTTTGCAGATGATATGTTGCCAGTTTAAGAAAGGAGGGCAAGAGAAAATGCTGGTGGCAATTATTGGAAGGTATGGGAACAAATGGATTATTTATTTATTTATTTATTGGTGTTTAAGGTCACATATTTCTGCACAATGGCTAATCATGACCACGACAGTTTTACGGGTGGAGGAAGCCGGAGTACCCGGAGAGAACCACCGAGCAACGGCGAGCAACTGTCAGCTCCCCAACATACTAACTCCACACAAGCAGGGTTAGCATTGGTTGAAGACAGGTGCACCATCGACGTGCAGTACGTCTTAGTACACAGCGTCGCTGTGCCACAACGTGGGCAATGGGGGTGAAGTGTCTTGCCCAAGAACACAACGCGGTTGCCGCAGGTGGGATTCGAACCGAGGGCATCTCGGCTTGCAGTCTGCACCTCTACCAACTGAGCCACCGCGCCCCCGAACAAATGGATACCCAAACTAAATGAAAGCAAATGCAAAGTTTCACCCGTGGGTCGAAAGGTGAAAAATACTCGAAAGTGTAGAATAGGAGGAGAGATTGTATTCTGGAAGCAAGCAGCAAACTTCTTAGTGTGAGGCAGACAGTCGACTACAAGTATTGGGGGGGGGGGGGGGGGGGGGGGTTAAAATTACGTGAAGAGGCATCTACAGAAACCTCGCGAATAAACTAGCTCGCGAAGAAACTAACTGTGAAGGGGAAGCGAATTATTAATCAAATAGAATTTAAAGGGACCAATAGCTCAGTAAGGTTTTTGTTGGAAATATCATTTGGGAAATGATGGGTTTATTAAGTATAGCATAATGATACGGAAGTTATACCTCTAAACCAAATGACTTTAAAGAGCATGGAAACCCTGCAGATTCACACCGATGGATAACAGGGTCGAGTAATGACGATTCGCAGAAGCAATCAGGGTGATATTGAGTGGGTTAGGGTCAAGGACAGGATATATTTAATGAAGCCAAATATGCAACTTCAGCAGTTGAAAAAATATTATTTTTCAAAATTTTTTAACAAAACCATATCATGTGACCCCTCGTTGGAACGAGCTCGTCGAGATCGTTCCAACGAGAGGTCACATGATATGGTTTTGTTGAAATATTTTGAAAAATTTGAAAAAAATGATATTTTAAGTAATAAATTTTGATATCGTCTGCGTTGGTTGAAGGGTTAAAACACTTAGAAATGGACACACACGGTTGGCTAAAATGACTACTGCAGTATACCTTTCCGCGGTCTGCCGTCTGTCGACTTTAGTCGCCTGTCGCGCCGAAAGAGTTAACGAGCTCGGGAACCTTGCAGAACGATTCAGAACGATGGGATAACGGAGTCGGGTAATGCCGCTGATCTAGAAGCAATCAGGGTGAGCTTGGGTGGATGAGGTTCAAGGGTAGGATAGATATCTTAACTACTTGGTAAATTTCCCTGACAACAGATGATGTAAACTATTGTTCCAGAATAGAGACCTTTCGAAAATCTTACGGCGACAATTAGGATTACGGATAGGGTACTACGTCACCAAAATTGTGAACTTCCTAAACGTTCCCGTATTTTCCATCCGTGCATACGGATAAGATTTAACGTTTTGAATAAAATGTCCAAAAAATAATAAATCGCTACTTTTACCCATACTCATTTTGACACACACTGTTGTTTGTCATCGCACTCGCGTCCCCATTACATTGTTTTGTTCCTGTAGGAAACAATATTGTGTTGTTGTCTGATTTGGCTAATCACAGTCGAAAAGCATGGGTTTCTTGCGAAACACAAACACTATCCGGTACATATACCGCTAACCCAGTTCAATTCTATCCGCAATTATTGACGTGCGTTTTTTCGTGGAACGATGGGGCCAGCTACACGCAAGTTCACTACCCCAATGGATATAACTATGCTTAGGGAGTATTTGGCACACCCTCCGACGGCGTGTGTAACAGCAAGAGAGAAGAAAGACAGATGGGGCCAAATCGTCACTGCCCTAAACGAGCAAATAAAAAGCGATTCGCATTCTGGCAAAAACCCCCATAGTGACGACGAGGGCAACAAAAGATAGGATGAAACACTTGATCGACATGTTTAAGAAGAATGAGTTAATTTCACTGAGAGCGTAAGTATATGAAGTGCCCAAATAATTTTTCCTATGTTCACTCCGATACGGTAAAAATCTTTACACAGAGAAGATGTCGAACGGGGGCGGGTGAGGGAAGTAAGATGAGAAGAGGGAGAGAGGAAGGTGGGGAAGGGGGTGAGGGGAGTGTGAGAGAAAGGGTAAGGAGAACGAGAAGAGCGCGGTCGGAGGAGGAAAGGAGGCCGTGATGAGGGAAAGAGTGGGGTGCGGGGAGGATGACAAGACGATATATGAGGGATTACATAAGAATGATTAGAGAAACCGATGCTTATGGCCTTGGCTGTGGTCATCGCAGGGGCGGCCCATTCTCTCACCCTCTTGTCCCACCTCTCACCATGTGTTCTCATCTCCCTCCCCTCATTCTCTTCATTTCCATATCCTCTGCCTCCCAACCTCCCATACATTCAAAACTTAACGTTCGTATGACTCCGCCAACCCCACCACCACATAACCGCCACTACCAACGCTTTCGTTTTCCCCTGTAACAACTAAGGCAAACCCACTGGCCATTGGACCGACGAATGGACGAGGCATATCACTTATTGACAGACAATTTTGCTGGAACGAATACCATCGGGTGTTACACGGACAAACCCCTATAGGACCACGGTATAGTCTAGCCAATTTTGGTCCGATCCTCGGCCCCATTCTGGTTAATCATGGGTCGATTTTGGCTAGGGTCGAGAAACACCAGGGAACAATGCACTGGTTTTGTTTTTGCTATACCTGGCTACGAAGTCTCTTCTATGGGGCCCTTTACGATAACTCCCCCCTCTCTCTCCACACACACACACACAGAGTCACACACGCACGCACACACCCTCACACACACACACACACACACACACACACATATATTATATATATATATATATATATATATATATATATATATATATATATATATATATATATATATATATATATATATATATATATATCCTCTCTCTGTCTCTGTATCTCTCTCTCTCTCTCTCTCTCTCTCTCCTCTCTCTCTATCTCTCTCTTGTGACTATCACGACACAAGTACATTGTACATTTACCACCCAAGAGTTGTATGTATATTTGTGCTTATACTTTTTATTTATCAGTTCGGGGACCGAAGAGGAATTTGGTGAGCGCGAGAGGTTGCTAACTGATATAACGGCTACAGAGGAAGATGAGACAGATCGAGCCAGAGAAGAAAGCACAGAACAAGAACATGATGATCAGAGTGGTGAGCCCGTTGCCATTGACACAAGGAGAGCAAGATGGAGAAGCAGTTAGGGAGTGCAGCAATGATGTCTTTGAGAGGTGTGTACAAACCATGTATATATTTGCGAGGGACGGTTGTCGCACCGGTGCACATAGATTACCCCCCCCCGGTAGAGTTTCACCCCGTTAGAGTACCTCCGGTAGACTTCCCACGTATAGTAAAACCAGCCCTAACCATAACCCAAACCTAACCCAAACAGTAACCTGAACGCTAACCCAAACCCAAACCCTGACCCTAACCGTAAACCTAACCCTAACCGTAATCTTACCCCAACCCTGACCCTAACCTCAACCTACGATGGTAAATATAAAGGGGGTACTCGAACGGGGGAACTCTACCTGGGGTACTCTCCGGTCACGGCCGCACCACCACGCCCGCGATCCCCACCATGTCATGTCAGTTATGTCCTTGTGCAAGACACATACCAATTATTGCTCGCTCAGGGCGGTCGTGTGTTGCTCTATGGCGTCATATGGCCTGATGTGTTGACGTGTTGTAAAGCCCCAATCAAGCACTAATTTTCGATGAATCATACATATATCTTTTTAGACAGAACAGACGATATGCCCGGACCATCCAATCCAAAACGTCTTAAAAAGGGAATTCAGCAAGACTACGTGAGTTATTTGCGGGAGAAAAGTGAAAAGGATTATGAACTTAGACAGAAAGAATTGGAGTTAGAAAAGGAAAAAGTTGACCTACAAAAAAAAGAAACTGAAGCAAGACTGAAAAGAGATGAAAAGTTAACGGAGCTTCTCATGATGTTAGTAAAAAAAAATAACGAATAATCAATTGGAATAAATTTTTTATTCAAGTTTCTTCTTGTTGAACTGTCAAAGTAACACCTTTAACCTTATATGTAAAAAAATCGGCTAAATCCGCCCTTTGTAATACAAAGGAATAAATGTACAATATTTCATTAAATTTCCATTTTTTCTTCCAAACCATGGGTTGTTACTTATCTTTGGAGAGGGCTCGTTGAGCCCGTTCCACTGATGGGTAACAACCCATGGTTTGAAAGAAACTTTTATGAAATATTTGTTTTATGGAAAAAATAGTATGACAGAGTCGCTTTAACTGATTGTAAACCCATGATTCAATCTATGCCAGGCAACACTGGTTTTAAGATCACTGTCATTTAATCATCGCGGTGTGGTACCTAAATACGTCTCCAAAGAGGGTGGCTCAAGCCCATAAAATGTACCAGTCTGCGAACCATATAAACACGTATGGCAATTTGTTAGAAATGTGGCAACAAGATAGTATTTGCCAACTGGCTGAAGCAGAATTCTCAAATTCTTTTTAAAATCCAAGAAGCTGAAATTTGAGATAATATTTTTAAACCCCCATTCGACACATACCCTGAGTGGAGACATCATTTCATTGAAAAATTTTTGGTCATTTGATAATGCAGCCCCTTTGTAGGGACTCAAAAGAAATTTACGAACAGGATAGGCTGGATCGCCATAAAGGCAAAACCTAACTCCATTGCGATCATACCCTATGTCTGTCTCCATTTTTGAAAGTATTTTGCTTTTTCTGAGTAAGAAGCAGTCATGGCGCCGTCCCTCGACTGGCCCAAACATATTGCCGACAATTCCATTTGGATAAACGACCGACTGAAATTTTAATGCATGAATTCTCTTATGGCCATTGTAGCAAATCTTTTGATATTTAGTTGGCCGGCATATTGGCCTCACGGTGCCGTCAATAAAACCGACGCAATTGGTGAGTGGTGCACCTGCAGCTGATATGGCATCTGCGTACTGCTGAAATTCGTCGTCTTCCATCCATGGTTGCCGAACATCACCCAGTAAGTGTTGAAACTTATCACGTAAGATATTTACCATTTCAGTGATCACAAACGATATCACTGACATCGGCCTATGGAAAAACATTACCAAATCACCGAGTCTACTTGGATATTTAAAACGGTTCAACAGGATACACATCGCTTCTATTGTGTCAATTTTACTGTCATTTGGCAAAATGATTTGAGGCCCTATGTTCATTAGCGAGCACATTAGTTGAATATCATTTCTTGAAAACCCGAATTTAAGATAGCACCTACTATCGCTAATTGATTCGAGATCAAAATTTGAGTCGGATGGTTCGTACAAGGTTTCAATCACTTCGTGCGATAAATTAAACATTAAAAAGTCTCCATTTTCCATCATTTCGGTTTGTATTAATTCCTCCATGTTAAAACGTGGTCGAAAGAAATAGTACTCCTAATCGCGTATTCTATCAGAAATGGCACATGTATAGTCTATTTACCCCACAAATAACGAGTTTCGCATGCTTTTTTTGTACCCATCAATAACAATAATCAAAACGACCCATGCATAACACAAAAAGCAGTTTCCAACATACGATTGTATCGGGGCAATTTCAATTTGGCATCTCTTCCCCGTATTTTCTATTCGTCGGCGTTTGTTTAACGAAAGGACTTTTTGTCCCTTGAAGAAATTTACGACGACGAATAGCTATCCGTATTTGTAATTGTCGCCGTTAGATTTACGAAAGGTCTCTATTATTTGGAATTCAAATACAAAGATAGGGAGAATAGACATTGCGGGAGTAAATGGAGAACTACACAACGAGAATCTCGGACTTTGACGTGAAGGTAAGCAAGGAGAAAATCGCCAGAGCAAACGTCATGGAGTATTGTAACCTTAATCTGTGTGTAATTTGTGTGAGGAGGTCACAACAAAGAGGTCGTCGGTTGACCCGTGTGATGAACAGTAGCTGGGCTTGTAGAACAATTTGATGCCACCTTTGGAGGGTTACTGCTGGGAGCTTAGATGAAAAAATGGGAAGGACAGTGAAAAAGGGTGCCAAATGTATAATTTAGTAGTAGTGAATACCCTGGAACACTTTCTATTAGATTGGCCAAAATACCAGTCTAACAGAATAAGATTCATGGGAAGTATAATGGGGAAGTGGGGTTGGAGAATGGAGTACATGTGGTTGACGGATGACACAAAGGAGATGGTTAGTATGTCCATCGGAGGGATTCGAAAGGTTGGGGTACAGGATGTTTCCGGGTGTTGGGAGGAGAGACGACATGTGAGGATAGGGGGGCATTTGGGCGTACAGGGTTAATCAACGCCTCCTCACACGAGAACGGCGACAAATCAACGACCGACCAAAGTGTTATTATTATGAACAGATAATGCAAATAAACATTCCAACTTCCCACGCTTTTATTCGGGAGACCAGCTTTTTGCAATGAGGTAAATGCAACTTAAAATGCGTTTTCAATCAATGCTGCTTCCTTTATAGGATTTTGAAAGTGTTTGTTACGATTAGTCGATATGGCTTTCTGACACAAAGTAGCAGCGATAACTTTAATGGACAGCGGGTGTAAACTAACATATTCTTCATACACATATTCGCAATGATGTTTTCCTTTATTTCTTATTCTTTCTTTTATCCTCATGCCACCCAACCCCTATATGGGAACCATGGAACGTGAGGCTCAATTGGTAAACACGCTCTGCTGCACTGGACAATAGGACCCAGATGGGTTCGCAAATACGGCACGGGCGCCGGCGCGGACGGGTAAAACGAGGAGCGCAGCCTCGAGTTCTATCCTTTAGCGATGGCATGGCGTGATGACGAATGCATTCTGTGTTACACGCCTCTATGACATTTAATCCATCAATTTAAAAATTCAAACATCATACTCAGAAAATTTCAAACTTTAAAACTCTTTGCTAGTGATCGTCTCCTTGAAACGAAGACAAAACTCAGGAGTAAGAGGCAAATACGGGTGACACATCAACACGTAAACAGAAAAATATAAATGAAAATTGTGTCCAATACGGATTATTACCATTATGTGGATGTACAAAATATGTATCCGAGTCGAGCTCCGGGTTGTAAGGGCAGATCACGACGAGTATATTGGGGATAAGTCAAGAATGTAGACGAATATATAACGAACTATTTATTCGTGTGGATGAGCAAAAAGAAAAAAAAATGGAACTCACGCGAAAGGAACGTGCTTGTATCCGACCACCTGATACAAACATCTGTATCAGGGGGTCGGATACACGACAGTTGCGGAGTTAATACAGACAAAATACATGTTGACTGTAAGATAAAATAGGTTATTTATTGGTAGTTTTAAGAAATTAGCTGCCATTACCTGTGAGATATTTGGTTCAAAGACAGAACTTTTATAAAACCACTCCCCATTTATAAAATAAGTTTAATTTCGTTGACTTTGGCGGAGTTGAACAGAAGCTTTTCAAATCGACATTCGATATATCGTCTTCACCGCAGCTTCCAAATTGAGCTCGGTCACAATGCGACATTTAGAGTGACCGATTACGAAAATGGCCGGAGTTTAGTACTTTTGACGGATCCATGACGTCAGGTGAAAAAAAACAGTACGTCAACGGAAATCCGTATGGATCACGTGTTTCGTACGGATTTGTAAATAATGAACTGGAGGAAAAGTATTAGGCGTGTAACAATTCTTAACGATAGATGTAACATTAATATGCTATATTTTATATTACACAGTAAGTAGTTGGGGGATTAACTCTGAAGGGAATGCGGTGACTCAGTAGGTAGAGGTGCAGGCTGCAAACCGAGGTCTCCGGTTCGAATCCCACCTGTGGCAACAGTGCTGTGTCCTTGGGAAAGACACTTCACCCCCATTGCCCCCGTGGGGGCACGGTGACATTGTGTACGAAGGCATACTGCACGTCGATGGTGCACCTGCCTTCAACCAATGTTAACGCTGCACGTGTGGAGTTAGTATGTTGGGGAGCTGACAGTTGTTCTCCGTAGCTCAGTGGTTCTCTCCGGGTACTCCGGCTTCCCCCACCCATAAAACTGTTGTGGTCAAGATTAGCCACTGTGCAGAAATATGTGACCTTAAACAACAAGAAAAAAATAAATAAATAATTAACTCTAAAATACAAGCAAAGAGGGACTTTACCGGAGCAGGAAATGTACAATAACGCAAATAAGTACAACCAGTTAATGAAAAATCAGACTGATCACACGGATCTAGTAATGGAATGGTTCGCCGGATAATCAGTTTGAAACCGGTCAGCCAACTAACCGATTGAAAAAACCGTCAACCGGTTATCCGAAGTATCGATAGTAATCATCGCTCCACGTTTAAAACGTAGAAAATCTGCCGCTTCTCCTTTGTGATAGATTACACCTCGAAACCGCGTTGTATATATTGAGAAATAATGACTTTGGAGTACAATACTTCGTTAACGGTTGACAGTTTCCGCGAGTACTGAGAAATCTCAGAAACTATTCCGTAGTATGCATACATACGAACGTTGTCGAGTCTCAAACTATTCCGTTGTGTGCATACAAAGGAACGTTGTCGAGTACTCGACAACGTTCGTTTGTATGCACACAACGGAATAGTTTGAGAATACTGCTCTCCAATTCCTATAGTTTTGATCCCGTATTCGGTGATATAATGGCCACGGATAACCGGCTATTTTCTGGTTATAGCTCTCGGTTAGCGGTTACGAAAATGAGCCAACCGTTTCAGTCCTTCAAGGATCATACGACATTCCATACGAGCTTCAAAATTCATTCTCGCAAGTCACGTGATTCTCGCAAGAGAAACAATGAAAATCAACTTTGATTCTCGCGAAATCTTAATTTGATTCTCGTAATAGATTCTGAGCATGTCCTTAAAGGTTTAGAACATTGTCCTTATTTTTTGCTCCTTTGTACGATAACACTGACTTAGAAGTGGTTTCTAGTGGGGTATTGGCTGTCCATACATCACTAGAAACCACGGCCAATGTGTGGTTACTTCCATCAGCAAGTCCACCGATAACCTGTATGTGTTATCAATGTACACGTAAGACTCATCAAAACCTGGAACGAGGCTCTCAAGGATTAAACTCCAGTAAATGTGCAGACATGGTTTTTTCACTGTATAATATATGTTGGGTGCACTCATAATGATATATCAGAACTCTCTAAGTCTAAATTATTTAGTAACTGCGCAGAAGGAGTTTGCGAGAATCAAAGCCGACAAACATTTTAACCCTTTACCCAACGTAGACGATATCAAAATTCATTATTTTAAATATAATTTTTATAAATGTTTCAAAAAATTTCAACAAAACCATATCATGTGACCCCTCATTGGAACGAGCTCAATGAGCTCGTTCCAATGAGGGGTCACATGATATGGTTTTGTTGAAATATTTTGAAAAATTAAATTTTTTCAACTGCTCAATTTGCATATTACGCGGGCGGATGCGGGAGATTCGTTAGGTAAAGGGTTAAGGCTTGTGGTTGGAACTGTGTTTCCCCTTATACTCTTGAAAACAACCAGAATTCGATTATATATTCGATATGAGTTGGTCAATTTTGAAACATTTAATTCTGGAACTGTCCAAATTGTGCTGTGACGTCACACCACTGGTCGTTTTCCTAATTTGGTCTGCTGACGTCGCAAACTCTCCAGACCCTTGCGAAACATGAATGAACTTACGTAGAAAATAAATTGATTTTCTTAATTTGAACCGCCGATGTTCGTCTGTAAATGAATAGCTGATTCATTCCAATTCGAGTGGCAATCTGTTTTGATTGTAACGTGCCAGGGCCAGAACCCTGAATTAGGGCTGAAACGGTTGGCTCACTTTCACAACCGACTAACCGAGAGCTATAACCGGTTATCCGTAGCCATTATTTCACCGAATCTGGGATCAAAACTATAGGAATTGGAAAGCAGTATTCTCAGAAACTATTCCGTCGTGTGTGTACAAACGAACGTTGTCGAGTACTCGTATGCATACTATGGAATAGTTTCTGCAGTTACTCAGTACTCACGGATATTGCCGATCATTAACGAAGTCTTGAAGTCAAAGTCGATTATTTCTCAATATATACAACGCGGCTTCGAGGTGTATCTATCCCAAAGGAGAAGCGGCAGATTTTACTACGTTTTAACAGTGGAATGGCGATCACTATCAACCGGTTGACGTTTTTTTTTAAATCGGTTAGGTAGGTAACCGGTTTCAAACCGGTTATCCGGTTAACTATTTCAGTACTACACCGAATCCCCCGGCTCCGGTTCACGCACTCTCAACGACCATCTCTTCAAATTCAGAACTTACTATTCAGTAAGCAAGGTACATGGACGACGATGATGTTATATTCTTATTTTTTGCAAAATCTTGTAATTTTCCAATTTTCAGGTACGATTTACGAATGTGTCGCTCATCTAATAAATTGAACCATTTACGTCACACATTAAACTTAAGAACCCTGGTGGTATATTCCAAGTACGTTCAATGGCAATAATTGGAATAGTCCATATTCATTATTTGGGTGTGTGTGTGGGGGGGGGGGAGGGGGGAAGACCAAATAATATTTCAAATATGCAGACATGGGGCTGCACGTTGAAAATGTTTGTTGGTCTACCCCACACATGCACTTAGTACCCAACCTACTTAATGAAATTATGACGTATTACGTTACTGGAAGGAAAATTGGCCTCTGAGGTTGAGAAAGGATATCTGGAAATGTTCCACACAGAAATCTCTGTTGCAGCTTTCACTGTTTATCTTCATTAATTCAAAAGCATAGTTTAACCCTCGGCACTCTGGTGTCAAAATATTAAAACTTCAACATGCAATTATTCCCCACAATGCAACTAGGAAATTAACCAATTCAATCTTGTTTGACAGAGCTCTACGAGCTCTGTCAAACAAGATTGAATTGGTTAATTTCCTATTGCATTATGGGAAAAATTAGCAGACTGAAATTTTGAGATTTCGACATCGGTGTGCAGAGGGTTAAATGACATCTTTAACCTGGTCTCTATGAGGAGTCAACTGCAAGATAAAATAGAACTTGAAATGAAAGTTTAGAGCTGTTAAGGGAAATGTAGCCGTATAAAACCCATTGTAGTCGGAAGGTTAAATTAGCATTCGGAAAAACATAAGAGAGAGACATTTACGAACATGTCCATTAAGAATGCTAATGGTTTTAATATTAATCGTTTTCATTTTGTTATTCTTATGTTTTCAAAAGTTTTAGTGTGTGCGCTTGTAACGCCCAGCTTGAAGGTGGTCGAAGGTAGAGCATTAGTGTTATGTTCCAAATTTGCGAAACCTGTTGTCCCAGGCGACCGAAAACAAATTTCTGTCAATACATTGATGAATCAGTCCTGACTAAATACACGCGAGCCTTTTTCAGACAATAGGAAACTCAAATGAATGCGAGAGCGAAGTTTGAAAATTTTAATAATTTGAGGAGAACAATTTCTTTTGTGTCACCTCGATGAAAGCTAGCTACGATGGTGGGGTGGAAGGTGGATGGAAGGTGGTTGTGAACTCAAAGAGGAAAACGAGTGGCGGGAAGAGTGGGGAGAAAGTTTGATGGGGGGGAATGCAACTGATGAGGGGAGATCCAGGAGGAAAATACGGAGGGTAGAGTCAGGACAGGACTGGGTAGAGTCAGGAGACCAGATCCAGGGTAAGGCTGCTAAGATTGCTAAACGGTGTTTAGAAAATAGGTTCAGTGTTTTAGATTCTGATGCCTCTTGGGGAGAGGATGAGGGAGACGATGAGAGGGTGAGGTGGTTGGTGACGTTGATAGGACATATAGGATAAGGAGAACGGTGTAGAGAAAGAAGAGGAATTATTTAATATATACTCAACACTTTGATCCAATACCACGGAATTAGAAACATGGGGCTTGGTATAATTTTGATGGGTGACTTGAATGGACACATATGTGATAAAGAAGAAGCCATACTGGGCGGGCATAAGAAATTCAACAGGCAGGAATGGAAGGAAGCCGTTGGACTTCACAAATGAGCTCGTTCTGAAGATTCTGAGCAGGGACGCGAGGTTTAAGGGAAAAACGACCTGGGCGAGGAACGACAGGAGAACAGCAATCGACCATATTGTCACAGATATTGACTTATGGAGTGAGGTGACAGCGGTAGAAGTAGACGATGAGGGCAAAAACGAGTTGGATAGTGATCACAACTTGGTTACAGTGATGATCAAGGGCAAAAAAAACTAGTAAGAATCAAAGGAAGTTTTAAGGGCAATGGGGAACTCAGAAAGGGTGCTGATTGGACGAAGTTCGAAGAAAAATTGAAACCCAAGCTTGCGAGTGTTCTCATGGAGGCCTGTGTACAGAAAATTGGAGATGCCATAGTTGTGAACCCAATGGAAGCAGAGAAGGAAACTATGGGAAAGACTATGTTGCCAACACGGGAACTTGGGTGCAGAGTGAATGATGAATTGAAAGAGGCCATCAAGGGCAGAAAAGTCATATGTGCTGCATACAGGTACAGGAGGAGTAGAAATCTCAAGAGGGCGGAAAGCAGGGCTGGGAGGAGTTAAAAAATTTCCTTAATACGTTAACGTGTTAAATAATTCTGCGTTAACCAGTTAAATGTCGTTAAATGTTAAAATGAACAACATTTTAATAACTTCGGCCATTTTTATTGATTTGAATTTGAATATAATTGAACTTACGTACAGTTCGTCTCTTGAGTTCCAATGTGTTCTATGTGTCTATTGGCAGCCTACTGGCACATAGAACACATTGGAACTCAGGGGACGAGTAGTTAAGATAGTTCTCTCAGGTTATCGTAAATTTTAACATTTAGCGATATTTTCATTTAAGAATGCAAACGCTGAGGCCGTATCCTTAGAAAGAGACATCCGCCGTTGTTCGAATACCAGACGTTAATGGAAAATAGGATGAAGCTGATATTACTGTATCACTAAATATCGGCGGGCCAACTTCGCCAGCGTTGGTAGGAGGGCTTCATGATCTCTCCACCAAATCAATAGGTCGTCTATAATTGACGGACATCTAAATTATTCGTGTTTTTCAATTTCGTCAAATAGCGCAGAATTCGACGTCATCGGCACGCGCGATCCGGTTTGGGTAAACACATAACGACGAAGTGCTACATATTATGCAATTATAATCTTTAAAGTTAAACATTATTAACTTGGTTAATTTTTTTTAACGTTGTTAAAATAATTTAACAGGTTAACGTTTGAAACGTTGAATGCTCCATGCCCTGGCGGAAAGCAACGAGTCAAAGGTTGCAAAGGAAGAAAACGAACAAGCAAGAAATATAGTAAATAAGATTAAAAACGATAATCGGAGAGTGCGAAACAGCAATCTTATTAGGACGATCAGAATGACAGGTGGTATTTAGTTCGAATGTATTTTGGAAATGGGTGAATAATTGAACTTTTTTTCGGTTCATGCGTTTTCAGATAAAACGATTGGCTCACACGATTCTGTTTTTTTCTTTTCATAAATCAATGAACCGAAATAAACACAATTAGGTCCGCCCCCAGCCACGCCCCTAAAATACCAGTCTTCGGAGTTGCAACATGGTGTCAAATCAGTAGAAGTTAGAACACTAGAACGTTCTAAATGTGAAAAATAAAAATAAATTTATATTACTAATTTATCACCATGAAATGATTTATAAAATATTTAAATGACCGTGGTGGGTCAATTTTTATTTTTCTTCACAACTGTATTTATTTGACATTTCAATTTTTACGCACACTGGGTGATCGTCTGCGTTCATCGTTTTACCCAAATCGATTGTAAACAATGGCTGGTCACGACGAATACGGCAATTTTGACATTGCATTCAACTAATTTCATGTCATATGGCTTTATATCTAACTCCACTTTTACAAACTGTGTTTTTCAGTTCTCTGGAAACGGTCAAAACCAAAATACAATGTAATACTGATGGCCTACTTCCACCTACCACGGAACGTAACTTTTACGTAAAGTGAAAAGTTGAATGAAATTTGAGGGAGGCGTGGCTTATGACGTTTTCTTTGCATTACGTAATTCATTGGTCAATAAAAAATTTAATGACATAGGTGCATTTGACTTGGAAAGTGTGTCAATTGCTACCTGCATTTCAATAATATGCGCCCTCTTTTATGCCAGAAAAATAATATGTCTGCCAGTTTTAGTTTTTAAGTGTTTTTCGCTGAAGTAGAGGACAACTAACACTATTTATTTATTTGGGTCGCGAACGTTTAATTATAAGGAATGATCGTTTCTTTTTGTGTATTTCTTGAGTTATGAACCCCAAAAAACAAAGTCCAAACTGTGTAAATGGGCTACGCCCATTTACACAGTTTGGACTTTGTTTTTTGGGGTTCATAACTCAAGAAATAGACAAAAAGAGACGATCATTCCTTAAATAAACGAAACAAAGGACGTAACGAAAAGGGTATTAATGTAGATGGCAAAAATATAGACAATCAAGACGAAATCGCATCAAAACTTAGTCTAAGCACGGGGTAAAGGTAAATGGTAAACGGCGGGGCATGGGGAACGCCAGAATGAAGTCGAGGAAAACTTATCGAACTTCCTGTGCAGCGAAATTAAAGCCGAGCAGGTACGATACTGGTCTTAAAATTAAGAAACGGAAAATCGGGAGAGGTGGACGAAATTTTTAAGGAGTTCCTGAAGTGGAGGAGGGGGAACTCTGAAAAATCTGAACGGCCCTATTTAATTTATCCATAGAAAAACAAAACGAGGGAGAGAAACCAACGTCACATATATACACACTTATACACTTATACACAAAAAGGGGCGAAAGGCAAGGAACATTTTGGATAATTATCAGGGGATTTCTGTCAGTAGTAACGTTGGAAACGTTTTCAGTAAAGTCTTGTATGGCATTCTACAGGAGACGGTCGAAGTTTGTTGGAATTTGGAAAGCATTATTTAAAGATGCACATAATGAACTTACCTTGGGAAACAAAACCTTAAAACGTGGACCTATAGCAATAAGCCTAACACATGGTTGTACGCTTTCGCCAATTCGTTTTGATTTGTACATCTTAGATTTAGGAGATGAACACCTGCGTGGCGATGAGTGTTAGCAGTTGGGGACTTGAAGACCCCGCAGCTATATTTCGTAGACGAAATGGTACCAGTGTCAGAAAACGAAGAGAGGCGAGCGAAACTGCTGGCAATTGTTGGGAGATATGGAAACAAATGGCGACTCGGTCTAAATGAAAACGAAAGTTATATCCGAGGGCCGTAACGTGGAACAACTCGAAGGTGGAGAGTGAGGGAATTCTGTACTACGGAGGTAGCAGCAAACCTCATAGTGTACGAGGGACAGGTGACTACGAGTATTTGGGGGGTAAATATAAATAATACGAGAAGAGGCAATTACCGAAACATATGGTATGGAAGTAGTATCTCTAAACCAAACTGCTTTAACCCTTTACCCAACGCAGACGATTTCAAAATTTATTTTAAATATCATTTTTTAATTTTTTTCAAAAACTTCTAACAAAACCATATCATGTGACCCCTCTTTGGAATTCCAATTGAAACATTTTCGAGCTCAGCTAAAATCGGACTTAGTCATCTTCCATCTGAGCTAGTATTTCGGCTAAGGTTAATTCAATGGGGAAAATGAAAAAGAAAATAAACTTGAAGTGAGTTGGAAGAAGACGATCTTTTTTCAATGTAAATTTCCATAGAAAATTGCAAAAGTGTCAAGATTGCAGGCCTAGGATATTTGCGATACCGACCTTTTCTGCACGCCACTCAGTGCAATTTTCCCACAGGGATTTGTAATGCGCTCCCTTCATTCTCACCTCCACAAGAGAGCTCGAACAGACGAAACCGAACATGGTCTCTTCCAGCGGAAAATTCCCATTGGAATTTGTAATGCGCAACTTTTTGGACACCGCCAGAATGACGAGTTTGCACACGATGTGGTTTTGCTCCATGTTATTCCCAATGGGGATTTTGTTATATTTGCAATTGATGTTTCATCCCAGGTGCATAGGTTGCTATAACCTTCGTATTCATATTCGAACTTTATTGCTTCGACATCATTCAATTGGATTACGTTTTATTATCGTTGAGTGAAGCAATTCGTTTCAATTCGACCTTTTTCCATTGCGATTTTCTAATTAGTTTTATTTTTTATATAATATGAAAAAATGTTTTTTTTATTAATTAGAAAATTTATTTTTCTACTTACTGTATATATATTGAAAGTTGTTTTACTGATTTTAATCTCTTTAATTTAAAAACAATTTTTTAACTGAAATAATTTCTTTTTAACTTGAAGGAAAATAAAAAAAAAACTAAAGTGATAAGTCGATTTTCTTCTCGTGTCTGTAGCCGAGTGGGCTTTCTTGACTAGAACAAATCAATTTGGTTTCGTTTTTCCTTTGCGAACATGTTGTAGTTATTTCATATTATTAAATGCACTTAGTCAATTTGCTTCTCTTTTCTGGAAGCGAGTGTGCTTTCTTGACTAGAAGATATCAATTTGTTCTTTGCTTAAACGATGATGTTTCCATCAGTTTTGTTTAACACATTACTAACAGCTGTGTAATATTTAACATGAGTGAATTTATTTTTCTGTAAGGGAGAGACTCTTTGTTTGCTTCGCTTGTGTGAACTGTCCTAAGTGCGATGTGGTTTCACACACTATTTTTATCAAAAACATTACGTGTATGATGTCAAAAATGCTGGAGGAACTAAAACATAAAAAAATTGATTTAACAATTTATTTTTTTTAAGTGAAAAATATTTTTAATTTAATGAAAAATAGAATTTTCTCATTATAAAAAAGTAACATTATAAAATACAAATTTTTCATATTTAAAATTATTTTTAAAAAAATTAGAAAAAAATTGTCATTATTATTAGAACCGTGCAATTTACCTCAATTGAAAAATTATGTGAAGAATCTCTGCATCGCGAATTCGTCGAGTTATAGAACTGAACCAGAAACGATCAGAATCATAAAGGCTGAGACTTGTCAGAAAAATGTGTCAGAATTAAGATCTAAAGCGCGTTGGATGGGGTTGAAAGGTGTAGGGTCGCAAAATAAGAATGGGTTGATAAAATCGATGCTTGGAGGAGGTGATGAGATGAGAAAAATAACAACGGATGGAAAGAGGAAACAAAAACAAAATATCTCTATTCAATAGGCGGAAATAAAAAAAAAAAAACAAAGGAAGAAGATCAAATATCAAACATCGTAAAAGAAGTGACGATTGAATTCGAGACAAATTGTGATGGTGGCTTGAAAGAAATTCTAGCTAAAGTCATCTGCGAACAACTGTTACCCACTCTCGTAGAATGAGAGCAGGCCGTCAAGGGATTTTTCAAAACGTTCGATGTCAAAAGTATGAAAAGATTTCACACCCAAAATTTTTTGAACGGGATAAAATCTAGCGTGTTGGATTTATTTCCTCGAATGGAAGGCCATTAATGAAATTCAAACGGAAATGGTATTGAAGTGTCGGATGGAGAAGATCGATTTGAGCACTGGTGAAGTCATGGAAAAACCTGAATATTTTCAATCTCACACAATAACTGTGACCGAAGGCTTTTCCTTATCCGTTATCTTCGACAACATGAAAGAAAAAAAATGATAAAATCGCTAGCGCAGTGTCAAAACGAAGGCAGCAATTGGAGATTTGATGAAGTGTTGAATCTAGAAATTCATATCGCCATGTTCAATCCATTGCGAACGACTTCATAAAAAAAAATTACCTTTAATTCATAGGAAAAAAAGAAGCCGTAATCAATGTGGAAAATAAAGATGACAGACAATACTTCAAATGGGCTGTCGTGTCTACCTTATATCCCGTAGGAAAAAACGCAAATAGAGTATCGAAATATGTGGACACTTCTAAGAATTTAAATTGGTCGGGAATAATCAATAAATGTTCCGACTATGGTTTGAAACCCGTTACCCACCTAACAGTTTGAAAAACACGTCAACCGGTTATCCTAATTATCGATAGTGATCGTCATTCCACGTTCAAAACGTAGTAAATCTGCCGCCTCTCCTTTGTGATAGATTACACCTCGAAGCAGCGCTGTATATATTGAGAAATAATCGACTTTGGCGTTCAAGACTTCGTAAATGATCGGCAATTTCCGTGTGTACTGAGTAACCGCAGAAACTATTCCGTAGTGTGTATACAAACGAACGTTGTCGAGTACTCGACAACGTTCGTTTGTATACACACTACGGAACAGTTTCTGAGAATACTGCTTTCCAATCCCTCTAGTTTTGATCCCAGATTCGGTGAACTAATGACTACGGTTAACAGGATAGTATCCGATTACAGCTCTCGGTTAGTCATTCTGTCCGGGGAAAATACCTTTTCCCGCCAATAGAGGTCACAGAGCACATTTTGAAAGCCCAAGGTCCCAGGAAATGAATAACTATAGCAAAATTCCCGAGGAGATATCAGGGTGAGAGTAATTAATTAATTAATTAATTAACCAATCAATCAATCAATCAATCAACCAATCAATCAATCAATCACTCAACTAATTAATTAATTAATTTTCCCCGGACATTTATTTATTTATTTATTTATTTATTTATTTATTTATTAATTTAGTGGTGTTTAAGGTCACATATTTCTGCACACTGGCTAATAGTGGTCGCAACAAAATGAAGTCCAGCCTATTATTTTTCCCATATTGCTTGTTTCCAGGCACCCACAATCTGGAACAGCCTACCGTTCCACATCCGACACTGCACATCTGTTCAGAGGCTTCAAAAAGAGCCTTACAACATTCCTATTTATAGATTCATTTAGATACCCACAAGCCTTCTTTCTTTTCAGTCACAAAGCTGGTTATTTAATTTGTTGAGTGCTTTGAGCCTACACATTTCAGTGGGAACAGAGCTCTATAGAAATGCGATTATTATTATTATTTAGGGGACTTCCACCCCAGATATTGGTTGTCGGGTTCCATTTTACCAGTACAATAGAGCTTGTTTACCACAGTAAACAAGTACTACTTCACTTCAAGGGTTTCCAGAGAGCGTACATGAAACCGTTTTAGGTATTTCGAGCATCAATCGATATAAAGTGGACATATTTCAGGAAAAGTGGGGAGGGATGGAAGAAGTACCCCACATCCCCTCTCATGTGACTGGACACTTTTAATCTAATTCAATTAACAACGACTCATTATACAATTATACAATTTTACAGGGAAATTTCTGAACTTTTTGAAATGATGCACACATCGATTATACAAATTTGCTAACATTTCGAAATTTCAAACTTAATATTAAGTTCCCATCTTTGGGTGCCAAATTTACTGACAGCTTTAGGAAATTAAGGGGAACGAACTTTTCCTTAAATTTCTTCCAATGACGAAACGTGACAGCCATGGAGGCGAAGGGTTAATCCTTTACCTAACATGAAAAGCAGATGACACTTGCAAACAAAATTCTTGAATAACTAATTTTTTTTTTAATTTTTTGTCTCAAAAACATAGGTTATGACCCCTCTTTGGAACGAGATCGTTCCAAAGAGGGGGCATAACCTATGTTTAATTAATTAATTAAAAAAAATAATGAAAATTACTTGGGTAAAGGTTAAATTCTCATTCGGAAAAAGGACATTCCAGTATATGTCCATTAAAATTATTCATGTTTTTATCACTAAATCTTTCCTCATTTTCCTAACTTTTCCGTAAATGTCGTGACGAAACGTGACAGGTATGTCGGCGAAGGATTTGAAAATATTCATTAAAATTGTTGATGGTTTTACCACTAATCGTTCCTCTTTTATCACTATTGTGTTTTGAAAGACTGTAACACTTCTTTGAAAGTTCGGGTTGAGGACGATCGAAGAAAATGCATTTTGTTGAATACAGAAACTTGGCGCAACTTGTGGACCAAAGCGAAAGAAAACGTTTTTCAATAACTGTATGCATCAGTCATGATGAAATATAAGATGGTCTCATAACGACAATAATGGAAACGAAAATGCCCATTACAAGAACAGAATTTAAATAATGAAGGAAAAACAATATCCGACGCCCAGATGCGGCAGAACAAGGGGGCACGTGGGACACGTGCTCTTCCACCCTTTTCCACAGGCATGTGACGCGGTTACACAATGATTTGAAAAATTGGCGCTTGCAAACGAATCAATATACAGGGCGGCATTATTTGTAATATATTATTTGCAAATCCAAATAAATTTAGTTGCATTCTTCAAAGAATCCCACCTTCCTCTATTTCAACCATCTTCCAACTCAAAGGAACGCCTTCGTCTGGAAGGTGATTTGTGTAGAAGAAATAGGTCGGACAGCGACCACAGCGCGGCATGCTTATCTAAACGGGGAACCAGAGGGTAATCGTACACGTGTCGATACGATCGTAACTTCCTACCTACTAGACCGATCCACGGTAGTCTTGGAAATGGTTGCTCCCCTCATTTTCTCATTTTCATAGAGCTTCCGACACCTCTGGCCACGCCTGTATAAGGAACGAGGATGAGACAGGTTGTGAACGTTGATTTGATGTGAATATTTTAGTCTACAAGAAAATTAATATAATACTTAAGCCCTTAGCAGGTAAGAGTCAAACTTTTAGATATATGAGAGAGGGCAACAAGAAAATTAATATAATACTTAAGCCCTTAGCAGGTAAGAGTCAAACTTTTAGATATATGAGAGAGGGCATATAGACAGGCAAACAGGCATACAGGAAACATACATGCAGGCAGGTAGGCAGGCAGGCATACACACTTGACAAGTAAGGAAATAGAAGGGCAAAGAAACAGAACAGACACTAAATAATGCAAAAATTCAATTGAACTTCGATTAAGGTCCTATAATTTTTATGAGTAAGGGAAATTTGTTTTCTTTGAACTGACCAACCACTGAGATTCCATAACTTCAAATATACACAATTATACATCAACATTTTTTTTTTCTCTCTCTCTCTCTCTCTCCTCACCCCCACCCCCGCCGTTAATGAATTCATAGGACATATTTCTTCAACTGAACTTCGATTAAGGAGCGAAATAAGTAGGAGAAATTGTTTTACTTTGAAATTACCAACCTCTCACATTCCATAAATTCAAATTAAATATACACAATTATACATCAAAATGACTCTCTCTCTCTCTCTCTCTCGATGGGGAGAGGGAGAGAGAGGGAGGAAGAGACAGAGGGAGTGAGAGAGAGGGAGGGCATCGGGAGAGACAGTGACGCAGATATAATGCAATAGAGACGAAGAAACAGTCAGAACGGATTCGAATCGGTCGTGGTAACAAATAGGCTTAACTGGTAAAGTGCTACATTATTTTTGGCCATCAAATCTTGTACACATGTCTTGCCTTGTTATAATTTATGGGAGAGTGCCCATGCCTATGGGCACTCTCCCATAAATTATAACAAGGCAAACACTTGCAAGCCAAATGATATCACTTCAAAGATAATGCAAAGCAAATGCACTGAACATGAGCCTTCAAGCTGTGGTACCTGTACTTCTGAATAAAGCCCAAATATGGGCTTCTAGCACTCTACCAGTTAAGTAGTTCAGTTGTTTCGTAATGCCGAATCTGAATGGAGAACACATGGAGAAGAAGATGGGAACGATTGACATTTAAGTTTATAGTGTATTTTTTAAAGAAAATTCACATCCTGGAAAGAAAAACTCTCCGATTCTTCTATACATTCTGCATCACCTCATCAAACGGAGTGTAAGCGCAAACATAGCGTGCATTTTTTTCTGAAAAAGGGATGCGTGAAGGTACTCGATAAATACATTCACCGGCATTATAATAGGAAAACTGTTTGAAAATTCCTTTTATGCGCATATTGATGTCTTCCAAGAATTGATATAAACAAGTCTGTGTTTTTTCCAACTGTCTACGTTTGTAGAAATTTGTAGAAACTCATAGCAAATAAGGAATGTGTCTGGGTACGCGGCGGCTCAGTGGTAGTTTCATTGGATTTCAAACCGAAAGGTCCACGGTTCGGTCCTGACTAGCGGTAACTGCGTTTCGTCGTTGGACAAGGCACATCATACAAATTGCGAACGTAGGGGCACATTGGCCCTGTGTACGCCTGTCGTCAACCAATGGAAACCTGATGGTGCGAAGTTGGTACGTTAGGGAGTCAAAGGTGATCGCAGCTGCTCGGTGATTTTCCACGGAAAGCAGACTTATGTTACCCGTAACACTGTCTGACATGAGCTGACCCTGGCTGTCTTTAGACCCTAATAAGTGAATACGTACATAAGGGGTTAACATTCTCACTTCGAAACTGAACTAGACATATAAGAACTTAGGCAAGAAGGGCACTGAGGCATACCTTCCCCATGTGTGTTTTTATTTGCAAATTGTAGAGGGTTACGATACGCCTCTATGAGAACAAATTACATATATTTCAATGACAGCACGTATTACCTATACTAAACTAGAGTTTAATGCATTCTCTGGTGTTGTAGGCACCGGAAACTAACTTACCCTCAGAACCGGGAATCGGGATAATTCTCATCTCCAAGCGAAAAGTTTTTTTCCTAAGAGAAGTTTGAAAACCCAAACCCGCTTCAATTTCGTTTTCATTTTCGGAATCACTAATATTTTCACCTCTACCTCCTCCAACACCAACATACTCTTCACTACCGGCACCAGTCTCCTCTGCTTGAAGCAGAGAAGACTGGCAGCGGCAGTGAAGAGGGGATTGGTGTTGAAGAAAGTCGGGAATAGTGACACTAGTGATTATAAAAATGAAGACGAGTTTGAACTTCGATACGTTTAAGATCTTGCTCCTGAAGAGGAGTGGGGGTCCTCTAGAATTGGTTGAAAGCTACAGTGGTTTTGTGAAAAAGGTTCGCCACGAATCAGGACTGTAAAAAAAATTGAAGGCGCAGAAGGGCTGACGAAAAGCTACAAAAAGGATGGAGAGTCAATCAAATTGGTTTGTTGATGACATTGTGTTGCTGTGAACATTTAGGTTTTGACAGCGTGTGATGGAAGAAGAGTACGCCCGGTGAACAGCACTTGAAGTTCCACAGACGACGGCGGTGTTGACCCCAATAAGTAGCGAGTTAGTGTCAGACGCATCTGGACAATAGTGTATATTTATTTATTTATTGGTGTTTAAGGTCACATACTTTTGCGCAATGGCTAATCATGACCACAACATGGAGATAAAGTGAGGCCAGTCGATCGTTTATACCCCATGTTGCCTATTTTTGAGGACTCGCACCCCAAGCATTAGCGACTGGGTCCTATTTTACCAGCGAAAAAGAGCTCGTTTACCACAGTAAACAAGCACTGCTTCATTTCCGTACAATAGTGTAAATGCAATGTGAAACCCTGTTGCCATTAGAGACAAGAAACACAAACCTCACTGAAACGAAACCAGGTGAACGGCGTAAACTAACATGGTAGCGGTAGATACGACGTGAAGATGTATGGGCCGTGTTACAACCGATAATGTTACAACGCCGCATAATGTTACACCAACGCATAATGTTACAAAAAATGTAGTAAACAACCGATAATGTTATAAACTTCGCATAATGTTATAACTTTTTTCAACCCGTTATGTTATAAAAATGAACGCATAATGTTATAATTTTTTTCAACCCGTTTTGTTACAACAAATCAACCGATACTGTTATAACTAATGTATACTAACTGTGGATGGACTTTACCACTTACCGTTTATTGCCACATAAAGGTATGTAATATTTATACTAAAGGTTTCTGCTCTGGTTAGGGCGAGGAGACACACCTCCCAACCCAACTCCCGGGGATTTATCATAGAATGACCTAGTCACATTACATAGACGCGGATTATTCTGGTAACTCAATCGTGTGACCTCATTGCCATGATCATCCAGTACCCAACATGGTGAAGGCGGGGGTGGTGGAGGAGGGGTGCTATTTTATCCGATTGGTACGTTTACCAACATGCGTAATCTCCGCTTCCAGAAATGTAGTGTACCATAGTCCACTGACGCCTTTAGGGATGGGCAAATGCCTCTGTTTCTGCTTGTTTTGGGCATCTAAAACTCATTTTCGTATATTTCTTAGTCATAAGAATATCTTATTGTTCATTAATTTGACATTTTAACAACTAACAGTGAACAAAAATGAGGTGGAGTTAAAATAGGTCAAAAAGTTGGATGGAGCGAAGTACATATGGTGGATGTGGCGGGTTGGTAGTGTCGCACGGAAGCCGAAGAATAAGATGCGAGACTGGGTATGAAGAGGAATGAGGTTTAGGAGGATTGAAAGGGGTGGGCAGGGATTAGGCTGAGAAAGAGAGGAGGACATGGATTAGTACATCAGGGTGAATATGCAGAGAAAGCTATCTGAGAATACTATAAGAGAGTAGTGTTAGACGGTATGATAATATAGATGGTGGAGATGATGGAAGAAGTGGAAGTGATGAATTTGGGATTACAGGTTCTGGATAAGGCGGAATCACTAGAACAGGCAGTATAGGGAGAAGGAGGAGATTGTCGGTTGTTTACTACATTTTTGTAACATTATGCGTTGGTGTAACATTATGCGGCGTTATAACATTATCGGTTGTAACACGGACAAAACTCGAGTTTTGAACCAATGAATTGATCAAAGAGGGTGTTCGGAGTATTTTTAAGTAATGCTCTATCTTTATTTATATGTTTTTGGAAGGAGCATCGTCGATCCCCTCAATCAATACTTAAAGTCCCTTACACCTCCAGGGGACGGACATGTCCAAATCAAATGCGGAATGCTGGAGTAGATACATGATCGCACTTATGTTCAAAAAGCAGCCTTAGATTCCGACTTTCCCTTTCGTTGATCTCATACCTCTCACTAAAATGACGCCTCTACCCTGAACGTCAGCGGTCAGTACAGGGATCGCGCAGTGTGCTGTAGGGATGCTCAGCGAATGTGCCTAGTATGTGCGTTGTTTAATCACCATTTACATTACATGAAGCACGTGCCTACAAAGGTGAAATGGTAATTCATTTGGTGAACCACCGCTGCTCTCAAAGCTAATTTTTGGGATCTATTTTGCAGAAACCGTAGACAATATCGCTCTTTGAGGTTATTTAACAATCATATATATTTTGGCCTAAAAACCACGAGAAACGGTGCGTATTATATAGACGACTCATTCTGATTCCGTATCATATAGACGACTCGTTTTCGGGAACGCAACGGGCTGTCATAATAGGCGCATGAATATATTCTATGTGCGTTTCAGTGATCGACCCAGCTGATCGCTTTCAAAACGAAACAAAATTCCTTACAATTAGCGACAGAACTATTAATAGCCAATGACCCCCACCCCCCACCACCACACACACACGCAATAAATAGAAAATACACAATTAAATATTACACACTTGTAAATTCAAGCGCATCATCATAGGAAGTGACATTGAGAGCGAATATTTTTTTTCAAATTTGCGATGACCGCGTTACTTATTGTTTGTTAACCCTTTACCCAACGTAACGGCCAGCGCTATTCACAAAAATCAACAATTAATTTTCATTATTTTTTTCATTTTTTGTCTCAAAAACATAGGTTATGACCCCTCATTGGAACGAGCTCGTCGAGCTCGTTCCAATGAGGGGTCATAACCTAAGTTTTTGAGACAAAAAATAAAAAAAATAGTTATTCAAGAATTTTGTTTGCATGTGTCGTCTGCTTTTCATGTTAGGTAAAGGGTTAGAGTGCACAACAATATTGTTCGTGATAATCTCAATGTATCAAGACTCAATCTGTAATGTTAGAAGCAACGCAGACGTCGCCTTGATGCGCTCAAGCGTCGATGATATGTCCGATGGAAAATGTACCTCGCACGGTGTTTGAGTGGGAGGCTCTCTTCCGATATTCGATATTGAAATGCATTCTTTATACGATGTTTCGGGTGGGTTCTCATTGAATAAAGCAACGTGTTTTGTAAAATGAATAAAACAATTGCTCCCGGAGTTGAAACGCATCAAGATAAATAACGCTTGTCCAATAAGAATATTTGTTCACTAACTGACATCATCAACCTGTACTGAACCACTTACCTCACACGGCTTCCGATAGACCTGTACTGGACTACTTACACCACTCGGACACCTACGGACCTGTACAGCACTCGCCCATCGACATACATGTGCTGAACCTCGACAGCGGACAGATCTGTGTTGAACCATGCACACACACAGATACAGATGTGTGGCGTATTGTGGGCTCAAGAGATGACATGTGAGTAGTTAGACAAGAGTCTAAGAGTAGTTAGACGCTTCACCACCATTGGGCCAGTTCTTGATATTTATATTAGCATTCTTTCAAAGCGGTTACAGGTGGGTTTTCAATGATTACAACCATGCTTTACGTAATGAAAATAAACAAAGTGCGACATGGATCAACACACTAAAACCTAAAGTGTTAAAACTGACACTTCTAACTCTTAGGGTTTGATTTTAACACTCAAAGTGCAATGCTTTAAGCACTTAGACAATACAATCGTCAGCATCTGACACTTGAATGGATGGCACTTCCCATGTGTCTAGCATTGGTGGTTCTTCCAGAATCGTCCATAATTTGATTTGCGCTTGGTGGGTCCATAATTAAAAGGACACAACGCAGATGACGCGGATCAGGCTCGAGAGTTCGAGCCTGATCCGCGTCATCTGCGTTGTTTCCCTTTAAGTGTCGCGACATTACACTTGCCAAGTGGTATTATTGTAACACCTGTCAAGTTCTGGGATATCTACACTTGAACAAAGTGCTAGTTCAGCACTTAGTAAGTGTTAAATACAGCACTTCAAGTGTAGTTTTTAACACTTTAGTTTTTAGCGTGCAGTGGAATAATATTTATCCTGTAAGAATATTTGTTTACGAACGAACGATATAACATCAATAACAGTAATGGCGTGATGCCAGCTCGTGCGAGAGACCTCTACCACCAACCGCATTGCGAAACTGCACTGAAACCATACACACCACGACTCGGCCACCAAGAGACGCATACTGAATCGTTTACACCATTGGACTCCCAACGGGCCTATTCTGGACCACTTACACAACTCGGTTACCGACCGTTGGACCTGTACGTGACCACTATAACACTCCCTACTGATGGACCTTTACTGGATCACTTGTTTAAATCAGCTACCGAGGGACCTGTATCGAATCACTTACATCACTCGGCTGCTGGCGGACCTGAACTACACAACTTATCCCACTCAGCTACTGAGTGAACCGTACTGAACCACTTAAACCACTCGATCATCGATAGTGTTGTGAGCTACTTACCCCACTCGGCTACCAACGGACTTGTACTGAGCCACTTACCTCACTCGGCTACAAACAAACCTGTACTGAACCACTTGCCCAACTCGTCTACAAACGCACCAGTACGGGACCATTGTTTCCACTTGGTCACCGACGGACTTGTAAAGAACGAATTACCGAACTCGGCTACCGCGGACATGTATCGGATCGCCTACCACTCGACTACCGTCGTACATGTACTCTCCACTTACACCACACGACTACTCTAAAGACCTGCACCAAACCACTGGACTACCGAACTACCGACAGACGTATACTGAACCACTTACGCCACTCGGATACTGACAGACATGTACCGGAATAATTACAGCACTAGACTACCGGCTACTGATGGATCTGTATTGGACTACTAGCACCACTCGGCCACCAACGGATCCGTTGGTAACCGAGTGATGTGCGTTGTTCAGTACACTGAACAACGCACATCACTCGGGTACCAACGGATCTGTGCTGAACCACTTACACCACTTGCGGAACCACCTTTACCACTCGGCTACTGAATGACGGACCCGGACTTAACTATTTACACAATTCGACCACCAACGAATCTGTACAGGACTCGGTTACTGAATGGACCTATATTGAACCGCATCTACCATTTGCTGTCTTGCGGACCTACGCTAAAATACTTACATCACTCTGCTGCTGAGAGTCTTGTACTGAATCACTGATCGTAACAGATAGTACCACAAAACGTCGTATGTTTGAATGAAACATCGCGAAGTGAGAATGTATCGATGTCAGCAAATTGGATCGTGCCAAAGGTCAAGTTGGATGTAGTTCCTACTATAGGTGTAAATGTTTGTAATGGAATCCCCATTGAAAACGTCTTTACCACAGTAGATGCTTTACACCCATAGTGGGGTTAAAAGCTAAAATTTAACATGCGAGCTTTTCACAGGTAGTAACAAAGGCGAGCATGGTATAAACTTGTTTTTAATTGTTACTAATTCGTTGTCAATGATACAGTAACATCCACTACTATATATTGGCTGGCATTACATTGCTTCTGTAGTCATATTGTATACTTGGATCCAAAAGCCGAAATGTAAATTTTGGGGGTGTGGTAATCCTGTACCACACCACAAAATTATATTACCGCCCCGTCTACGTTTGGACTACTTGTAGTCACGCCTTGATAATACACATTTTCTCGGGTGTTTCTCTCCATCATCGGATCCCTCCCCACCCCCCACCCCCGCGTAATGAGCAGCCCCTACAGAGGTGTGCTGTCCCCAGCTATCGCACTGGACCCACAATGGCTACTGGAATGCTAATCGCTGCGGGAGATGCGATGATAAAGGATCTCAACGCTCTTGAAGTCATGTAACTGTATAATTTTACACTATTTGATTCTGAGAAATCTAAACTAATATATTTGTATGAGAAATCTGCAATTACGTCAAGTCTTGAAGATTTGAAACTATGCTTATGAGATACAGCATAGTGAAAACAAATACGGATGGAAAATTTCAATAGGATCGGAACTGCGTCGGGACCCGGTAGAAATTTTATCTGTTGATGTTGACTATAATATAATTGGGAATTTGATTGGTGACGAGATAAACGTCATAAACACATGCCGCGTGGAAAACGTCCGAACCCATGATATTTCCGCAAACCCACACGAACATTTGCCGTAGTGTGTACTTGTCTTGTTTCGGAATTTCATATTGTGTGTGGCAATCTACATAAGCAATTACTTATGCAGATTGGCATAATTCAACTGTAATATCAATTAATGAAATAACCGTAGGGGTATGCCATTATTCAATAACTTTTGCTTTTTGGGTGCTGATGTGCATTTTACAGGCGCAAGCAAAGGAGATGGGTGATTAAAACTTCAGACCGTTATACGCTTGACACACGTTAATTTATTACAATATATAGAGATTATTACCATTATGTGGATGTACAAAATATGTATCCGAGTCGAGCTCCGGGTTCTAAGGGCAGATCACGACGAGTCGAAGACGAGTCGTGATCAACCCTTAGAACCCGGAGCGAGACTCGGGTACATATATTGTTCATCCACATAATGATAATAATCATTTTATCTTACAATATACTGGGGATAAGTCAAGAATGTAGACAAATATATAACGGACTATTTATTCGCACGGATGAACAAAAAGAAAAGAAAAATGGAACTCACGCGAAAGGAACGTGCTTGCATCCGACCGCAAATACAAACATCTGTATCAGGGAGTCGGATACACGACAGTTGCGGAGTTAGTACAGACAAAATACATGTTGATTGTGTGTTAAAGGTTTTTCTCTACCCTCAGTCAGCCAAATCCTGGCAATGGGTATGTAGAAACCCCTACTACGTGAACAGGTACAGGATAATTAATATTGTCTGTCCCTATATCCCGATAAATTCTATCTTTTAATTGGCCAGAATGCCTTGGACAAATAGCCAGGGCAAAGGGTGCACCCAACATTCAAGGTATATGAGAGCGTGCAACATCCAGGGTATATGGGCACGCGAAACATCGGGGGTATATGGATTATGGTTTAAATGAAAGCTTTTCGCATTCACTCGCCTCGGTATAAAAATCTAACCAAAAAAACATGAAAATAGTCACAAATATCATCAGATTTCCAACAAATCATATTTTGTCGTTATAAATTAAATAGTCGAATATTTAAAATGAAACAACTTGATAAAAGTAAAATAAGAGCAAATAATTCGTCCTGTGAGTACCTATGTGTTCTGTGTGCCAGCAGGCACATAGAACACATTGGAACTCAGGGGACGATATGTCAACAAACTATTGTTTACTCGTTTCCTTAACGACCCAAGGGATGTAACTCTATCTGTTGTCCTCTGCGTTTGAAAAACGAAACGATAGCGGCTCGGTGTTTAAAAACCGACATCCAGGTATTAAATCTCTATTTTCCATACATGTTGACGAAGATAACTTATAACATCTCCGCCTTTCTCTCCGAAATACTCTTTAATCTCTCCTGTCGAAAAAGAAAAGGGAAAAGTTTGAATTTTAGGTGCTATTTTCGTGTGTTATTTTTTAATACTATCTTTATCTTTATTTACGAGTGGTGCAAGTGAGCTCCGGTCGCAATCTGATTGAGAAAGAAGTCCCTTGTACGATCATAGAACTGCACAAGCAAAAAAAGTTATGTGGAAAAATAAATGAATAAACAAACAAATGAATAAAAATACTAATTGGTTTTCATTCTGTCAGTAAGCTGATGAGATTATTGTTTAAATGATGAGCCGGTGCCACCTTTGTCTGTTATTGAAAAGAGTGAGTTGGTGGATGAATGACTTTTCGCTATCAAGGATTTCAGCCGGATCTTTTAACTTAAAGAGTGGACTATTGTCATCAGAAGAATGCTCACTATTGACAATCAAAGTCTGATACATTATTAATTTAAGGTTGCGAGAAAAAAAATAATCTAAAATTAAAATCATTCTGACTTGTTAGTAATATGCTGTTGCACAGTGGATTAGCCCCTTGGACCCCGATTGTATGTTCCATGTCAGTTCACATCCATCAGCTGGTAAAGTCTATATTCGTTTCTTGGGGGAAGACCAATCAATATTTTAACGTGCAGCCTTTGGGCTGCACGTTGTGAGTCTTGATTGGTCTACCGCACAAATTCACAGAACAGCTATATCCTCTTAGAAGTCAAAGCGTCTCACAGTCCTCGACAAGAAAAAGATCCTTTGGGGTTTAATGGGTTAACATTTTCGACTCAAAAGAGAGATGCGGAATCATCTGGTTGGTCACCTCCAGATAGTGAAGTAGGTCCCGAAATTATTGAGGCTAGCAAACGAATCATTCAAAAGGTGTTCGGCATGAACATACTCTCCAATAAAGACAATTTAACAGTTGGTGAACGGAGAGTCAAGAAACTTCGAAAAATAAGTAATTTGTAATTAATCCAGCCGACAACGGTGGGTCGATAGTCGTTCTATGTGATAATTATATAAAGGAAGCCATGAGACAACTCAGCAATACTAAACATCATAAGAAAATAGAATTCACTCATTTGGCCTATTAATGTCGAAAAATCCAACAAGATCTTCACATTTCTCCACTACAAAGGTCACATAACCAAAAAACAATTGAAATATTTAACAGCTAAGCTTAGTGCTCAAACAAGGCAATTTTAATCCAACCAAAGATCCACAAGGACAGTTCTTCATGGACGGATGAATTAACTCCACCCGGGAGGTCAGCTGTATCAGATTGTAACTCAGAATCGTGTGCGATCTCGGAACTAATTGATTTTTATCTTAAACCGATAGCAAATAGATATCTGAGCTATCTAAAAAATACACAGGATTTCTTGTCCAAAAGTTCGAAATTGAAAATATAAATATCGAAAAATGCAATCCTGGATATCGACAGCATGTATACGAACATTGATATTGATAAAGGTGTTAAATCGTTAAAGATGCATTTGAAAAATATCCGGATGCAAAACGCCCGGATGAACAAATTTTGGATCTTTTAGAGCTAGGCTTTAAAGATTCAGTCCTAATTTTGCAAGCATTTATGTAGCCGAATGGGAGGAAAATGCCTTAAGCAAATGTGCAAAGCATCCTCTCGTATATCTCAGATATTTAGATGACATTTTTATTATTTGGGAACACTCAAAAGAAGATTTTAATGAATTTTTAGAAATTTTGAACAACCATGACCCAAACAAGCTAAATTAAAAGCTACTATCAGTGAAAGTTCTGTTGATTTTCTCAATTTGACCGTGTATAAAGGCAAGCAATTTCAAGCATCCGGTCATTTGGATTATAAAGTATATTTTAAACCAACTGACTCACATCAATGGTTGCACACAAAATCATTTCATCCTCATCATACATTTAAAGGTATCATCAAATCACAGCTCATTAGTTTCCACCGCAGTTTGAGTGATAAGGTAAATTTCAATGAGGCTTATGTCATTTTCGACAATCTGGTGAAAAAACAACTGTTCCCTAGAGGGTGTCTGATCCCTAGAGGTTGACAACCAGACTCGTGCACCACTTAGCTACCGGAACCACGGCAGGGGACTCTTAACCGTAACAGTGTGGTGGTGGGTTTATGCTACCCCGGAGCCACACACAGGGTCCTCAGTTCGGAAATAGAACTCACTTTGAACGATGTGAAGGTGTATACCAAAAAATTAGAATTTCAAAGAATGCACACAGGCAACCAGTACCTCCCGTGTTACACTCCCTTCTTCTGGGGGCATGTATAGGTATGCATACCAACATGTGGAAATCCGTCAATTGGTAATTTGAAGCGATTTCTCTTCATGTTCCTAAAACTGTTCGAACTTGCAGTTCTGCATGGTTATAAACATCCTTGTCCCTATATCTCGATCAAGTCTGTCTTTGGATTGGTCAGGATGCCTTGGACAAATATCCATGACAAAGGGTACACCCAACATCCAAGGTATATGAGAGCGTGCAACATAGAGGGTATAAGCGCACGCGAAACATTGGGGGGGGGGGGAGGGGTATGGTTTCAATAAAAGCTTTTCGATTCCGCTCGCATCATTATAAAAATCGAATCAAAAAACCCGAAAATAGTTACAAATATCATCAGATTTCCGACAATACAATCATTAAAATAAAATAAGGGCGAATAATTCGTCCTCTGAGTACCAATGTGTTCTATGTGTCAGTAGGCACAAAGAACACTTTGGAACTCAGGGGACGATATGTCAACAAAATACTGTTTACTCGTTTCCTTAACGACCCAAGGGATGTAACTCTATCTGTTGTCTTCTGCGATTATAAAAACAACATTATTATCACGAATTTGGTCCAAATGATTGTGGAGCTGAGAAATGCGTCCACAAATTTATTTCCACTAAGTTGTATTGTGTTTCAAAAGGAACGAAAACGTTATCCCCGCCAACATGTATGGTATATGGAGATTTAATACCTGGATGTCTCATTTAAACAACCTCAACCGGCGGCTCGGTGTTTAAAAAACGACATCCGGGTATTAAATCTCAATACACCATACATGTTGGCGGAGATAACTTCTTGTATCTTTTCAAGAATATATGTTGTTCAACGGGGAGAATTGCTTTGTTCACAACTGTGAATATGTAAATGACCGAACCACGAGTTATCATAAAAGGATGACAAGTAACAAGAAGTATTCACAACACAATCTTATTTTATTCAAATTCACTTATAAAAAGGTAAGAAAAGTAGTTTTTAAAACTATCGAGCGGAGAAAATGAAAATAGCAGGACGGTGTCCTTCTCTTTACAGTGATAGTGCGTTTATTTTCGCATCAGCTAAATATTGCCGAATTTTGTTCTCAACCATCTAATTGGCTGCGTGTTGGACGCTAACCCTTCCTTGAACTACAAACGAACTGCTTGTTGACAAGATGGCCAATGAAATATGCAATGTTTAACACACTACACACAGCCAATCAGATAGTTGGGATTAAAATTTAGCTAATTTCATCGAGGCAAAATTAGCGCATCATCCCATTTAAGACTAGAAGTTTTGAAACTCATTGAACACGTGTTAACGCTGTAGTACACCAATAATGCAAGTTGCGCCAACATACGTTTTTGGTACTAAAATATATGGGAATGTGTGATATGCACGCAGTACTATAGTCACTAAAACAGGTGTTCTCATAATATATATAGACAGAACGCGATGTGGATTGGTGGAACGGCATAGTCATATTTCGCGAGAGCCTACGGCTCTCGCGAAATATGACTAGGCCATTCCAACTCGTTATGTCAAACACCCACCGATTCAAACACACATCGCGTTATGTGTTTATTACACAACACATGCATTTGCAAACAAATTTTAATTCCTATGTTTAAACCCAAAGGTGATTAGTCTGTTCGTTTTGATTGAAGCTGTATTGATCAAATGGATCGATAAAAAATCAAAACAACCTTTTCGGAACCAGTGTTTGTTGAAAATCGTATCGCCTTTTCTTTTCGGCTGGTGCCCATTCACTCCTAACCATTTGGTGGCTATTACTGTTAATAAAAATCTAAGTATAAATTTGTGCAGATTTACAAAACAGCTGGGAGAAACATTTTTAAAAGAAGTTCGAAGCATGTCAAGATGTACGAAGATTTACCGAAATAAAGTTGACCAATTTAGATATAACGGATCGACAAAACGAAAAATATTATCTCATTTTCGGTTAACTAATTTTTGTGAACCGACTTTATTTTGCTTTGGACGTTTTCATTTTCACACTATGCGACAGACTGTCGATAACTCTATAACGAAATTTAGAAACGTTTTGAAGCGTAACTAATGATTCGATTGGAAAGTAACTAGTATGAACTGTGGTGGGAAGAAAGTTCCGGCTTGTACATCACTCATTGAATACAAAATCATTTACGTAAAAGCGGATATTCCATTAAATACAAGGGTTTAAAGTTGAATGGATGTGTAATAAAAATCCGTCAATGTCGAGAGATTAGGGTTGATAAAATAATTACCATATTGAAAGAATTCGTTGTTCATGCAAATTGGTACATAGGTTTGGTATTCCATTCACAAAACAATTGACACCAAGCAATTGTGTTTGGCACTAAAACATTTCATATGGTTAAGGTTTTGGCACCATGAAATGTTTGGCCAGCGTCAACACCTACATGACCGATAGGTGTTCTCCATATAAAGGCGCATATTGAATGCAGGAAATGTAGATTAGCAGAAATGATCAGACTCTGTATTCCTAACTTGACAATGACTGGATCAAAATGTTAGTATCAAAGAGATTTCAAAAAATACTCTCACACACTAACTCCTTTGTGTTTTTCGTGTGTCCATAGACCGTGAATAAGCGATTAAACAATAGAAGTCCATTGTTCGACCGGATATTCGCATTCCATGGACACCTGTCCACGGAGAGTCAGTGTGTAAGTTAGTTACCGAGTTCGGTGTCGGAATTCTGGAATTTGAACTACCTTGGAAAGTACTGTAACACCTCGCGCAAAGCGCTCAGTGCCACTCGCGCACGTCCCAAGGTTATTCATAGTCATGCATCCCTCCAACTCACTTGGTAACTGTTACATACACAAGCAACACGTGTGCCCCAAATTACGCACCTTCTACTGAGGACTCGTATATGTTTGCAGAACAACAAGTTGAACCCACTTAATCGACCCAGGTCATCGAGAACTGTCTGACATTTGCAGACCATTCGTGGACCAACATAAATGCAATCATATCTAAAATGTGTTCTACATACAGAGTGGTTAAAGGGTTAGCGCGCTCATTTTTGCCTCTGGTAAAATTCATTTCCAGCAATCTGATTGGCTGCGTTTAGTGCCCTGGATATCGTTTACTTTGATTCCGTGAATAAATCTGACACAACAGCAGCAGTATTCATTTTTTAATTATATTATCGTTTCAACGGAGGTTTATTTCTAACCACTTTCTTTGAAAATAGTGATCAGCTTTGAATTATGAGTGACAAAAGTTTCAAAATGATTATCCTTTTTGTGCGGGTACGTGGTGGGTCGGAAATGCTTTGCTCTAGTCAATAGAACTAGAAAAACTGAATACAACACTGTGATATTAGTAAATACTCTTGTTATAATTTACTTTTTTTATAGATGTGTCCGAAAATTGGAAAACTGCCTCGAATTTTTCGATATTCGATCCTCTTCTAAATATCTACACGGATTTCGAATCAAATCGAATCCACTTTAGGATTTCAAATCCAATCGAATATCGAAGCTCCGCCTGGCCGGGAACTAAATTCAGAATATCACAGAAATTTATTTATTTATTTATTGGTGTTTAAGGTCATATATTTCTGCACAATGGCTAATCATGACCACGACAGTTTTACAGGTGGAGGAAGCCGGAGTACCCGGAGAGAACCACGGAGCAACGGCGAGCAACGGTCAGCTCCCCAACATACTAACTCCACACAAGCAGGATTAGCATTGGTTGAAGACAGGTGCACCATCGACGTGCAGTACGCCTTAGTACACAGCGTCACCGTGCCCCCACATGGGCAATGGGGGTGAAGTGTCTTGCCCAAGGACACAACGCGGTTGCCACAGGTGGGATTTGAACCGAGGACCTCTCGGCTTGCAGCCTGCACCTCTACTAACTGAGCCACTGCGCCCCCCCCCCCCGAATATCATAGAAAGCCCAAATATTGACCGAGGGACACGATCTGAACAAACTTGAATCAGACCCCACACCCCCACCCCAGTAATGCTGTATACCAATATGAAAGGATGCTCACTGGTGGATCGGAAGAAGAAGATTTTTAAAGACATTCCCTCATATTGCACTAAGTTAAAATCCGACCTCCCCCCACCCCCACTAAGTTAAAATCCGCCCCCCCCCCCCCAACACAAACACACACAGGGAGGCCAGATATTAACACCGGCAATTGATTTGGACAAACTTGAATCTTACCGCCCTAGAGATGTTGCATACCGAAAATGAACGGATTCTGAATGATGGATCTGAAGAAGAAGATTTTTAAAGAAATTTCCTCATATAGCAGGAAGTAAAACTATGGGCTCCAGCAGAGAACTCAAGAAGTAACAAACTTGAATCTACCCCCCCCCCCCCCCTCCACCACCCGAGATGTTGTATATCAAATATGAAAGCATTCTGGCTGGTGGATCTGAAGAAGATTTTAAAGATTATCCCCGTTATTGCATTAAGTTAAATTTTGGTCTTCCATAGCTCAAATATTAACCGAGGGGCTTGATTTGAACAATCTTGAATCTGGCTCTCATAACAATGATGTATACCATCTAAATTTTGCGTCTGATAAAAGAAGTTGTGTTTTGCTGTAGCCTACCCGATGCTGTTGGTGTCCGAAAACAGCACATTTTACAAAAATGTTGACGCTTAGCAGTCCGTGGAGGGTTAACAAATGCTTAACGGAATATTTTGTCCATGCAACTTGAAATACCACACCTGACCAGCGAATGCCGAATTGTCTTGAAAATCTATTAAATTCGTTTAGAGAAATCCATGGAAAATAAGATTTGTTTCGCTTTTGAGGGGTATTGCTGTTTAACCAACCCAAAACAGGTTAACCTTTGTTTTTTGGAATACCCTTTTTACTTAGAAAAATGATGTTCGGTGAATTTCGCTTCCTATAACGGAAGTTATGTTTATTTCTCTTGCACCCTTTTGGTGGTGTGGATGCCCGAAAACAGCCATTTAATCACAATTTCTATGTTTGGCAGACTGTGGAGGGTTACCCAACGCTTAGCCTATTATCTATTGTATGTCAATTGTTGTGTCACAGTAAGGTCTAACAATGATGCATGTTTTTAAAAAAAACCTATAAGACGCGTTTTGAGAAAGTGACAATAAACTCTAATTTTGACAGTTTTTTTTTTTGTCACTTTCGGCAAGAATAGGGTTAACTCGAAAATTCTGCTTGGGTACATTCTTAGATTTTTTGTCCCTCTGTGCGTGTGCAAAATTGTGTGAAAATCGGTTCGAAAATGGCATCCGATTCGTACGGACAAATACGTGGAAAATAAACTAAAAAAAAAAAAATAATAATTATAACCTGTACAAAAACAAGAGTCTTTTCCAGAGGGAAAAGCCCAATGAACTTTCTCATTGAATTTAGGTCGGCCGCTTGTCACATTATTTGATACTTGAAAACCAGTTAGAACTTTTGTTGTTTTTTTGAGAAAGTTTGTTTAAATTTCCATCAACTTATCGATTTTTCCTGCACAAAATATCGTAAAACTCACCTTTAGTTATTATTATTATCTATTAGTATTTAAGGTCACATACTTATGCACAATGGCTAATCATGACCGTGACAGTTTTACGGGTGGAGGAAGCCGGAGTACCCGGAGAGAACCACCGAGCAACGACGAGCAGCTGCCAGCTCCCCAACATCGTAACTCCGCACTGCAGCAAAGGCAGGGTTAGATTGGTTGAAGACATGCGCACCATCGACGTGCAGTACGCCTCAGTACACAGCGTCATCGTGCCCCTATGTAGGCAATCGGGGTGAAGTGTCTTGCTCACCTTTAGTTAAAAAGTTTTTAAAGGCTCTTGCCTAAACGTCAAAACAGGACAAACGCAGACGCTAGACTAAAATTAAATTTATGTTTGAAGGTCATGACACGGATGCATTGCGCGACGTAAATCTACGAAGGCAGCTCGTTATCTTCCACAAACCTGAGAAAAGTTATTTGGGATAAGGAAGTTTTTAAGAAACTAAAATATTCGAAAAGGTTAAATAAAAAGTGCTTCAAAATTATTATTGGAAAGATACACTTGTCATTGTGTTAGTTTGCAGCCTTATAATGCAATCTCGAAGTCTCTCGCGTGTCGAATTCAACATAGCGACGAGTGGGTTCCAACATGGCGGCGATCGGAAAGGAATACAAAATCTAGAGGACCACTTATAGCCTTGAAAATTTGACCATATCTCTACCATAGGAGCTTGCAAGCGAGCGTCGCTTCGCAACGCTGCGCCGTGCTCGCTATAACGTAATGGCCAAACATGATCTATTCTAAATTATTTAACTGAGTTTGGTTTTATCACTTAATTACCGATGTCAAAAGTGGTAGTCTCGGCATGTTGTTGTATGTGGAATTAGCTTTTGGGGAGTACAAGTAAAAAAAAAAGTTATTTTTCTGAATCGAATGATCGCACGTGTGGTTGCTACTCTCAGTGCAGATTTGTATTCAGTCTAGACGTTTCAACTTGAATTGGGAAAAATACGTTCTTCTTTTAACCCTTTACCCAACGTACCGCCAAAACCGGACAGGGCTATTCTCAAAAATCGCCGATTAATTGTACTTTTTTTGCCTCAAAAGCATAGGTTATGAACCCTCATTGGAACGAGCTCGTCGAGCTCGTTCCAATGAGGGGTCATAACCTATGTTTTTTTTTTTAAACAAAAAATGAAAAAAATAGTTATTCAAGAATTTTGTTTGCATGTGTCGTCTTCTTTTCATGTTAGGTCAAGGGTTAAGATAAATATTTGTATTTTATCTGACAGCCTAGTGTTCATATTTGATGGGTTCGTATAAATGCCAAATGTGTTCTCGAAGGACTCAGATAGTTTACTTTTGAGCCAGTCAAGCATGAACAAGGGGGCATGTAATGTATACTGGCGACAGAATTTTAGTGTATCCGAAATGTAGTACACAACTTTTGAAAATGGGATCAGTGTGCGAGTTATAGGATCGTTTTGTTGTAGCTCGTCACCGTTAATCCCTTTTGTGGAGACAGAGCGTACTTAAACTTTAATCCCATATATTAATTGATTCTGGGTCGAAGCGAAGTAAAGTAGACTTGAAGCTACACGTGCAATAATGTTTTTGTTTGATTTAAAACTAAAGGAGCTTTGGCTGTTTTAGGAACAAAGAGCACTGACGTGTTGTTTGAATTTGAAATTTTTATTCATATGAATTCCGAGAAATTTGAATGCAGCGTTCTCTTGGTATCATTTCAATTGCCCCTAGCACTGTATGCATCCTTTTAAAGATAAAATAACATTGATTTAGATTTGGTATCGCTCAGAGGACCACTCACTGATGCTAAATAACTCAAAGAGTTTGCATTTCTATAAAAATATCAACGCGATTGTCAGATGCATGTGCTCTTGTGTCATCTGTAAACGATAGTACTCTTTGCAAAGTCCATTTGCCAATGTGATTGACGGTAGAGTAAAAAAAGAATAGGTCCGGGGATAGAAAACTGAGATACATTTGTAATGATCTCTCCTTTTCCGCACACCTTATTCTGAAAAGAATCAGCCTGGTTTCTCCCTGCAAAGTATTCTTGAAACCACGAATTAGCCAACCCTCTGTCACTGTTAACCCTTTACCTAACATGAAAAGCTGACGACACTTGCAAACAAATTTCTTGAATAACCTATGTTTTTGGGACAAAAATGAAAATATAATGAAACTTAATTGACGATTTTTTAGATTAGCTCTGGCCGGTTTTGGCCGTTACGTTGGTAAAGGGTTAGATTCAAGTTTTTCTAACAGAATAGCCTGGCTAATGCTGTCGAATGCTTTTTCCCACAAACCAAACCGACCCGAAGCATTCTAAACATTTGATGGCACTGGTCTCTGTAAACTGGGCAGTTGGGTGGATAGTATTCGGTCGTCTCAAATTCTGTACACGCATAAGTGGGTAGGAACGTAAGGTAAATGTTAAATGCATAAACATCTAAGCAACAGTTACTGTTATTTAGTCGCACCTATAATTATGTATTTGGACCATACGAGACTTGGCATGCCGGCTAAAAGACGGTGGATAGAGTTTATTCCCAAAGGAGAAGCTTTAAAATTGGTAAGATTTGTTTCTCTATAATTTTGATGAGGGTATCATTTCGAAGTTCGGTTGTTGGTAGTGCAGAAGATTATTCATTATTTTGATTACAACACCTGAACACATGGAGATTACTACTCCTGTGGAGTTTATAATGTTTACTGGCCGACGCAGGAGAGGTATTTTGTGAGCAATAGAAGTAGGTAAGAGGTAATGGTACATTTTATAAGAATGGATAAGCTTATATTTATCGCGTCTTTAACTAAGCCTTTCCCCAACATGCCTCCGTATATAGATTGCTTTAATTTGTACTTACCCTCGGCCCTGTTGCTATTCAAGCAGCTGCAAATAAGATGTTTTCCAGTTCGTCTGAATTAGCATTTAATCAGTTTGATCACTCGGTGTCATAATTCAGCAATATTTTCTTAAAGGACAAATAAATGTTCTCCAACATTTTTCTATTCAGGATAAATTTGAGTTGTTTCATGTAAAGGCATTCTTTGAAATTATCTACCCAGGTACGATTTCTGATTAGGATAATACTTAAGAGTTTATGTTTATTTACCTCAGTAATTTGTATGTGGGACATACGAAGTGGGCGTGCTTTACTTCTTCTTTTTCATGTGTTATACGCATCGCCTGTGTTTTTGTAGTAATTCAACTGACTATTGATTTGTTCACTATCATATTGTGTTTAAATCTTTGTTAGGGGATTTTCAATAATTAAACTCGAACACGTTCTATTCGCGAATAACCGAGCGTTACCAGTTTGATTCAATGTTGTTATATCATTGATCTTGATGAGAAAGGGAGGGACTCACAGAAAGTAAGTTTCAGGTTAAGCATTCTAATCCCGAAGAGGCATTTAGTCGTTTGCCAGGAAATTGCTTTTCAAGAAATTCGAAAGATGCATACTGGAAGCGGGAACATGATTTTTTTTCTGTAGCCTGCTGATCATTTCGGTAAACAGTTCAACACACTCAAAGCTCACATGCAGCATTATGTTCCTTCGTTATACAGAAGAATAGTCAAAGAAGATAGCACGCAATGATATAATATTGAACGGTAATCGAAAAGTTAAACTCATTAAGTCTGTGTCTTGAAAATTAAACAAATAAATGTTATACGTCAAACTGACAGAGAAGATAATCACGCGGCCAATCACAACGGCCATCTTCCAAGAAGAATTCACCACTCAACGTCGCCTTCATGCAATTTGAATTTCCGCCGTGAGGATCGCCTTGCGCCCAATTCATCCAAGTCATTATTTCATCTTTCCAGTTCCAAAACGTGTCGTTCCCCAATCTGTCGAATCCATCAATATAGGTATCATCTGTAAATGAATTTAAGATTAATTCTTCTCAATATACATTGGTTATTACCACAATGTTTGGTTTCCTAGATGGTGTATTGAACTCGAGACCTCTTCTCTGAACATATATCAATGCGTCCGTATGGAAGAATTGATATATGACACACCTATGAGGTCGAGACTTCAATATACCATCTAGGAAGCCTCTTGGAAATAATAATCAAATTACCTTAAGAAAATTCCTCCCTTTCTTGACTTGTCCGCTTTAATTTGGACAATTTTTCAGCGTCAGTGAATTGAATTTTTTTAATGAAAATCGTGGCGTCATAGTAATGCTTCTTGGGCTATGCATGATGTAATCCCAATTCATTGTTCTACTTGTAGTACAACCGTTGAAATTTATAGTAAAGTTTCGGATGTGTTCCATTTTTTCATGTTTAATGCACAGAAGACCTATATAAAATATAACCATGGCAACAATTCATCTCAACTAATTTATTTCGTTGAGTTGGCGATTTATTTATCATTTAATTACTGTTATCAAAAACGATGACCTTAAATGTGTAATCAATTTTCGATAAGTGTCGGAGTCGAATGATCACTCGCGAAGGTGCGTTTGCTACACTCTATACAGATTTCTATTTTGTTTAGATTTTTTCAGTTGTATTATGGAAAATACGTTTTGGTTGGTGGATAAATAATATGAAATTATTTGTTTTCCCTTTTCATTTTTCAACGGGCTAAACGATGAGTAATTATTTGGCAAGAAGACACCAATGGCAAAAGGTAAAGTGTCATATGTTTCCATTCCGATTCCAGTGTTTCTGGACATCAGTTCGTCCGGCAAGCTACTATTTTTAACCGTTTACCTAACGAAACGACCACATTCCGCCCGAGTAATATACAAAGTCAGCAGTTGAAAAAATATTATTTTTCAACAAAGTTCAACAAAACCATATCATGTGACGATCGAGCTCGTTCCAATGAGGGGCCACATGAAATGGTTTTGCAGAAATTTTTTAAAAGAATTAAAAAATTATATTTAAAATAAGAAATTTTGATATCGTCTGCGTCGGGTAAAGGGATAAACTAAAAACTTCGAATGTTTTAAGCAACACTATCAAAATATTATTTTTTATTTTTATGTTGGCAGTCTGAGATCACTGATTATTATGTATTAGAAGATGAATGGACAGCGAATCTTTTGATAAACGAGAAAATAGAACAATTTATATTTATTTATTTATTTATTTAATTATTTATTTATTGGTGTTTAAGGTCAAATATTTTTCACAATGGCTAATCATGATCACAACACGAGCATCAACTCAAGACCAGGAGTGTGTGTTAATAAGCCATGTTGCCCATTTTAGAGAGGGTTTGCACCTCCCAAGCATTGGTGACTGGGTCCTATTTTATCAGTAAAACAGAGCCTGTTTACCGCAGTGAACAGGCACTGTTTCACTTCCCGGGGTTCCCGCGGGGAAACAAAAATAGAACAAACAAATAAAACAACGTGCGTCTAAAGGGAATAGATAGACAATAGTTCGATGCTCAGATTCGAGTTTTATCCTTGAGTGCGGCGTGCGGAGGATTATTTCACGAGGCGTTAGCTGGTAGTGGAATGCCATTTTCGGCGAATGCGGTGGGAATGTAATTTGTTTTGGAAAGTAGAACGAATTAAAATAAAATAAACAGATTTTAATTTCATCGAATTCAAGTCACAGTCCACGAGAGCTTCCCGACGCTTGACTTGAAGTCACCCTTTCTTAATCAGCGGCGGAAAGGATTATCTATATTTTTCCGACGTATGTTCCGTGGACCTTCAGATTCCACGACGTAAACTGAAAATAAAAATGTATTTGTTCAGTATCCGTCCTCGTCAAACAAAAGAAAACGACTTGAACAAAAGATTTGTATTCTAGTCTATATAGCAGCCATCTAGCACAAACGATTTTGTAGCCGTTCCTGGAAACGCTCAGTTCATCAATGTCTTTGTAATCTGAATATCACTATTTATTTATTTATTCATTTATTTATTTATTTATTTATTTATTTATTTATTTATTTATTTATTTAATTTATTTATTTATTTATTTTTTTTTTTTATTTATTTATTTATTTATATAGTTATTTATTTATTTATTATTAATTAGGGTTTAACGACACATTAACAGCCAAGGTCATATCGTGTCGTGACAGTTTTGCGGGTGGAGGAAGCCGGAGAACTCGGGAGAGAATCACCGAACGACGAGCAGCTGCCAGCTCCCCAACATCGCAACAGAAGATATGCGTACCATCGACATGCAGTGCGTCTTAGTTCACGGCGTCATCGTGCCCCCATGTGGACAATCAGGGTGAAGTGCCTTGTCCCTGAATATCACTGGTTGATACATTGTATCTCCGGGATATGAAACAACCTTATCATACAACACTACAAACGAAAATGTTAAAGTCTCCTTTCGGAGACCTCCAGGGTGCAATGCTTAGCAAATATATCATACACAAGTTCTCATGGAAGGTTGATAACCGTTGTCGCCCTTCCAAATACGGGATAACCATAACTTACGACACTTATTATTTAAATGTGATCGCCTTTGTTAGCCGTCCCGTAGCACGCAACATATGTGACTTTTTCGTTTCTATTTTTCGTGGGAGTGGATATGAGGCTGATCTAATAACCTACTTTAACCTTGGTCAGTGCATGTAATGTAACTATCAGGTGACGCCACCTTGGAGCTGTCTTACAAAGCATCGCCGACGTTACATAAGACTACACGAAGGATGAAAATGTGATGTGTTAGTCAAGCTCAAAAACCCAGAAGAGTGCATATTTCGACAGCTCCGTGAGTTGCCACTCTCCACGGAAAGGGTTTATATGAATGATTCTCTCTCCCTCTAGAAAGCAATAACGGAAAACTCATAATAGAAAAAAAAGGGGGGGGGGGTATCATCGGCCGTTTTGTGGGAATATCATTCGTTTAATGGGAATACTATTAATTCTATGTTTCTGCAACCTATTATTTATTTTACAAGTAAGCTTCTTTAACCAATAAGCATGCAGTTCTAGTCACTCAAGAATGAGCCATATACTTTCACTCAGCGGTTGAAGTCATCCCATTTGGACCCATTAGGGGTAAGTGGACGCCATGCGGATTCCCAGTAAATATCTTAAACTCGCCTTTGTTAATCCTTTACCTAACATGAAAAGCAGACGATACTTGCAAAAAAAATTCTTGAATAACTAATTTTTTTAATTTTTTGTCTCAATAACATAGGTTATGACCCCTCGTTGGAACGAGCTTGTTCCAACGAGGGGTCATAACCTATGTTTTTGAGACAAAAAATGAAAAAATACTGAAAATTAATTGGAGATTTTTGAGAATAGCGCTGGCCGGTTTTGGCCGTTACGTTGCGTAAAGGGTTAAAACACACGTCGCTGAGAGTGTGGCGCCAAAATATCTCACAGGTTGATACAATTTTGAACTATTTGTAAACAGATAGACAATGAATAGACAATAAATTCTGTCTTCTGATTTATCAGAATGCCTAGCACAAATCGCCATGTCAAAGGGCGCACCCAACATCCAAGATATATGAGTGCGTGCAACATCATGGGTGCACGCGAAACATCGGGGCTGTATGGTGTAATTGAAAAGCTTTTCGCTTTCGCTCGCCTCGAAAAAACATCGAACCAAAAAACCTGAAAACAGTCACAAATATCAGATTTCTGACAATTCGATATTTTGCTGTTATAAATTATATAGTCGAATAATTAAATCAAACAACTTGAGAAAAATAAAATAAGAGGAAATCTATCAACAAAATAGCTTCCCATCTCAAGTCACGCGTTTCCAATAACGACCGAAGGGATGTTACTCTGTTTGTTGTCTTCTGCAGTTTGTAAAAACAAAACAATAACCCACGAGTTTTCTCCAACTGATTGCGGAGTTGAGAAACACCATCCTCAAATTTGTTTCCATTGTGTTTCTGATGTTTCAAACGGGATAAGAACGTCATCTCCGCCAACATTTATGTAATATGGAGATTTAATACCCGGATGTCTCATTTAAAAACCGACATCCAGATATTAAATCTCCACATACCATTCATTCATGCTGGCGAATATAACACATATTATACTATTGCCTGTAGTATTTTTACCTATCGAGGGTTCAAAAAATAAACGTAAACTATTCCTGTCAGTATACACTTTATAAAAATAGCCGTGGTTTATTCTATGACATTCGGCTGACGGAACACAACGCACCCTTTTTAGAGATGTTTCTGGAATTCTAGTTCATCATGTATAAGTTCTTGGGGTGCTCTGTGGCTCAGTGGTTACGATATCGGACGTCAAGCCAAAAGGTCCACTGTTCGATCCCCGCTAGGGGTAACTGCGTTGTTTCCTTGGGCATGGCACTTAATCGCGATTGGCCACGTGGGAGCACTGTGGTGCTGCGTAATAAGGCGTCCTGCACGTCGATGGTGCACTTGTCTGCAAGTAACGCTAACCTTTTTTGTGTTGAGTTAGTACTTTGAGGAGACCGACAGATGCTCGCTGATGCTCGGAGGTTCTCTCCGGGTACTCCGGGTACTAAAACTGTCCAACACCTGACGACCTTGGCTGTCAAAAGTGTTGCTAAACCCCAATAAATGAATAAATAAATCTGAGGATAAAATTGAAAGAGTTTTAGCATAACATCATTTTTTAGCACAAGATAAATTTTGGTAGAATTTCTCGTACACCTGTTCGAGATAGTAAATATGTTTAAGATTTCGTGAATCTTTATTGACTAATTAAATAGTGAGTAATCGCTTGACTGGACTGATTACGTAAAATAATTCACGAGAGGTGAGGGACGTTGTACAGACACGAGTGCGCGAATACAATATAGTCCCTCGCCTCGAATAAATTATTTCACGTAACCAGTCCAGTCCAGTCAAGCGATTACTCTGTCTAGTACTTTTTATTATTAACGATAATTATATTATTTAACCCTTTACCTAACGGTCAAAAACGGTCAGCGCTATTCTCAAAACTCGCCAATTAATTTTTTCATTATTTTTTCATTGTTTTGTCTTTAAAACATAGCTTATGACCCCTCATTGGAACGAGCTCGTCGAGCTCGTTCCAATGAGGGGCCATAACCTATGTTTTTGAGACAAAAAATGAAAATAATAGTTATTCAAGAATTATTTTTGCAAGTGTCGTCTGCTTTTCATGTTAGGTAAAGCAAAAAAAAAACAAAACAAACAAACAATGAAGTCCCCATTGCATCCACTGCAAAGCGTTTTCGTTTACGCGCACGGATACATGACACAATTCTTGACTGCATAATTCACTTGTGAAGTTATCGTTTTCAATCAAACCGGGAAATCCCAGTAAATCACACTTTGGAACGTAATAAAACGGCATAATTTTTTGAGACCATTTTTAGGCGAATGTATGCCTAATAACATTAAAATGCTGGCTTTGGGGATAAAAACGTGCCATTTTGGGTAAATTTGGGGTAAAAAAAAGTCCAATTTTCAGTACATTTGCAGTGAACAACAGATTCTTTCTGTTTGTTTGGGTTTTTGTTGTTGTTACACTGTCGGAAAATTTTAGGTCTGTCGAAAAATTTTGGGTTTGCTCCTCCGCCAGCGAAAAGCTATCTACGCCACTGGAAAATTGTCTGTTTTATGCGAAGTTCTTGAAGTTCAATAGTCCAAGTGTTCATAGAGATAGACTCTTTCACACAGAAGTATTCATCGCTTCTGCTAAATAACCCTTTGAATCTTAGAACCCTGATCGTATCTTCCATCCCAGTTCAATGTCATCAATTGGATGCGGAATAAACCGATGGGCATTTAATCACTGTGGCACAGGCAAAGTTAATTACATTACGATTGCTCTATTTTAGTCCATATCAGAAACTTTTCCCTTGTCGACACACATCAAGTCTCTGTCGTGAGTTTTGTGGTACTTATTAAATGTGTACCTTGTGGAACTGGGGTATCAAAACAGTTAACATGGCGATTCGCCATGGCACCTGTTTTTGATACCTAGTTCCACAGGCCGCAAAATTTTAAGTTTCGTTCTGGGTCCCTTTAAGCCTCTAGAAAGCCTCTAGAATCACGGATGTTGCGATGTTTTTTGAATTGAAACAAATACTTCACTTTCAATTATCGCTCGCCTCGGAAATACTGGCGCCACCTCTGTAGTATTTGATACGCAATACTGAGAGACGTTCTTTCATTATAATCCATCATTTGTTGTTTTGAATTAATTGGGATTCTTGAGGTTTTGTAGCGAATATGTTTAGAAATATCACTTGCGGTTACAGAGGAGGTGCCCAACACATGACATGATCCTTATGATTTTTACGGGATGGGTGATCTGAGGGTATAAAAGGCGAACATTTATTCTGTATGTTTGGTTTACGACCTGCTCGTAACTATCGCTAATTCAGCAAAAGAGAACACATTTTGGAGCATGCATCTCGGAATTCTCTATAAAAGACGAACCTGCGCCTCGGAGATGTATTATATTGTTCAATAAGAAGGTATTTTTAACATGACTTTTGTTACGTTTCATAATCCCGGCCTCCCAAAACGGTAAAACATGTTCCAAAATTTCGTTTAGAACACACCCATTGAGAGAGTGTAAACGTTAAGACGCTGTATGCTATAAAACAGGATGTCCATTCGACATCGCAAAGAGTAATGGGCGATAAACAGACATTGTCTCGCACTCTGTTTGTGCTCTGGGGAGCAAAAAACTGACTATTTGTGTATAACGCTATACATTACCAGTAGGTGGTACGCCTAGCTTCCCTAAAGCATCAACGATATTTATTCTAATGTTGTCGTTTTCAATCAGTACAAGATGTCCGCCATCTTCATTACATTTGTTCTTGGCATCCTGTTGATTAGATGGTGCAGTCGCATTATACCGTAAGCAAAGCCTCATGTTGGGGTAAATCCACAGACTATACCCCCTGTCTTGGGGGCATACCTTCCTCGACGCTGAAAAAACATGCAACTCAAATAACAAATGTTTGCTAAAACAATATAACAGAACAAGGTTTATTTAGAATAGAGCAACCAAAAATCCTCTGATTTCTATATAACTAGTTTGGTTGGCCACGAAAAGAACATTGTCCTATCCGCCGCCATGTTAGGAGGCGGTAGTTGCTTCAAAGAAATAATGCTCGTCAAGAACAAACTCCTCGAAGGTCTTCAATTTTCAGACTCCTTGCTAGGCTCCGCCAAGCTTCGAAATTCGATTCGATATCAAATCTTAAGTTGGTATTCGGTTCGATTCGAAATCGACTGTCCGATTCGTTTTCCTACGAATCTCTTCATACGTATCAGTCATCTTATTCGATTCACAAAACGCATGGCCGAGATAGAAATTGTACATAACTTATGTTGAAGTCAAAGATTGAGTAATTTTCGCTGCAGTTTTTCAACTAGCAATAGCAATAACCACGTCTCGGATGAACCTCATTGGCTATGGTACCGCCACTGCGCAAGGCTTGAGTGAACATAAAAGGCATCTGTACCATCATTTATGCTAATTCAAGTTTCACTAGTCACCAGTCACTGCTGGAAGCAAATTTAAAGTTTCCAAGAAATATGGACGATGCGCTCACGGTCGCTAACGGCTAGCACTGTGCAGTGCCCAGTGCAGACTTTTTGCACTCGTTTCGGTTTGTCAACAAATGTCATTACTGGGTAATATTCCAGCTACATCATCAAGGCATGCCTCGAAGGCATGACTTGATGATGCAGTTGGAATATTTTATGGGAGTTGGGACATCGAGACGGCTGTATTCGATTCAAGATACGATTCGATTTCGAATAATAGACTCGATTCAATTCGAACTGAAAATATGAGATTGGCAAAATTGGCCCTGCATCTCCAAACTGCCGATCTGTTTTTAGCGACTATACTTGTATGTATGTGTTAACTGAATATGTTGGTGATGTGCATATTTTTCGCGACAATATTAATTGAATAATTACAACTATTTAAACATATTTTAACTACCATTGACAAAATGAAAGTGTGCGAAAACATAAAACGAGCGGCCGCAGACCTCGAGCCTTATCCTTCCGTGATTGCACAGAAGCCATATCGATTAACTCACTCACACGCGCGCGTTGTTCTGTGTGTATTGCACGCCTTCTCGTCTATAAGAAAAAACAATTATTAGAAGGACACTCAGCAAATTTCTTTTGACAACTATCAACAAAAACAACACATTTTATCGACAACCAAGTTTGTGAGGGGAACCCGTGTTGCCAGTTTCCGCTATCGCTAGCGATTCAAATTGTAATTGCAGCGCACTATTTGTAGAACATTCCAGCGAACTTTCGCTCCTATTTGAAAAAGTCCGTCAACGATTTCGTTCGTTACACGTGTGCGGACCGGATTTTCATTTCCTGCATGGTTTAGTGTTGCTGTAGATGGGGATTTCATAGAATAGGTGTGTAATAAAAAATGACTCACCCATCGCCATCTTAGTATGAGCAAGTTGCTTTAACCCTTTATCTAACTTGAAAAAAAGACGACACTCACCAAAAAAATTCTTGATTAACTAATTTTTTTCATTTTTTTGTCTCAAAAACCTAGGTTATGACCTTTCGTTGGAACGAGCTCGTTCCAACGAGGGGTCATTACCTAGGTTTTTGAAACAAAAAATGAAAAAATGATGAAAATTAATTGGCGATTTTTTAGAATAGTGCTCTCCGGTTTTGGTCCCTACGTTGGGTAAAGGGTTAAGAGAGAAATACTCAACTAGAAAATAATACTCTAAGGTCTTTATTTTCCAGACGTCTCGCAATCGCCTTAGTGTCCGTGAAAATGAATATGCTGGAGTTGTGGGCCTCTTTAGGGCATCTTACGGCCAGTTTTGTGATATTTCCACTTATGTGATTAGGTCACGGGTTTTGTGATTTGATAGTCCCACTTATGTGATGAGGTCACCAGTTTTGTGATTTGTTATCCACTTTTCTGATAATCACCCACTTCTGTATAAAAAATCGCGATATCGACGCCGTAGCTGCGATGGGTGGTGCAATATCACAAAATTCTAAGTTCATCAAGGGTCATAACTCCAAGAAAAATATTTGGAACAACACCTGCATTGACGAGCTCGTTCCAACGAGGGGTCATAACCTATGTTTTTGAGACAAAAAATGAAAATATTTTGAAAATTAATTGGTGAATTTTATGAATAGCGCTGGCCGGTTTTGGCCGTTATGTTGGGTAACGGGTTAAGTATTATTGATAAAAGTGCCAAGTATGTATATGTTTATGCTGAGTAACTAGCTTTCGTGCCAGGTAAACGTCATAACGTTTGATGCAATAAAAGCTGTCACTCTGTGAGTGCGGTCACAACATAAAAGCTTTCGCGTCATCTAATGTCGTGAACTGAAGGGATTCACGACTCAATTGATTTTACGCCATCTTAGAGGGCGGGCAGTTCGAGTGGAGATGGTTTTGGCTCACCTTTCAGTAACCAGTAGTGCAAAGGTCGTGCAAAAATAAGTTCGAAACGAAATCTTGTTCCGGTGAAGGGTATTGCCACCTACTTTTATTATGAAGTAAGTATGGTTGCCTGTCTGAAAGAAACCATTTTGACATGTAGAAACTGAACTTTGCCATGGAACTGATGCCTTCAGGTAGAATGCACTTCCTGGAAGTCTGCAATGGCATAAGTTAGAGACCAATTTGATAATAAAAGAACTGAATAGTTGTGTTCTATAATCCAGATAGTACATTCTCGGAGACATTTGTTTTTGTCATTCGTGGGTTTAATAGGTAGTGAGGCTAATTTTAATTCACGGTGTCTACGATTCGAGAGATCTACCATTTTGTCTTGTTTATATTTTGACGGAGATAGTTTGGCAAGTTTCAAATCTATGAAGCAGACTTTTAGATCAGTCTAATTTGGGCTCAACGGCAAATATAGTTGTGACCTGCATGGTTGGAGAAAAAGCACCGACATTTTTTTTTCTTGGCGTCTGTTTTAGGTTTTAGGGCCCATCTCAAAATGTTAGCTTTCAACCCCTTGTAAAAGGTCTTCACCATTACCAGTGGTTCCCACCACCCTTTGACGTAAGTTTATTCAACTAACTCCAAAAAGTTTCTTAGTTTCCCAGTGCCGACCCAAAGTCCTATTTGAATGCAAGCCAAATCACGCATAGCGTTTACTGAGAAAAGCCACAAACATGAACATAATATTTTTATTCTACGTTTTTAGAGTGCGCGGTGGCTCAGTCGTTACGACATTCGACTTCAAACTGAGAAATCCACTCTTCAATCCCCATCATGCGCAGCTGCGTTTAGGGCAAGGTGGCACTGTGTACTAAGATGTACTGCACGGCGATGGTGAGTAGTATGTCAGGTTGAGATATGCCCTCTTTACCAGGACCCCGGGGTCAGACCATGACCGGGGTCATTGACCCCGGAGCCCAAATCCGTTAGGCCTCCCTCCCCCCCACACACAAGGCCTAGGTTATTTTTAGGCGCCCCCTCACCCTACCCACTCTGTATGTACCCTATCTTTTAGGCTATCCTTCCCCAAAGCTCATTTTAGGACCCAAGCTGTGTATAACCTCTTTAGGCTTTCTCCACATTGTTTTGGTTTTCCCTGTACGTGCCCCCCCCCCCCTTCCCAAAGTCCAGTCCCTCCCCACCAAAGCCCTGGACTGTTCCTCCCTCCTTCCAAAGGCTAACCCAAGGCTGGGGGACTTTCAAACTGAGGTGTCCTTATGCGTATTAACAAAAGAGTGCCACCATTCCCTATCCCCTCCCTACCACTCCCATAACTTTATTTCTTGGTAAATATCTCTAAGGTAAATGTTGTCAAGGACATGTACACGTAAAGGCATACAAAATGCTTTAGACATGAAGACTACCTGGTTTTGTTTAGACATTTCATAAAGGTGATTAAGATAGAGAGAATATGATAGTGTCACGTTGTATAGTTATGCAAATAGATAAGGGACAACTGGTATGTTTGATTATGTCATAGATAAAGGTATTATGATAAAGGGCTCCTTTGTTTATAAGAAGCTTAATATGATAAAAACCATGTGCACTGTTTGATTATGTCATAGATAAGATGGTGTCACGTCTCAGGTGTTTGATAACCCAGTAAGAAGATCGCGGCGATGTCTGATTGGTCATATATGTTTAAAACCGATGAACCCGTATGTAAAACGGATGTGCACATATGTAAAACTGATGTTCGCATTTGAGGGTACTCTTCACTGTCCTATAAATCGTGATGTCCACCCAGTTCTCAATTGTTCTCAGAGCGTTCAAAGAGAGAAGACATGCCGAGCCACAACTGTAAATTCTGTAGGAAAGCATTCTCAAGAGCCTTTACACGCAATAGACACGAAGATGGCTACTGCTTCAAGAGGTTTGGGATGACGGGTGAGGGCAAACAGTCAAACGAAGATTATAGCTTGTCTGAGTCTGACGAGAGCACATATTCAGAGTCAGACGATAGTGATACAACCACTGAAAGTGAATATTCAGAAGAGGGAGATGGCGAAACGAACATAACAGACACTTTAATCATAGGAGCACATGAAGATAATACAGCAAAATTTCAGAGATTGAAAGTGTCGTACATAGAAAATGGCTTGCCCACAGACGAGGCCACCAAAGCGGCCAGGGAAGCTTTTAGAGACAGCGTGAGAGCATCCCTCTGTAGAAGATTATTTAAGGCAATGAGTCGAGTAAGGCACTTCAGACAACATCCGGTCTATGGAAAAATTAGGAAAACTGCTCAGCGACTTCGTGACGAGGAGGGTTACGGAATGAACGAAGCTGAAAAATTCCCAACTGAGAAACGAAAATACTTGTTTGATCCATTATTAAGAAAATACACGTTTTCTGGATGTGCAGACAACTTGGGATCATAACTAGAGAACGTCCAGAAGAACGACAACAAAAATGCCCCAATTCAGGGACAAAAGACAGTTACCGAATACTTATTTAACCCTTTACCTAACATGAAAAGCAGAAGACACTTGCAAAAAAAATTCTTGAATAACTATTTTTTTTCATTTTTTGTCTCAAAAACATAGGTTATGACCCCTCGTTGGAACGAGCTCGACGAGCTCGTTCCAACGAGGGGTCATAACCTATGTTTTTGAGACAAAAAAATGAAAATATTTTGAAAATTAATTGGCGATTTTTGAGAATAGCGCTGGCCGGTTTTGGCCGTTACGTTGGGTAAAGGGTTATTGTATGATAATAAAAATATTGTAAAACTACTTATTGTAGAAATTACTTATGGTGAAATTGTCAAATTACTTGTAAAAACTTATTGAAAATCCATTTTAACTGATTGTAAATCCATTTTAATTGATTGTAAAACCATTTTCGCTTTGTAAAAATTACTTGTAAATTTGTAAGTCTGATTGCAAATCCATTTTGACTATTGTAAAACCAATTAATTACTCGTAAAACTGATTTTATGTGAAAATAAAATTTAATAGAGAGAAAATTTAGAGTTGTTCATTCCTTTTCAGCTTACCTATGAGTTGAGCATGCTATAGTAGTTTACTACAACACCCCGGATCACTCATCTATTCGTCATGCAGAAAACACTGCATGGCACGATCTGATTGGACAGTTGTTTGACCAATCAGAGAACACCTGCGTGGGATAATTTTACAACACACTTATCTATTTGTCCTATGGAACATACAGCTGTTTGACCACTCAGACATCGCCGCGATCTTAATGGGTTATCAAACACCTGAGACGTGACACCATCTTATCTATGACATAATCAAACAGTGTACATGGTCTTTATCATATTAAGCTTCATATAAACAAAGGAGCCCTTTATCATAAAACCTTTATCTATGACATAATCAAACATACCAGTTGTCCCTTATCTATTTGCATAACTATACAACGTGACACTATCATATCTTCTTATAAACAAAGATTCTCTCTCTTTTATGCACTAAAGCATTTTGTATGCCTTTACGTGTACATGTCCTTGACAACATTTACCTTAGAGATATTTACCAAGAAATAAAGTTATGGGAGTGGTAGGGAGGGGATAGGGAATGGTGGCACTCTTTTTGTTAGTACGCATAAGGACACCTCAGTTTGAAAGTCCCCCAGCCTTGGGTTAGCCTTTGGAGGGAGGGAGGAACAGTCCAGGGCTTTGGTGAGGAGGGACTGGACTTTTGGAAGGGGGGGGGCACATACAGGGAAAACCAAAACAATGTGGGGAAAGCGTAAATAGGTTATACACAGCCTGGGTCCTAAAATGAGCTTTGGGGAAGGATAGCCTAAAAGATAGGGTACATACAGAGCGGGTAGGGTGAGGGGCCGCCTAAAAATAACCTAGGCCTAGTGTGGAGGGGGAGAAGGGAAGGGGAGGGCTAACGGATTTGGGCGCCGGGGTCAATGACCCCGGTCATGGTCTAACCCCGGGGTCCTGGTAAAGAGGGCAGATCTCAACCTGACATACTACTATGGTGCTTCAACCAATACTAACCCAGCTTGTGCGTAGTTAGTACGTTTGGAAGTCTGGCAATTGCTCGCCGCTACTCAGTGGTTATCTCCGGCTTCCTCCACCTGTAAAGATGTCCGACCGAGGTGACCCTGCAGTCGAAAGTTTCATTAAACCCCAATAAAAAAATTCTACAGTTTACTTTGCATCATTGTTTCGTGACATCAATTCTAACCGAAATCTCAGAAGAGTTTGAGCATCATTTAGGTAATTTAACCATGTCTTAGTCTTCGAATTGTTGTTTGGGGTTTGCAATTTCGGGTAGACCACTTTCATAATAATAAAGGTTTGGACGAAAACCGCGATAAAAATTGACTTCAATCACTTCTACACTCAATGTAAAGAATGGCAAAGAAAGTTAAATTTACGATGTCAAGATCGCATTGCATATGGACAACTTTAAAAGGGTTGTAGTTTAAAAATCTGAACTTAGTCTAGCACATAAAACATGGAAATGGTAAGCGGAAACTTCTGTGACAAAATAGTTCGATCTTCAATCAAATGATATTTCCATACAAACAACATTCTGACGATTACCGCGTATGTTAATGCGAATATATTTCTTTATTACACGCCTGTTCTATCAAATCCCCATCTACAGCAACACTAAACCATGTGGAAACTGAAAATCTGTTCTGCATATAGAAGCGAAATTTCACTGGAATTTTCTACAAATCGTGCACCGCAATTCTAGTTTGAATCGCTAGCGATAGCTAAAAACCGTCCCCTGAGCTGTAATGTGTTCGATGTGCCAGTAGAATTCTGAGACTTCGTGATTGTCTTGTATTTTGCTATTTGAGGTTGCTTTGAATTTGTCCGAAATTGGATGTTAGCCGGTCAACAGTAAAATTGCCAGTTATTATGACATGCCTAACATTCCTGTCTAAAGACTGTTCAATAGATGTGAATAAAAACCCTTTACCTGACAAAACCACATCCTGTTACCCCTCGAGCTCGACCCAAGGAGGGGCAACATGATATGATGTTGTTAAAATTTATCTAAAAAAACTAAAAACAATATTTAATTATTTAAAATATCAAATTTTAATATTTGTACGCTTGGTGAGTCCCATGTATCAGCTTTGGCATCAAGTGGTCTACAAAAGGGATCCGTGAAGAAACTTTTTGTTGTCATTGAATATCTTGAGCCATTTGAAATTCTAAATTATTGAATTTAAAGTCTTGACGACTCTTATATTCCTTATATTGGCTATTGTAATTCATCTCTTAACCCTTTACCTAACACGAAAAGCAGACGACATTTCCCAAAAAATTTGTGAATAACTATTTTTTGTTCATTTTTTGGTTGAAAAACATAGGTTATGCCCTCATTGGAACGAGCTCGACGTTGACCACAGGGGTTTCAGGGTAGGAACTCTTGTGGTACGGGGTTTGATCCCAGTTGGGGCACGTAGTTTGGTATCCTGCTTAATTTCGGCAACTTCTTACCGGCATTATGGGGTTAATCTTGTCTTTGACTACCCAGAAATTTCAAAGTCGTGTCACGTTTATTCTACATGTAGCCATTTTACTGAAGTTTACAACATTTCACCTTGTACTCATATAGACCTTTGCCAAAAATGTATGGAAAATACACAGAACGACACACACGTGTGAATGGCTTAATCGATATGGCACGAGTGCCAGCGCGGAAGGATAGAACCAGAGGCCAGAGGCCTCGAGTTTTATCCTTCCACGATGGCACAAGTGCCATATCGATTAACCCATTCAGACGCGTGTATCGTTCTGTATTTATTACACGTCTTCACGTCTATAAAAACAATTATTACACGGACACTCAGCAATTCATTTGACAACTATCAACAATAGGAACACGTTTTATCGCCAACCAAATATGTGAGGGGAATCCGTGTCACTTTTTCGTTCCCTGAGTTCCAATGCGTTCTATGTGCCTACTGGCAGCCTACTGGCACATAGAACACATCGGAACTCGGGGGACGATTTTCAGCTATCACTAGCCAATCGAATTGTAATTGCGTGGCACAATTTGTAGAAAATTCCAGTGAAATTTCGCTTCTTTTTAAAAAATAGTCCGTTAACGATTTTCGTTCCGCACATATGTGCGGAACAGATTTTTATTTCCCGCACGGTTTAGTGTTGCTGTAGACGGGGATTACAAAGAACAGGCGTGTAATAAATAATGTTTTGTAAGTATTTCTTCTGCTTCTGCCTCTACGCGCTCACAGTCAGCCTGTTGACTATTCTGCCGTTTTGTGCGCACGCCGGAAATTCATGGATTTTTTGTTTGTTTTGTTTTGATTTAAAAAAAAAACAACTCAGTGCAAAAGTATTTACAGTGGCTTTAGAAAACAAGAATCAGCATCTCGTTTACTGTGGAGTAAAGTACGTGGAGACAGCAGCCTTGAATGCCTCCCAAGATGTGACATCTATGGCAGCCCGCGTCAGGTTGTTCCAGTTATCTGAATAAAAAATATGAAAACAAAAAAAAAAAACAAAACAAATTTACAAGTGTTATGACCTTGTTGAAAATGATGATAGGAGATTAATGTCTCACTGCCTATGTAAAACAAGGGCGGTGCGAGGATATACCGATTAGGAGAGGATGTAAACCTGCTTTGTCCCGACTGTGAAGACCAGTTCCCGACTGACCCATATTTTACTACATCATCAAGGCGTGCTCTAAATGAATAAGTAAAATATACATGTAGTACTCGTAACACAACTTCTTATTCAATTAGTACGCCCCTTAAAGAAACTCCAGATTGGTCATGCGGAACTTCCAAAAGCCCGAAAGGGATACTAGAGACCCCTATTTGTATGAGCGACTCTGTGTGGGACACACAATCCAAGGATAAAATCTTGTCTTTTAAGAAAGCAAAATGAAGACTATTAAGTGAGAATGGATAACTTGCGCGCTATTCCTGAAAAAAAGTTCCACCGGAAAAGTAATTGGTGGGTGTCACGCACTCCTAGATCCCCCCTTCCCTTAACCACGCCCCTGGTGTATTCCCCTAACGTAACTCTAGTTTTGAATGAAGTGTGCATTATTTATTTATTGGTGTTTAAGGTCATATATTTCGGCACAATGGCTAATCGTGACCGGGTGTAGATTATTTTCATAAATCCGTCACTGCTCACGTCAACATAACGTGCTATACTGTTTCTAAAATCTACAGTCAAAATGACTGTAAATGCCCAGCGTTATCTTCTCTTTTCATCAATTTTGTTCGATTTGAGTGAATGAAGTATTTTGGATTCTTAAGCTTTATACTCTTATTCTGCCCTGAATATCCAAGAAAATGAAATCGGGAATGTATTATTCTCAATAGCGAATCTCACTTCTGCCTACCCTACCACTCGTTGCGTGCATGAACAAAAACAGATATCCAGTGGTTTCGTCAGATTTGTGTCGACTACAGTTGGAAGCAAGTTTCCATCGAAGGAAGAGCAGGTTTATACTTTACTTAAGGTATTCCACTAAAGCGAATAACAGACATTACTTGCATTTTAATTTCTTGAAAGAAGTCCTTAGTTTTAGGAACTGAATCCCACAAACAGAATGAGGTGGCTAATAGTGTATGCGTTTGCATTTCGCTGGTGTTTGACTGCGTGCAGCCGAGGAAGGTTTTAATTTTTAACTCGCTGAGTATTTCAAGATATGTTTTATAATGGGTGAATGCTCTCTTTTATCCCAGCAAACTATTGAGGGTAATCAAAAATGATTGTCCAAACAAGAAGCTTTCTTACTACACGTTTTATTTAAACAATATGTGACGATATATGGCTTTTTTTCCCTTGTCAACTTTGGTGATACCTGGTCAATTCTTGTTAGCCTCTAGTCCCTTTGCTAAGATAATGACGTTTTGCCAAACAACGAAAACTGATACTAACTAAATAATGCAATTTACAGTGGATATTACTTTTTAAAAGATCGTTTTGTAGTAAAAATTGGAACATGCACAAGTTCCTCTGGAGTAAAATTTGCAATTTTTGTTGACTCGACTATGTCTGCCCCCCAATCCCCCCCCCTCCTCCGATCATTGCCCATTCCCATGTCCTGTCTGGGGTAAAGGGTAATTCACCTGTTTTCACATTTTCATATTTAGCGGTCTCAGTTCTTCACAAAATAAAAAAAATGGTAGCATCCATTTTATTTATAAGATAACTTGTAAAAGGCTGCAAGGCTGTTGTAGAAGATTCTCTTCGCCGTTTACAATGATAGCGTCCATTAACTGACAGGTTAACTTCGTTGATGACGATTGACGATAGGTGGCGACACAATAGTGTAATGTTTCAATTACTAAAAGGGAGCATAACTCTGGAAATACAAAACAGAGTTACCCGCTCTTGTCACATTCACAACGGTAATTGGTGATCAACATGTGTGCAAAGTTTGAACAATATAGCATGTAAAATGTTGAAGGAGTAGGCAATGGAAATCTGTAATGTTTTAAGTACTAAAAGGGATCATAACTCTGGAAATATAAAACAGAGTTACCTGCTCTTGTCACATGCACAACCGCAATTGGTGATCAACATGTGTGCAAAATTCGAACAATATAGCATGTAAAATGTTGAAGGAGTAGGCGACACAATACTGTAATGTTTTAAGTACTAAAAGGTGGCATAACTCTGGAAATACAAAACAGAGTTACCTGCTCTTGTCACATGCACAACGGCAATTGGTGATCAACATGTGTGCAAAGTTTGAACAATATAGCATGTAAAATGATGAAGGAGAAGGCGATACAATACTGTAATGTTTTAAATATTAAAAGGGGCATAACTCTGGAAATACAAAATGGAGTTACCTGCTCTTCTCACATGCACAACGGCAATTGGTGATCACCATGTGTAAAAAGTTTGAACAATAGAGCACGTAAAATGTTGAAGGAGTAGGCGACACAATACTGTAATGTTTTAAGTAGTAAATAGGGGACATAACTCTGGAAATACAAAATGGAGTTACTAGCACTTGTCACATGCACAACGGCAATTACTGATCAACATGTGTGAAAAGTTTGAACAAAGTAGCATGTAAACCTTTGGAGGAATAGGCGATATGCGACACAAAAAAATGTTTATGGACGGACAGACGGACGGACAATGTCATAACATAATATGTCCGTTAAAAAATGACAGGCGTATAAAAAGTGGACAGGACAAACAATTTGAAAATGTTTGGCTCCAACTTTTGTTCGTGACGAAATACATGTATGAACTTCTGGAATGCATTAATTGCCATAAATGCAATTCTCAGCAAGTCTGGAAAGGCACTCAATGACCAGCCGGGGTGACGTCAGTGACATTAACCCATACTTTGAACCTCCACTGAGTTTCAACTCATGTGCTGCTGGTCCGAGATTCATAGGTCATGCGTGGTTTTGATTTAAGCATGACCCACTTTCGAAACGTTAGGCCCCCACCCACTTGTTGGGTGTAAAAATACATGTATGAACTCCGGGAATGCTTTGGGGGGGGGGGGGGGGGGGGTCATAAAATGTGATTTCCTGCAATTCTGAAAAATGGAATCAATGACCCTGGATGACCTCAGTGACCTTGACCCATACATTGAACCTCCATTGATTTTCGACTCATTTGGTCTTTGTCGCAGGTCCATAGGTCATGCCATGCTTGAGATATGAGCGCGACCCACTCTCAAAATGTTTGGGATGCGCCCCGTTTTTTGAACACGCGTGAACTTCATTTCTTTATAAAATGGGATGTTAAGCATTTCTGAAGAATGCACTCAACGACTCCTGGGGGACCTCAGTGACCTTGATCCATATTTTGAAACTCCATTGAGTCTCGACTCATCTGGTCTTGGTCCCAGGTCCATATATCATACCATGCTTGGAATATGCGCATGATCCACTTTCAAAATGTTCATACATGTATAAAAACACATGTATGAACTTCGGGAATGCATAAGGGGCTTATAAAATACAATTCCCAGCAATTATGAAAAATACATTAAATGACCTGGGGGTGGGGGGGGGGGGGGACCTCAGTGACCTTAAAAAATACTTTGAAACCCCAGAAAGTTTCAATTCATGTGGTGTAGGCTCCATGTCCACAGACCATACCCTGCTTGAGATGAGGAGGTGGTGAGAAGACAGAAGATCAGACGAATAGGAAGAGAAACAAAAAGAAAAGAAAACCAGAGGCTCAAGTGAGCCTAAAACGCTCACCTGGCTCAAGTTGTCAAAAGCGTTAAGTGTATCAGTAAGTTATCAGCAGCAAGATCATTTTTTTGATTTGCTGTGACACAACAAAAAGGAGACTTTTTTTGTCATTGATTTCTGATGGTCCTAGATTCCAGCAAAAATGAAATACTTATAACCCAGTTATATACTGCATGACAAATTTGGTTCTCATCTGCCCATTGGATCTGAAAATAGAAATTGTGAGTGTAGCCAAAATTTGGGAGCCTAAATTTTGACTTACTGAGATTCTTTGAAAAAAGGTTAACCTGCATCACTGAAGTAAGTTCCAAACAAGAAATCTAAGCATTATTGCAAGTGGCTTATAAAAAATCATTTTAGGCTTATTGAGCATTAACCCCACCACATGGGATATAGTAATTTTGGGGGAAAAATCAGAAGAGTAAATTCCACCAGTCTAAAGATGGCAGCAGCTTCATTTGAACAAAGAAGAAAAGGTTGATTCCAAAGATGGTCTGTGCCATAAATGAATGAATTTGGCCCAGTGGTTTTAAAGAATTAGAAAAAATTCAAACTAGAGAAATAAACTTTTAGTGCCAACAGTAAATTCAAGTCTGTATGAAAACGGTTAAAGCATCAAAAATAAACAAAACAGAAAGATAATTTATGGAGGCTTTTTCGGGGGTACAATATTTTCAAAGAAATCAGAAAAAGGTTTTCATTAACAGTGTTACATGAAAAAAATTCCTTGGAACCCACATTGAAGTCTTGAGAGGGCTAAATTAAAGAGATTCATGCAGGAATTAGATAAAAAAAAAAATCCAGAAACCAGAAAAACATGTGTACTGCAATGAAAGGGTTTGATAATGGTATCAATAAAAGCTTTTGAAACCCAAATTGCAGACTTGAGGGGGTTAAATTAAAGATATGCATACTGGAATCGGATAAATGTTTCCAAGAAACCAGAAAAAAACACATATGTGCACAGCATTGAAAGGGTGTGATCATGGCATCAATAACATCTTTGGAACCCACATTGCAGACTTCAGAGGGTTAAATTAAAGATATGCATACTGAAATCAGATAAATGTTTCCAAGAAACAAGAAAAAAACCCATATGTGCACAGCATTGAAAGGGTTCAACATGAAATAAAATCTTTGGAAAACACACTGAAGTTATTAGAGGGTTAAATTAAAGATATTCATACAGGAATCAGATCAATTTTTTCCCTCAGAGAACCAGAAAAAAACATATATGCACAGCATTGAAAGGGTTTGTTCAAGGCATCAATAAAATCTTTGCAACCCACATTGAAGTCTTGAGAGGGCTGAATTTAGATATTCATAGAGGAATCAGGTAATGTTTCCAAGAAATTACAAAAACACATATATGCAAAGTATTGAAAGGTTTCAATATAAACTGAAATATTTGGAAAACACAAAGTCTTGAGAGGGTTAAATTAAAGGTATTCATACAGGGATCAGATAATTTTTTCCTCTGCCACTTATACAGAAATTTCATTACATTAAGTTAAAATTAAAATAATATAACAGAATGAGTGTATTTGACAGCTGACTGGAGTTTCTCCTGTCTCTTGTTTACATAAGGGATTGATAACAGTAAACAGATTGAAGCAAACTTAACAATTTGTATGGGGAAAAATATTACTGCAAAAATGCTGACTCATCGTTTTTTCATTGCCTCCTACTGCCCACCCTAACATAACGAAGGGCAGTGTTTTTAAACTATTCCATTCTACTGGTCCTAAGGCTGCTTCATACCAAATAACTGTTGGTTTGGGAAATATGTGCTTTTGAATTTTTTTCCATTTTTAGCCCCTCGAGTTGCCACGGGGCTGTGAAAATTTTTTGGGGGGCATCAATCAATTGCTTAGGGCACACTTATACTACATGCCAAATTTGGTTGAAATTGGACCACCGGATCTTGAAACAGAAATTTTGAGCAGAGCCCAAAATGGATATGACCCAAAAGAGAGCCCAAATATGGATCTACCAACTTGTCTTGAACAAACTTTAATCTTCAACACCAAAGGATGTTCCACACCATATATCAAGGCATTCCCTCTGGTGGTTCATGAGAAGATTTTAAAAGATTTGTAAGCTTTTGGGGCATTAACAGAGCCCGAATATGGCAGCTGCTTGATTTGAACAAATAGAAAGGATATACTCCATAGATTGTCTGTGCAATATATGTTGGAATTTGGCCTAGTGGTTGTGGAGAAGAAGTCAAGTTAGTAAAAGTTAAAAGACGACGGACAAAAGTGATGGCAATAGCTCCCACTGACTTGCAGTCAGGTGAGCTAAAAAAGAAAAAAGGAAAAGAAAATGTACAAAAACAATAGTCTGTGTTTCACACAGACTAATGGATGGAATAATAAATTTCTGTGATGTTGGTTGTTGTCAGCACTGATTCACCAAAATATATATTTATTTATGGGTGTTTAAGGTAACATATTTCTACACAATGGCTAATCTTGACCGCAACATGGAGAAAAAATCAAGTTTAGTCAATCGTTTATACACAACTTAAACATTTTAGAGGACTTCCACCCCAAGCATTAGTGACTGGGTCCTATTTTATCAGTAAATCAGAGATTGTTTACAGCAGTAAACAAACACTGCTTCACTTAACGGGGGATTCACCAAAAAATTCTGTGTTTTGCTTTTGATGGATAGGTATAATATGGTATCAGATAACCAAAACTAGTAAACATACAGAAATAGAAAGATAACATTCCAATGCATGTAAATTATCATTTTATTTTCTTGACATAATAAACAGCAAAACTGACTGTCGGGCCTTTCGTTTTCAGGCACGCGATCGCACACACCATCTATAGCATGTCTGTTTTGAAAATATGAGACATGTTCACATAATAAATCTAATAAAAACGAGATATTATGGCCATGAAGCTGCGTATTAAATTTGAAAAGAATCTGGTTAAGTTGACGGCCTGTAGAGCACGGAAAGCAAAATTTGCTCGATTTCTAAGTATTTAAGGGGGAATAACTACTAGGAAAACTGTCGAACATGACCCAAATTCGAACTTGCGCGAGATCTTATTCTGGTTGTGCAGTATATCAAATATTTTTTAAATCCGATTGAAATCGTGCTCTGTAGAGCGCGGAATACAACTGTCCCCGGACGGACAGCGTCATAACATAATACGTCCGTTTTTCAAACGGGCGTATAAAAACACGAAAAATGAAGCGGTTTGCAAGTCGCTCCGTCGATGAAATAATTGAAATGAAAGGGTTTCGCGCGGCGAAGGCGCGCAAGGACGGTGTGGGGCAAGCCCCTATCGACTCTCTTCGCTGTTGATGACTTTCTGTGCCATGTCCGGGCGAAGTAAAGGAGGGAAGGATAAGGAGATTCATTATCCCCGTCTATTTTCTGCGTGTTTTCTTTGCAGGGGGGTGGCTGTGATGGAGAGATCGCAGAAGTGGCAGTTGGCGTTGTTGAGCAGTTGGTTGAGTCTGGCGGTAGTTGTTTTTGTTTGATAAATTCTCTCAAGCTGGTAACGTCATCAGAGCGTATTCTTTTGATTTGGCCATGGATTGCTGGTGATCCAGTTGGAGTTTTAGAAGTTCATCTGCCAGGGGTCCCTTAGGTCCTTTGCCCGGAAGCGAAGGAAGAGGGGATTGAGAGGTGGGAGATGACGAAAAAGCAACTTCCAGTTCCTCCTCAATCTCCACAGGACGTTCCTCATCCAACTGTATCGGCTGGGGAGCCGGTAGTTGGTTGGCGTGCCTGTGGGACTAGGAGGGGAACTGGCGGCTGCCTCCAAAACCTCCACCCTCCTACTCCTCTCCTTCTTTTCCAAAAAAGCCTCCAAACGGCGGGCGTCCCTGCGCTTGGTTGACGGGGTTTTCTTCCTACACTTGTTAATCTTCTCTCTTTTTTCAGGGCCTCCTGACCCCCTCAGGTAAGGAACAGTGTTAGAGGGGTTCCTCTCACGAAAGGTGCTACGTCTCCCTGAGGAGGGTGGTGTAGTGCTCTCTTCAACGGTAAATTCCAAGGTCAGTTGGACGTTCTTGCCAGTCTCCTGGATAGTCCAGGTAATTGGACAAGAGACGCCCAGAGCTGAGATGTTTTCTCTGAGTCTCTCTGGTAATTCCAGTCATCGCTGGTGAGATGTTCACACTCTGGAGTCAGGGGTGCGAATGAATGGAATGAAATAATTGAGAAACGATCAACCTCATTTTAAATATATCGCGTGGTGACGTCAAATGGTAACACATTTTACCGGGGCAGTAAAAAACAAGCGCTCGGCCAACTCTGGCCCCATCAGAGGACGGGGAGTTTAGTCCTACTGAAACATTGGGCGTGGATTGTCCTGTTACTATGGAGAACCTCTGTCAGTCACTTGCTCTGTTTATCCGATCTGGGCTGTACACCTAAACGATTTGAATGGTAAAACTTTCGTGCGCGTTTAATCTTTCGATTTTGCTCTCGACCCCGGAAGTTTTACATCGATTTATGATGGAATTAGTTTTCTCTACCATGCAGATAGACCATCGTTATATAAGTTAAGTAGACGGTTCAGTTTAATAAAAAATAAAGATGATCGGTTCAGTTTTAAAAAAAATAAAGATAAGTGGAAGAATTAGACATTCTGAACACTCAAGTAAGTTAATTGGCTTCCGGGGTTTTATTTTTCGTGTTTTTAATTTTCCGGTGCCGGAAGTTCAGTCACGATCAATCTATAAAGAGAACAAGACGAACTTAACCCTTTACCCAACGTAGAAAATATCAAAATTTATTATTTTAATTATTATTATTTAAATTTTTCCAAAAAATCAACAAAACCATATCATGTGACCCTCGTTGGAACGAGCTCGATGAGCTCGTTCCAATGAGGGTCACATGGTATGGTTTTGTTGAAATATTTTGAAAAATTAATTTTTTCAACTGCTCAATTTGCAAACTGCGCAGGAAGATGCGGGCGATTCGTTAGGCGTAGGGTTAAGGCACTTATACTTGCCTTACACTTGTTATTGCCCATTAGCAGCAATCAATACATGCAGGACACGTATAACGCCCACTTTTGGGTTATTTGTGGAAGTGAAGACTATACACTGCGCAGTGGATTGTTGTCATTATGGAAGTTTTAACAAATATATAAAATGGATTCAGGAAACACATTCCGTATTCTGTGCAAGAGATATTTTGTTATGGGAACAAGAGTTTAAGACGCTGACGTTTCAAACATTAATCTTTTGAATGTTTTGTCACTGGAAACATCTACATGTATCCGAATCTTTATTGAATCGATTCGACAAACCGAATTGTTCTTACTCACCGACGGTTTAACTCTTATTATTTAACACAACTTCTTTGCGACAGCGCGATGCCACACCTCATACACTCTACATCTTACCCGACCCAAGGTTGCAATTGCAGTGTTTCTCGATACAAAATCGCATGTATTACACCCACCGCTACCGCTGACTGGCATTACTGACCAAATTGTGTTATTATCACGATAGTCGATTATAAATCCGGATGAGAATTAATAACTCTCCACCCCCCCCCCCCCCCCCACCCTTCCTAATTATCATATATGCGTGTTCTGTGTGAGAAGGTCATGTGAGATGGATATGTGACCCACACGATCCACGTGACGACTTATTACCATATTTAATGAGCGCAAGACAATTCAAGTCTTTGCTACACCCCAAACAAAGAAAACGCATAACACTCTATGCCGACAAACTAGCTGCCCATTTGAAAGAGCCCGCAGGTTTATTCAGTAACAACGCATCTCAACAAATCAGCAAACATGTACCCCCAGTAGCAGCGGCATCGCGGTGCAGGAAAAACCCCGTGGGAAACCTGTATTCTGAGCCATTGCAATTGCCGCCTGCAGGGTAAGCGCAGAATCACGCTTTTACAAACATCTTGTACAGAACAAATTTGCAACACACTTGACGTACACAAAGCTTAAGGGGTCGCCCAATGTAGCTTTGGACATTTTATTGAAACTTTTCACAATGCTCTAAATACAAATTAAAGCGGTGAATAACGACATATTATATACCAACAAAATGACAAAAGTATACAAAACCCGAATTTATCCACTTTTTCGACAATATTTTTTTATTTTTTTTTTTGCTTTTGATGACAAGGAAATTGCCAGCCGCATACGTCACCGTCAGGATTAACAAGGAATAGATCGGTAATTCGAATGTCTGAGTTGTAAATAACAGACTCCACACTCCATACTCGGAGAAAGCATATTTATCATTTCATCACCAACGTGGAGATAACATTCAGGGGGAAATGAATGACCACAAACGCTTGATTCTGTTCGGGCGACACGTTTGTTGTTGACAATGTTGTAATCACGTGGGTTTGGGTGCAAAGTTATGAAAAAATTTGATTTCCCACGATCTGAAATCTTCAAACTCACGACACATTCATAAGAAACTATTCAACTGACAATGTGATAATTGCGAGATACAGCCCAGAGCAGCGCTGTGGAGACCAAAATCTGTACAATGTAACGCAAGTTTCAGCAAGGGATTAATACGCCACCGATTCGAACTACTATTATTTGGTTGGTGACGATGATCAAAACATAAAGGTAGAAAATTATATTTGTAAAGAAAAATATATTTACATCAACATACATTACAGTCCTCACAAATGTATATTGATGACAAAATAATTTTACTGTCGCCGAACTATATTAGTGACGTAAAGAAGGCTTGATGAAGTCTGCTACGAAAAAAGAAGAACAATGTCAAGGAGAATTATCAGAAAGGTTTCTTCCTGTTCACCAAATGCACTGACATGTCGTACCATCGTAAATTTAAATATCTCCCTCGCACAACCACATTGTGTATAAGACGGATCAACGTCGATTTTGAGCGCCGTTAGCAACAGAAGATTGCGAAAATCTATGTGTATTGACACTGTGTGGACAGAAAGAGAAAAAAATCCGCTTGGCGGACTAAAATTCCACATGAAAATGTTGAATTACCGAAATGAGACCACAACGTGTCATAAGTGTTCAGATAAATGAATATAATAGCCAACACAATTCCGATATTGTTCAGGTCGGTAACCCTTCGCCTATAAAATTAGTATTGGTAAGCAGATCAGTTATTAATGTTCTTAAATCTCATGACAAAACAACAGTCAAGTCTCCCCAAACAGCAACTATGGAAGGCCGATAGTTCCATAACAAATGAAGCATACTAAATCATGCACATAAATGAATTGGAAGCCAAGATTTCTAACTAAGTGTAGCCGATTGGTGAAAGTATTCTGCATGCAGGACAGGTCATTTTTTGTTGTTTTGGCCACACTTGAACATTCAAAGGACACTTGGCAGCTGTCATTGCTCATGCAACCCCAGAAATGGACACATATGACACTAAATGAGGACGTTTGGCAGTTCACCCTTTTTAGTGTATCAGTCTCATCGTATTTTACCAATTTGACACAGATCTCATGCAAAATGACACAGGATTGTGGGGGGTATAGTCACAACAGACTCAGAAAAGCCACATTGGACATTCTTCATTTTTCATCGATGCACTCTCTCAAAACTCCAAACTTACTCTTCTGAACTGTGTGGATTTGACCCCTGGTAAACTTCATAATAGGTAAACAAACACAAGGAAAATGCCATCCCTTTTGAAATGTAGGCATCCTAAATTACAATTGGTCTTGTGGTCTATTCCTCGCAAGAATTATAAAAAAGAGTTCTCCGAGTCTGTACTAGAAGGATTGCAGAATTGAACTATTCAACAAATTTAAGGTATTTTATTGTCTAAAATCTGGTCGGTTACTTATGCCACAGTAGACTTTCAGACGATGCTATCTACCATATGGCAGCAGTTCCATGGCAAATTTCAGTTTCCGCATGTTCTATGTCTCACTCCAAACATTTTGGTATATAATTTATTAGGGTTATTCATTTTGGGCCTTTTTAGACTTGGAAGAAAATTTCCTGCAATTTGACCAAATTTACGTTGGACGTCCCCTTTAAAAAATTGGATGAACTGGAAAACAACAAAAAAACACACCCCAAAAACCCAGCATTTGCCTCCAGTCAACTATCAGAGAAAACAGGGCCAAGAGCGAATTTCGTTCAGAAATACCGAAATGATTGCCAAAATTATTTTTCGCACCCGCAAAAGAATTCCAAATAAAATAAATTGCATGCTCTTTCGATGCGAAAAAGCTTGAACTGATATTGCAATCAATCGTGATACCACAGGCCAGTTCACTCACGTGATGAAACACCAAACAATCAATCAGTGAACCATCCTTTGTTTATTTGAACGGTCCCCCATGACAACATTTTCCAGATAAACTAACGTAACGCAAATAAATATTATCATCAAACGTTCTTCTGTAAACAAACAACGTACATGTAGTGCCAGGTTTATCGAAGAAAACAGAAATAATGACACAGACCGCAAAACCAAATGACACTTGACTCTTTTATATTAATTTTTGGGTGAACGCCGTTACGAGTGGAGAGAGTTGCACGAAATTCCCGTCGAAAAGTTATGCGAATATATTGCAGAATTCATAATATGTCGTCATCGGAATGTGTCAATGTTCATCTCGATACAAATATTTTACCCCTGTCTTGCCAGCGTTGGAAATTAATTTCGTGGTATATACCTATGGTATATACAGAACTTTTGCGCGTTATTTCTGATAAGCATATCAGTTTTTTTTAGAAATGAACAACAAAATTGTTCGATATGGCTGCCCAGGATTGGTCGAATTCCTCACATGCATAGTGATGTCCACGCATGCGTTCACAACGTAATAAAGATAATCAGAAGCAAAATTTTAATTAATGAAGCACCGGGTTTTACCCGGCACTTGAAATATTGCCCACCCGTGGAAAGTGACCTTTTGTAACTACTGAAATGTTTTGTTGCAGAATTTTACTTCTTTCTAACTTAATTACATATATAAAAATGTATTTCCCTGCTTTATTGAGTTATTTGTATGTGAGAAAAATATAGTATAATGAAATCGTGAAAAGCGCCTTCATGCTTTTTCTTCCAGTTCACACCACCTTGTCATCACCTGACATCTCACTAAATCTGTAGAGGAAAAATTGACTTCATCTTCAATTTAACCCCCCTCCCCCATCCCATAGGCTGTCTGAAGTTCAAACTGTACCCGTAATGCCTTCACCACACACGCGTGACTGTTGAACATTTAACTTTGATTAAACTATTTGCATCTCACTCTCTTCAATGAAAATCTTTAAACTGTTACATCGTCTTTAGAGTGGCATGTACAATACTATATTGAAGATGACGCCATGTAACTCTCAAGGGATGAAATTTTGACTCTAGTTAAATCATATGAAAGTTGGCTCATAATGTTAAATTTTGCAAGGAACCATTAAAATGCACTCTCTTGGATTTAATGTCACCCAGTTGTATTTTACTGACATAATAAGTAGCAGGAAAAGCAGTGACCTCTCATGTGTACAACTTCAAGTATTTGTTTATTTATGTGGGCGAGTGCAGCTTCGAAAATCTACCTTCTTTTCTTCGCACGAGTATGAAGTGTTGTTGTCTTCAATATTGAGGTGTATTTCCTCTAGTCGTTTGTACAATGGAATTATAGGCCCGTGTGAGATAAGAATATGGGAGATTACAAGCTCTGAAGTCACCAGTCAAGTTATGTAAGGTATTCGACTCTGTTGCGGCTTGAAACTATTTGAGGCCCGAAATTGAGATATTTGATCGAAGCTTTAACCCTTTACCCAACGTAACGGCAAAACCGTCAGCGCTATTCTCAAAAATCGCCCATTAATTTTCATTATTTTGTTCATTTTTTGCATCAAAAACACAGGTTATGACCCCTCATTGGAACGAGCTCATCCAGCGCGTTCCAAAGAGGGGTCATAAGCTATGTTTCTGAGACAAAAATGAAAAATATTAGTTATTCCAAATTTTTTTTTTTGCAAGTGTCGTCTGCTTTTCATGTTAGGTAAACGGTTAATTGCATACAAATATTAGACATGTTTGTGAATTAAATAATTATGGTTGAAGACTTACAGCGCCTGTAGTTCCAACTATTATGTTAAAAACTTAAAATGTTTATTAGGCGAAATAAATGCTTTTTGATAGGAATGTCTGTATATCTTTAATAATAATGGGAAGAGAACGGTTTTCTCTCCGCAGTGCGTAAACAAACAATCTATAACAACGTCGGGTATCTTACGTAATTAGGCTGATGGTCTGAGATCTTGGGGAGAAATTTCCGTTTTGCCCTGCTAATATGACCGATAAGAATGTACCATGACTCAAGTTATACATTTTGGATTCACAAATGAGCTTACTAAGTCGCGTTCAACTTGTTGTGTTATTTATTTATTTATTGGTGTTTAAGGTCACATATTTCTGCACAAGGGCTAATCGTGACCACAACAGTTTTACGGGTGGAGGAAGCCGGAGTACCCGGAGAGAACCACCGAGCAACGGCGAGCAACTGTCAGCTCCCTAACATACTAACTCCACACAAGCAGGGTTAGCATTGGTTGAAGACAGGTGCAACATCGACGTGCAGTACGCCTTAGTACACAGCGTCACCGTGCCCCCACGTGGGCAATGGGGGTGAAGTGTCTTGCCCAAGGACACAACGCGGTTGCCGCAGGTGGAATTCGAACCGAGGACCTCTCAGCTTGCAGCCTGCACCTCTACCAACTGAGCCACCACGCCCCTACTTGTTGTGTTGTACACTCAGTACAGTAGCGAGGGTGTGTGTCTATATTTTTATGATGCGGGGCGTTATAAATACACCACTTTAATTTCAATTGTTCTAGTGATTAGTTATTCTTTGTTATAATTTTGAATAGAGATGTTCCTTATTGAAAAGACCATTCGATCGGGGTATGCCCAGATAAGATAAGTTTTAGCTTTAAAACGGTTCTGACATAGTCTATGGGAGAGTTCCCGATCCACCCGATTTTTTTTATACACACATTTTCTACTTTTATATATTTATTTATTTATTGGTGTTTAAGGTCACATATTTTTGGACAAAGGCTAGTCATGATCACATCGTGAGTATCAACTCAAGACCAGGGGCGAGCAGTAATAAGCCATCTTGCCCATTTTAGAGAGGGTTTGCACCTGCGAAGCACTGGTGACTGGGTCCTATTTTGCCAGTAAAGCAGAGTCTGCTTACAGCAGTGAACTGGCACTGCGTCACTTCCCGGGGTTCTCACGGGGATTTTTCTACTTTTACAAAATTAGAAAACACACTCAGTGATCAAATCCTGGGACCTCGGCACAAACTTTATGGGGATTTTAGACGGCTCGATTTTAGTTAATCTTGTGGAAAATATACTTATACGTACTAATACTTCTTCATTTATGAAACACCCTAAACACAGGGCCTGGATGCTTAGCAGCTGGTTGAAATGGCAGTTTTAATAAGACACGATATGGTGAGGCAGGTATATGCAAAATCGACTTTGAATTGTGTTTTTTTATACAACCGACCGTGGGATTTGGAATGTCTACAGACCATGTACCGGACCACATTTTTAGAAATAGTCACCGCGAAAATGTATTACAAATGGCCGCAAAAAAGTATATTTTGCCTTTGGTCACTGAGTATTTTATCACAATTACAGTGCATTAAGATGTGGAAATCTATTGCAAACAAACACTTCATCTCCTAACAAGACGCACTGTCACAGTGCCGAAGCAGCGACGATTCGTGCAACGCCAATGATGTTTTAAAACTCGTTGGTGATAAAAAAAAACTCGTTGGTGACAAAAAACTCGTTGGTGACAAGTCCATAAATGTGACAGAAATTATCTGAATGACATGCACTATTGAGAGGGTGTAGACATCATGAAGATACACTTGCATACCAAGTATGGTGTCATTACATCAAGTATTTTAGGAGTTATAGTGTTTTTTAAACTCGTTGCTGACACACCGACCGACAGTCAGACCGACATTGCCACATATAGAGCTGCTCGATGCAGCTAAAAAAAAATAACACGAGTTACTAGAACACTCAAAAAGTGCGTAAGTGTGGAAATTACATTGTATATAACGAATTTATGGAACACGCGGAATTTTGTTGATTTTAAAATGTCTACCAAAAACTGTATTTTGATAAAGAGAATTGTCTATTATTAGCTCAATTTGAATAAACTAACAGGTGCAAATGTAACGGCACATACCCAAAATCATAAACCTGGAAGACGCCCAAAGAATCAGATAATCATATCTTGGGTAAGATTCCATGCAAGCCAGCACCCCATACAGTACTCTCTTCCTGCAATAAAATCAATGCTACCACTTTTGCCGATGGCTCCGAATCCGTTGCCATGATCCGACGACACTTGCAAACAAAATTCTTGAATAACTATTTTTTTTTATTTTTTGTCAAAAAAACATAGGTTATGATCCCTCATTAGAACGAGCTCGACGAGCTCGTTCCAAACAGGGGTCATAACCAATGTTTTTGAGAAAAAAATGAAAAAAATAATGAAAATTAATTGGCGATTTGTTTTGTAAATAATGCTGGCGGTTTTGGCCATTACGTTGGGTAAAGGGTTAAGCAAGTAGAGTAGGAACTCCATCCTTACCATGCCATGTACCAGTGATCATATTCTATCAGCCCCCCCCCCACCCCGCCCCCCCCCCTACAGCATTGCCAAACAGATACAATGACAATGCCCATTAAGCTACAGAGAAGACAACTCCACTCTTACCCGACCTTGAAGAATTGCACAATAAGACGGCTGTACTCAAAGTAATAGGGAGACTTTCTTAAGTTGAAAACTAGCCTAGTAAGATTTGTTTCCAATATAATTGATATCATATTGAATAGAAGACATTTAACCCTTTACCTAACCTGAAAAGCAGACGACATTTACAAAAATAATTCTTGAATAACTATTTTTTTCATTTTTTGTCTCAAAAACATAGGTTATGACCCCTCGTTGGAACGAGCTCGACGAGCTCGTTCCAACGAGGGGTCATAACCTATGTTTTTGAGACAAAAAATGAAAAAAATAATGAAAATTAATTGGCTATTTTTGAGAATCGCGCTGGCCGGTTTTGACCGTTACGTTAGGTAGAGGGTTAACATAGCAGATGCTGAGTATGATAATCGTTTGCGTTAAATTTATTTATTTATTTATTGGTGTTTAAGGTCACATATTTTTTGCAAAATGGCTAATCATGACCACAACATGAGTATCAACTCAAGACCAGGGGTGAGCGTTAATAAGCCATGTTGCCCATTTTAGAGAGGGTTCGCACCTCCCAAGCACTGGTGATTGGGTCCTATTTTACCAGTGAAACAGAGCCTGTTTACCGCAGTGAACAGGAACTGTTTCACTGCCCGGCGTTCCCGCGATGAGTTTGGGTTAAAAAAGTCATATAACTGTCATCTCATTTGTTATAGCTGCAAGCGTTCCTTCGGTTCAAACGACCTTTATACACACTAAAATCAGTTGGGTTAAGCTAGGGTAAGAATGAACCCAAATCAACTGGCATGAGTGAATATGAACCTAATTGGGTTCATATTCACTCAGCCTTGTAACCCAACTGATTTTCGAGTGTAGGCTTGCGGCTTGCTGTCGAATCCGCAAAAAATTCACTGATGTGTGTTTCTTCTCCGACATTTGGAAATAAATACTGTTCAAATTGTTTCTATTATATTTTCCTTTTTGACTCAGTATATATTTCTCATCCGTAATGTTGGAACTAAGGAAAAGAGTTCGAACAGGATACACTCAAAAATCGGCTGGGTTAAAAATCCGCCCAAATCAAGTGAGTTGTGTGAATATGAACCCAACTGGGTTCATATTCACCCAACTCAGTTGATTTGGTTTGATCTTCAACCAAAGGGATTTTAGTTTGTAGAGTGTTGAAAGTACATTTAGTTTCTAACTTTCTGGTATCTCATTATTATCACACAGGACGCCGGAATGGTTGTCGATGATGGAGGCGGGGAAGAGTAGCAGTAGTGGTAGGGAGGCAAAATAACAGAGGGAAAAAGGTATCGGAGCTCTTATGTACAAGGGATTGAAGAGGAGGAGAGAAAAAGTGAATCGTGGAGGGAATGGAGAGAGGAATAGTTGGACGATTCTAGTGGAGTGTTTTATGGTAGTTAGTAGCATAATGAGGGTGAGGACGGATAGTCTGTGGTTAAGACGTTTCGAAAGGTCAGGGACGAGGATGTGCGGATGTAGGAAATGGTATTTTAGTGGACATGGGACCATACCCAGTGGGTGCTGTACACATTGTGTAAAACGGCATCAAAAAGGAAACGACAGCTCGGTTGATGAAAACAGTTGGGGACTTGATTGAATGAACTGCTTGTACAAAATCCAAAATGTATTTTTGTCAGGGGTTCTGAGTGGGACGGGTGATGCCTTTCTCGAATGAGAACTTAAATGATGAAACGTTGGTCTAGAACATTTTGCAGGGGACAGAACCTTCGTTGGAGAATGGCGAACAAAGGAAAACTAGTGCACAGACACTCTCCAATAATTTGTAATAAAAGAAATTTATATAAACAAAATATTATTTGTGTTTCATTGAATATGAAATATGAGCAACGGAAGTGTTGGTTTTTACTCTGGTATCCTCATTTTTAAAGCCCTGATAGTGGCTTCTTGCACTCAGCCAGATAAGAGGTCTCCACAGCAGGATTATATTAGTACTTTAAGCTGCGATAACATTTCGCTCAGCGGTTGCCACTGAGGAAAATTCGGGAGAAAATAGGAATTGAGGTTAAAACTTTAAACAAGAGGCCCCAAGGGGCCTTAATCGCTCACCGGCCAAAGTGGTTCAAATAAGTATTTGGGGTCACATTCAGTTAGACATGGTTCATCAACACTACAAAGGAATGAAGCCATGAGAGGCAAATTTTATGGAAAAACACAAGGGAATGGATTTGAACAAGCCTGAAAGTTCATTTGTACAAACCTAAATTGACATATGATAAGGAACATGCACACAAAATTTAGTTCAATTTGGTCGAGTACTTTGTGAGGAGAAGTCGATAATGTAAAGTTCACGACGGACGGCAGACGACGACGGACGGCAAGTGATAAGTTAAGCTCTCTTGAGCTAAAAATCTAGAAATAATAACAAAACAAATGACCGCAGTATCAAGGCGCTGTTTGATTTCGTACGTCACATGACGTACAAAAGTATCAAAGGGTTAAACGCGGTAAACCACCAGTTCAATTTACTTTCCAGGAGTAGCCCAAGATGTACGCAGTTTTATCTATTGACATAAAGTGAATTTTTTGATTTGATTGGTTGATAGATACGTGGTATGAGACCATATTCATTGAAACCCACGATACGTCCACCCAGCCACTGACAAATTTCCCATACCCAGTGGAAGCCTCGTTCCGAAATCTACAAATTGTCCATACCCCGTAGAAGACGCGTCATTCCAGTTTTACAGTGTACATGTATTATATTTTAATTTTTTATCTCCAAAATATAGCTCATGACCCCTTATTGGAATGAGCTTGTCGAGTACCCTCCAATGTGGGGTTCATAAGCTATGTTTTTGAGACAAAAAAGAAAAAAAGAAATTCAATAATTTTTTTTTATACTAGTCATATCGGCATATTTTCACAAAAACTCTTTTGCACAAAAATTCCACAGAAACCTGTATGGCTCAACAATGGAAGATAAAAGATCTCATGCTTTGTGTGTTCACACATGAAATAGATTGTACTTTTAAAACGGAAAGTCAATAGATAAATTCGTTACCCCGTGTCTGATCACGTGGTACGGGTTTTTACCTATCCGAAGCCAGCCTTCGGCCTCATGGGATACGGCTGGCTTCGGGTAGGTAAAAACCCGTACCACGTGATCAGACACGGGGTAACTAATAATATCCTTGTGCGAAACGCGTCGATCCCTATACAGCTGGGTTGCTGGAACGTCAACGAGAAACGTCAGCACTGCAACCGCTGTAACAGGCAGAGTGGCGGAGTGGGCCTCGTTGTTTTTTTTTCTTCTGATTCTTTTACGTCCCACCCCCTCCACCGGACGGCTGCTTCGTGGTGGAAAATACAGTTGTACTACATTGGGGGTCGTAAGGAGTTCCTTTACACCACCCCTCCCTGCGCGACTCCGGCGCGCTAAAACCTTCGGTTTACTTACAGGAGTGTGTATCAACGTCAAGACTTTCTTGCTCGTGCAAAAACAGAGACCTAGTCTAGCTGCTCTGTCCTTGTGACAATACTCAAGGAATTTAAACAATCGGACTAAAAATGCCTATATTGGTGTGTGTGGGAAGGTTAAATGAATCAATTTTTTCCGCATGTAGTCGATCTAAATCCTTCAAAGTGCATTTTGGACCAAAGAAAAAAGTGCCTAATTGGCATGGGGGGGGGGGGGGGGGGAGTATAGGAGTTAAAAAAAAAATTTGCGTGCAGTCATTCTAAATACTTCAACATGCATTTTGAAGCAAAGAAAAAAATGCCTAATTGGCGGGGGAGGGGGTAAGGGGCAGGGCAAGGCAAGGCAATGATTTCAATAATTTTCATTGGATAATGGTGGTCATCGAACTTGACTGAGACATTGCTGCTGTAGAGAAATGTACTGAAAAGAATTGGAATCCGTTAACTATTGTTCAAGTTATGACATAAACAAAGTTCGGACAGACGGATGGATGTATGCACGGACGGACGGAGGGACGGACTGAGTGACAGCCAGATGGACGGAGCTCTACCCCCCCCCCCCCCCTTTGTGGGGGATAACAAGTATGTGGTGGAAGCCTAATTTGAAATTTAGAGAAGCTAAGTTCGAAAACCGTTTTGAAAAGGGTTAAATTAATGCCAATATTATTTGAAACCACAGTATATAGTTTCAGTAGACCTTACCCCAAATGAAAAACAATGACGTTGTAACAAAGTCTTTGAAGAATGGAAGGTGCAACCTTGAAAAGCAGAACTTTAATCCGAAACTTCAAGCTGGCAATACTCAGTAAAACTGACTACCAAAAAGGGTTAAATATTTCCTAAAACCGATAAAAGAAATCAGTGATGTAAATGCAATCATTAAGTTGTATTGACTATGCAATAATTAAAGTAAGAAAGAATGTGGCAAAGTTTAATTTCAAATACAAAGAAACTAAGTCTGAAAAACAAGTTTAAAAGGGGTTAAAATCATGCCAATATTAATGAAAATCACTGCCGAAAGGTTCAGTAGAAGTCGACATTGTCCCAAATGAGAAACAGTGACATTACACTAAACTGTTTGAAGAATTAAAGGTGTAACTTTGTAAACAAAAAAAACTTTAACCAAAACCTTTAACCTGGAAGTTGTAAGTCAAATTGCCATACAAAAAGGGTTATATATTTCCCAAAATAACATGAAACATAATGAGAATGATACAATCAATAGTAATTAATATTAATTTGAAAGAAAAAAAAACGTTAACCTTGACTAAAAAACTTTAACCACAAACTTTAACCAAAACTCTAAATGTTAACAGACGGACAGACGAACGGACAGGCAGACGAAAGTTATGACTATAGCCCAGACTGTAAATAGTCGGGCTAATAATGAGGGTACCAGTGCAGAAGCCACTATTTTCCTTGCCTCTGTTTCCTATTCAGTCAAACGTAAATAATAGTTTGTTTATACAAATTTGTTCTATTACAAAATATTGGAGAGTGTCTGTTGGCACTCTCCAATAATTTGTAACAAAACAATTTTTGAAGAACAAATTTAGACCACTAAAACTAACTGACCTCTCAACCAGTTAAATTGCAACGCAAACCTCGGTGTGATACCCCTAAAGTCACACCCTATGATAATTTTATACATTTTGAATTTTGCCTCCACAATAAATATGACGAATTCGGGATGAAAAAACGAATGCGCCGCTTTCCGAGAATCAAAAGATTAATTTTCCTTTAGCCTAAATTTTGTTCTTTTAATTATTTTCTTTTTATTTTTTCGACAATTTGAAAAAACAAGAGGCCCCAAGTGGCCATAATCGCTCACCTGCCAAAGTGGTTCAAAGTCACATTCAGTTAGACATGGTTCATCAATACTACAGAGGAATGAAGTCATGAAAAGCAAATTTTATGGAAAAACACTAAGGAATGGATTTGAACAAACCTGAACCTAACATGTACCCCTCCCCCCGCCACCCCCTCACCCCACCCATAGAAAGCCCCAATATTAAGCCGGAGACTCAAATTGAACAAACTTCAATCTCACCCCCTTATGGAATTGATTTCAATAAACATGTGAATGAGTGAATTTTGGATATTGGGGATGATGAATTGATCGTCGGTTCGAACAGATACGAATTGACCGATGGTCTGCGGAGATTGCTCCTTTTCGACAAGCCCAGCGATTACACGGAACAGGATTTCGACAATTACGGAGACATTCTGGTCCAGACCCACGCCATGAAGAGAAATAACGATGCCAGAGAGACGAGACCCAAAGCCAACAGAGGTTACAAGTGGACGAAAGTGGTGAAACCCATATGGGATATGAACAAGAAGTTCATCGAATCGGTGACTGGGAAAGGGGTGAAAACCACTTTTCTTCCGAGCGATTCCGACGCTCTGTCTCAGAGATTGAGTTTGTTGATGGCGAGCAGACGGGCTGGTAACACGGGATTAGATAATCAGATAGTTACTATATCTGACGAATTGTTAAGACAGAAGGTTTGGAATAAAAACCAGTATAAAAGGCTGATGAACGAATTGAAGGATTGATGTGTATATAATAAGTAGAGAGAAACAAACAAAACTAAAACAGTAAATTTTTACACTAGAATAATAAAGGTATTTAAGCGGCAAAAACGATTTATCAGTGAAAAAAACAAAAATATATCATAAAAATAAAATATGTTGGTGATAAAGAACAGGGGATACGTCAGGACTTACGTTCAAGGCGGTTCTGGCATCGTCGATTCTATAATGCGAGCGTTCACGAGCGATGCGGGTAGAAAACTCGCATCGACCGCGTTTGAGGTCGGTAAGAAGACGGCTTTGGATGCTGGTAAGAAAGCCGCTTCCGAAGCCAGTGGTAGGATAGCTTCTGTGGCTGGCAAGAGGGCAGCCGACGCGTTGATCGACAAGTTGATCAGTCCGCCGGTGAAGCGAGCTGCGTTAGAGCGAACGCCGAAAAGTTGGAAAGATTTTAAGGATGCTGTGGTACCCATACAAGATTTAGCCAAAATGACGAGTGGATCCGGATTGAAGAGAACTCGCGACGGTGCGATATAAATAAATAATAACATTAAAAACAGAGTTTGAAAAACATAAAAAATTTGCGTTTGAAAAGAATCTAAAATAACAAACAAACAAAATAAAACAAAGATGAACATTAAACATATGTCTTGGAACGACGCCGCGACCAAGAGGTCGAATAACGAGTTCTTTCCCAAGAGCATAAGAGGTTTGCTAGTGGGAAAATCGAATTGTGGAAAGACCAATCTGTTGATGAATCTGTTGTCCCAACCCGACTGGTTGGATTACGACAGATTGTTCGTGTTTGGCAAGAGCTTGTTTCAACCCGAATACAGATTGCTTCGAGAGTGCATGGATCGTAGATTGCCCAAGGACGTCATAGCCAGAATCTTTGACAGTAGGGAGGAATTCGACAAGAGCGGAGCTCCACTCTCGACCATTTTGGACGGTGCGGCGACGGAGCTGATGAAGAGAAATGCAACTTCGAACGTCGAGTGTCGATTTTATGAGAACGCTAGCGACGTTCCGGATCCCAGGGAACTGAAATCGGAAGATAAGAATCTCATGATTTTCGGTGATCTGCTTTTGGAGAGACAGAACCGATGCGAATCGTATTACGTTAGGGGTCGACACAGCAACGTGGACTGTTTCTACCTGTCGCAGAATTATTTTCGATTGCCTAGACAGACGATAACGGAGAACGCTAATTTTCTATGTCTCTTTCGCCAAGATCTCAAGAATCTCAATCACATCTACAGCGATCACGTCGCAAACGACATGAGCGCGGCGGAATTCAGGAGATTCTGCAAGAGGGTTTGGGATGGTGGACTTTACAATTTCGTCATGATCGATTTGACAAGCGAATTTAATAGCGGAAAATATCGGTGCGGATTCGACAAGTTTTATGTTTCTGATGATAATAAGATAGAGCGTGAAAATAAAATTTAGAAAATAATAAATCTTCAAATAATTAGTTTTGAATAAAAAAAAATAAAATTAAATATAATGTTCGAACATGGAGAATTGTTAGAACGGATAGCCGAGAATACGGCTGCAAAACAATCCATTCAAATTGTGGTGAGTGGCGATTCGACTCGATTCGCTACGAAATTCGAACCTTCCATCGAATTGAATAGAGAGAAAAGTTACGAGATGGCGTTGGTGAATCTGGAGACTTATTATTCCTTTCCCAACGTCACCGAAAAGAATAACTCGTTCAAGTATTCCGACGGAGTGGATTGGTTGGAGATTCGAATTCCCAAAGGGAGTTACGACATAGACAATTTGAACAATTACATTCAGACGCGAATGAAGACGGATGGAAAGGGAAGCAACAAGATCAGACTCGCTCCCAATCCTAATACCTTACAGACGATGTTGGATTTGGAAGATAATTTTCGAGTGGATTTCAACACGGACGATTCTATAGGCAAGATGTTGGGATTCGATCGAAAGATGTATCGAGGCCACACGGCATCTGAAAATACGGTCTACATTCTCGCTGTCAATAGCATTCTGGTGAACAGGGACGAGATTGCTGGAAGCTACGTGAATGGTAGCGCTCAACCGACGATCTATTCCTTCTTTCCAAACGTGTCGCCGGGTTATAAGATCATGGAGCGACCTCGAAATTTAGTTTATCTACCAGTGATTTTGGACATGTTGTATAGTCTCAACACCATGTTGACTAATAAAAATGGTGAACTGTTAGATCTTTGCGGAGAGAGAGTGACGATACGATTTCACATAAGAGAAATATAAAAGCAAAAAAAAAAATTGTGTATATATATAGATAACAAAAATAAAATAAACGCAATATTAATTTTACAAAATTATTTTAATATAATTATTAAACAAGAAACAACTGAAGTAAATATATTTTAAAAAACAGAATTATGACACAATACGTGGTTAAAAACGTGAACATATCCACAGGACAGAGGAAGAAACTTAAGAGAGCGTTAACAACTCGAGGCGAGGCGGTGAGATTCAAATTCACTCATGAAGATCTGACGAGAGGCGGTCAGGATTCGATTGCCTGGACCCGAAGTCAAATCAAAAGGATGGAGAAAGCGATTCGCGATGGAAGAGGATTGACGGTGAGAATGAGTCCCGCTCAATTGAGATACAATTTGAGAATGAAAGGTGGTTTCCTACCATTATTGGCAGAAATAGCCGCAAAAGCATTACCCTTCACCGCAAAGGCACTACCCTTTCTCGGAAAGACTCTCGGCGTGGTAGCTCTCACGGGACTCGCTAGTTCGGCGGTTGAGAAATTAATGGGTGGCAGCGGACTGTTCTTGAAGAAGGGAGGAGCCGTGTGTCGCGTCTACGTAGACGGCAGCGGTAAAGGATTGTATCTAGAACCCGTTAGAGGTGGCAACTCTCTGAGAGGAAACGGTCTCTATCTGAAGAGTGGACAGAATGTCGAGCGACTCGGCAAGGGTTTGTTGCTCGGTGAGAATTCGCCGTTTAAGAACATACCGATTTTGAATATGTTATTATAATATAAAATTGTATAAAATATAAAATCATAGAAAGTATAAAATAATATATTTAAAATGGGTAAAAAGGTGGAGAAACAAATTTATCACCTGGATGAAAAGGTGGAGAAACAATTTGACGATAATGACGAACATCGCAAGCCAGAGAGCGAAGAAATAAAAAAATTGTTAGATGCTAATGATGGATATCTAAGGAAAGAACTGATGAAAGAGATAGATAGAGCACAGGATAGACGGTTGAGAATGAGACAACTCTTTCCACCGTCACCACTACCTTCTGAAGAGAATGGTGATGATGCGAGTGTTACCAAGAGGTGCACAACATTCGTTCATAATTATGATTCGGATAAACAAAAATGTTGTTATAAACGTATCATATCACAAAGAAAAAAAAATAAAGAAAAAGAAGAAGAATCAACGCTGAAAATTGAGAGAAAAGGAAACGTTTTTATAATATATGATAATAGTGAAGAAGAAGGAAAACAAAAAAAAAAGTAATGATCTCATTACTTTTTTTTTTTTTCATTTTTCTTCGCTAAAAATCAATCACTCTATTGTTTATATTTCCAAGTCCGTTATTAGCATGTTGACACTCGTGTCTTCTCCTTTTTCGAAAACGTGTTGAATGTTTATCTTTACTCTTTTGAGTTTTTTTACATTGGTCAACTCGCTCTCACTACCCAATTTCTCCACGAGTTCGAGTGAGATGTTTGGAAATATGTAATTTCCATAGGGCAACGACAAATCGTCCTTGTCAAATTCTCTATCTTCGGCGATGACGATGTTCTGCAGATCGCTTTGGTACTAATAAATCAAATTGAGCGCGGCTTCGTCCAATTTCAGAGGCATCTTATATTTGTTGTATTTGTGCTCTAAGTCCTTCGTCTCGACCTCGTTCAATTCGATGGGATCGTGTCGTTGTAATCTATAGATTTTATGACCGAATTTCTTATTCGTTTCGACTCGTTTCAATTTCAATTCGCATCTTTTAGGTGTTGTTGCCCTCATGATCGATTATTTGTTTTTTTGTTTTTACGAATTCTTGCAAATAATGTATATTTTAAATTTTTGTATTTTAATAATTTGTTTAAAAAAAAGTTTTGTTTTTTTTTTTTCTCCTTATATATATATTAAAAAAAAGTTGTTTTTAATTTTAATTTCTTTAATGTGAAAATTTTTTTGTAAAAAGTAATGAGATCATCTCTCTATTGTTTATATTTCCAAGTCCGTTATTAGCATGTTGACATGCGTCATTTTTTCACTTACAAAAATGTCTTGTATGTTTATCTTTACTCTTTTAAGTTTTTTTACATCGGTGAACGTGCTCTCACCACCCGATTTGTCCAAGAGTTCGAGTGAGATTATTGGATATATGTAATTTCTAAAGAACAACAACAAATCGTCCTTGTCGAATTTTCTGTCTTCAGCGATGATGATATTATTCACCAGATCGCTTTGGTACTCGCAAAACAAATCGAGCATGGATTCATCCAATTTCAAACACATATGATATTTGTCGTAGTAGCGCTCAAAGCCCATCGTCTCGATCTCGTTCAATTCGATGAGATCGTGTTGTTGTAATGTATAGATTTTAAAACCTAATTTCGTACACGCTTCGACTCGTTTCAATTTCAATTCGCATCTTTTAGGTGTTGCTGTCATGATCGATTATTTGTTTTTTTTGTTTTACGAATTCTTGCAAATAATGTATATTTTAAATTTTTGTATTTAAATAATTTGTTTAAAAAGTTTTTTTTTCTCTTTAAATATATATAAAAGTTAAATTTTAACATCCTTTTTTTGTATTAATTTAATTTTTTTTCACGAGTTTTTAGAATGGGCAAGACATCGAACGTTTAAAAATTAGCCTTCGCATCTTGCAGTTATCATCATCTATTGAGAAGGAATCGGGTGACATGAACACGAGTCTGCTTCGCAGAAATTTGTTTTGAACCTCGTGCGAGAATTTGCGTAAAAGTCATAAGAGTTCTATTTGTCTTGAACCTTCTTTTTTAATAGTTTGAACGACATTATCGATTAATTTTTGTTCGCTAATAGTATTACAATTTGATTTTCTATCGCAAATCGTATCGTTTTCTTTCGAAATGCGTAAATATAAATTACGATTTTTTTCTTCTTGGTTTTTTGGAGAATAACGATTTATTAAACAACGTCGACGTTTATGTCGAGATTCCGTCGTGGATGTTGTCGTCATGATCGATTATTTGTTTTTTTTTGTTTTACGAATTCTTGCAAATAATGTATATTTTCAATTTTTGTATTTTAAATAATTTGTTTAAAAAGTTTTTTTCTCTTTATATATATAAGTTAAATTTTTAACATCCTTTTTTTCTCGTTTTTTTTTTTTTAACGTTAAGGAACATAAAAAATCGATTAATTTCATCAAAAAAATATTTTTTTCACATTAAAAAAACAAAACTTTTTAAACAAATTATTTAAAATACAAAATTCGAAAAAAATATATTCTTACAAAATGAAACAAACAGATAAAAAAAAATTGGAAAATTTAAATGAGAAAACCATACCTCAGTTAAATGAGATTTGTTAACTATTAAAAATTTCACATTTCAGAAATCATAGAACTAAATCAAAAAAGATTGAAGTCATACAGAAACATTTGCGAAATGATGGAAAGGCAAACGAAATGCCGATAGCAACGACGTCAAAAAATGCATCGTTGTGAAAAATGAGAAGAAGAAAAAGATAGTAAAAGGAATCGAAATGCCGATAGCAACGACATCAAAAAATGCATCGGTTGTGAAAAATGAGAAGAAAAAGATAGTAAAAGGAATCGAAATGCCGACGTCGAAAAAAACCGAAAACATTTTGATTGTGAAAAATAAGAAGACGACTAAACGAAAAGCCATTGAAGAACTTCAAGTTTCCAAAGAAAAGAAAAGAAAAACGAAAACGAGTGATGCACATCAGATTCTAGGCAAACGAGATATATCGAACGAACTTTGACGAGCAACAGACGAAGGGAAAGGAGAAGAATATCTAGCACAACTTGCAGCAGAACTATTTCAATTGAAGTCCGTGGAACGGGAGAGTGCAATCAAAGGCATTTTTAAAACTTTCGACGTGGTTCCCTCGTTGAAGAAAATTGATCCGAAATTGTTCATGGAACGGGTGAAGAAAAAGGTATTGGATTTGTTTAGCAAATACATGAATGCGGGACTAAAATTTAAGATGATACTCCATTGCGTGATGAATAAAATCGATGTGAAGTCCGGCGAGAGCATCGTGAAAAATGCATATTTCAGATCTAATGTCAAACCCGTATTTCGAGGTTCAGATTTATCAGACGTTTTCGAAAAGATGAAAGACAAGATGTTGACGTCTCTCGCGAATTATCAACATGAAGTTAGTAATTGGACGTTCGATGAGGTGTTGAAACTCGAAATTCACATAACTAAAAACGATTTGTTGAAAGGGTCTTCCTACGTGAAATTACCGTATTTCCTTGCTAAGAAATACGGCGTGATCAACGTGAAAAATAACGATGATCAGTGTTTTAAATGGGCAGTCACATCCGCTTTATACCCTGTCAAAATAAACTCCGATAGAGTTTCTCAGTACGAGGAAACTTCTAAAAATCTCGATTGGACCGGAGTGACTTTTCCAACGCAGTTAAAACACATCGAATGTTTCGAGGCTCAAAATCCCACCGTTGCGGTGAACGTCTTGGGATACGATGATGAAAAATGAAAGATCCATCCTCTCAGACTGACTTCGTATCTTGGAAGAGAAAAGACGATTATTTTATTATTGATTTCGAATGGTGACAATCATCATTATTGTTGGGTTAAACATCTGAGCCGATTACTGTCGAAACAAAATAATAATCATAACGGAAAGATATCTTTATGTTACAATTGCATGAACGTGTTTCACAGCGAAGACTCATTGGCGAAACATCAGGAATATTGCAACGAAAATCAAGGTGTCGCCGTCGAAATGCTCAAACCCAACACCATCGTGAAGTTTGAAAATCACAATAGAAGGTTAAAAGTACCATTCGTCGTGTACGCCGATTTCGAATGTTTCACCATGAAAATGAGTTCCTGTCAACCCAACGCTCTTCAAAGTTACGTCGAAAAATATCAAAAACACATACCTTCGGGCTATTGCATTTACGTGAAATGCGCTTTCGACTCGCAACACGACATGGGTCCCTTCACCTACACGAAACAGTATGAAGATGACGATGTGGCTCAAAGGTCCATGGAAGAGTTAGAATGGAAACTTCAAATGTTATACGACAAATTCAAAACTCCGGCAGAAATGATCATTACACGAGAGCAGCAGGACGAAAATAACAGAGCCACCGAATGTCACATATGCAAACAATCGTTTGTCGAGAATTCGAAGGAAAATAGGAAGGTCAGAGACCATGATCATTACACGGGTCTGGCTCACAGCAAGTGTAATTTAAAATGTCGAGACGTCATTTTCCATCCGGTGATGTTTCACAATCTCTTGGGTTAGGACAGTCATCTGTTCATGAAAAATCTCGGCACCTCATACGAAGAATTAAATTGCATTGCAAACAGCAAAGAAAGATACATTTCCTTCACGAAATGGGAGCTCATGGAGGAGAAAAGAGTAATCGATGGAGAGACATTGGAAGAAAAAACGAAATTCATTCATAGAGACATACGTTTCATCGACAGTTTTAAATTCATGTCTACCGCTCTGGAAAAATTAGTCGATAACATGAGAAAGGATAAATTTAAAATCATGAGCGAACATTTCGAAGAACGAGTAGACGTCATGTTGAGAAAAGGAGTCTATCCTTACGATTACATGAACGATCTAAAGAGATTCGAAGACACCGCACTGCCTTCGAAAGAAGATTTTTATTCGAAATTATATGAATCAGACATTTCCGACGAGAATTACGAACACGCTAAAAACGTGTGGAAATCATTCGATATGAAAACCATGAGAGATTATCATGATCTCTATCTGAAGACCGACGTTCTACTCTTGGCAGACGTGCTCGAAAATTTTCGAGACGTCTGTTGTCGAAAATACGATCTGGATCCTGCTTGGTATTTCACCGCACCCAGTTTGGCGTAGGACGCTCTGTTGAAGACCACCGAAGTCCAATTGGAATTATTAGCCGATGTGGACATGTTGCTCATGTTCAAAAGGGCTGCGAGAGGTGGCGTCTCGATGATCTCCCACAGACATTCTGAGGCTAACAATCCCTACATGAAAGAAGGTTTCGATTCGAAACAGTCGACTAAATACATACAGTATTGGGACGCTAATAATCTGTATGGTTGGGCTATGAGTCATCCTTTGCCGATTGGAAATTTCAAATGGGTGAAGGAACCAGAAGAGATGCAAAAATGGAGAGATTATCCTTGCATTTTAGAAGTCGATTTGAACTAACTGAAAGAATTACACGATCTACACACCGATTACCCACTGGCTCCTGAACGAATGGAACTGAACGAGGGAGACGAGGAAAATCTCATTCCCAATTTATTTAACAAATGTAACTACGTCGTCTACGGCGAGAATTTGAAACAGTACGTCAATTACGGGATGAAATTAGTCAACATACATCGCATCATTCGATTCGACGAAGATCCTTGGATGAAAAAATACATCGATCTCAACATGAATCTCAGAACTCGAGCCGAGAACGATTTTGAAAAAGATTTCTTCAAACTCATGAACAACTGCATGTATGGTAAATCGATGGAAAACATCAGGAAGAGAACCGACGTTCGACTCGTCACGTCTGAGAAAAGAGCTAAATCATTAGAGGCGAAACCCAATTACAAATACCGAACCATATTCGACGAAAATCTAGTGGCCGTTCACATGCAAAAGATGCACCTGAAGTTCGACAAACCGCGTTATCTCGGATCGATCATCTTAGATATCAGCAAGCGATTGATGTACGAGTTTCACTAAGATTACGTCAAACGAAAATTTGGTGATAAAGCCAAACTACTGTTCACCGACACGGACAGTTTAGTTTACGAGATAGAGACAAAAGACGTCTACCGAGATATATCTCAGGACATGGCCGAGTGGTTTGACACGAGCAATTATCCCATCGATCACCCGTCCAACATTCAATCGAACGACAACAAGAAGGTGTTGGGTAAATTTAAGGACGAGAGCGGCGGTAAACAGATCGTCGAATTCGTGGGCTTGAGACCCAAACTGTATGCTTATCGTCTAGAAGATGATGAAGAGATCAAGAAGTGCAAAGGAGTTAAAGCGTGTGTGGTGAGGAAAAACATCTCTTTCCAAGAGTATAAAGATTGTCTGTTAGGAAGCGGTTCGGTGTATAAGACTATGAAATCGATTCGAAGCGAAAATCACGACTTGTATACCAAAATAGTCAACAAGATTTCGCTGACAGCCGACGACGATAAGAGATTCGTGTTAGATGATAAAATAAGCACTTTGGCACTCGGATATTGGACTGCGGATCTAATTAGAGACGATATGAATATGGATGATTGGATTCTAGATACGATTGTGGATGATAGGATTCCAGAAAATCAAAAGGAATTAGATGGATTCAAAATTATAGAAATCGATAGTAACATCAAGTGTCCAGAAAATCAAGAGGAATTAGACGGATTCAAAATTATAGAAATCGATAGTAACATCGAGTGTCCAGAAAATCAAGAGGAATTAGACGGATTCAATATTATGGAAATCGATAGTGACATCAAGAGTTCAGAAAATCAAGAAGAATTAGATGGAATCAAAATTATAGAAAACGATAGAGACATCGAGAATGTTAGTTTAAAAAAAAAGAGAAAAAAACAAAAAAAATAACGTCATTTTTTAGTGAATTATAATAAAATAAATAAAAAAAAATGTATATGCATTATGAATAAGAAAATAAAGATATCCGTAGAAGGTGTCGTATTACCTAACGAACCCCTATCCAACATCGATCTGTTGAATGCGGCAAAAGATTTGAAATTTAAAGATTTTCTAGGAGTGTTTTCCAGAGATGCCTTGCCGAAGAGAAGACCTCAACAATTGGAATGCGGAATTTTAAATCTAGACGATTCATCGGGTGAAGGCACTCACTGGGTGGCGTGGATGAAGAATGGGAAGAAGAAAAATTATTATTTCGACAGCTACGGAATCTTGCCGCCAAAAGAAATAAAGAACTATTTCAACAAATCGATGGTTCGTTACAACACGGAACAAGTGCGATCACCACATCAAGTGTTTTGCGATCACCTGTGTCTCTATGTTCTCAAGAGATGGTCTGAAGGAGATCGATTTCAAGACATTCTCAATGATTTACATTAGAGAGAGATTTTTTTTTTTTTATAGTATATATAAAGATAAAAAATTATTTTAAAAAAATTTTAATCGAATAAAAACGAAAAATAAAATAACATAGTTCATTTTTAATAAACTGCATTTTGAACATATTTTTCTAAAAAACAAAAAATCCTCACAACAACATGCCAGTCGATAAATTTGGTAGAAGTGACGGCGAAAAAGTCAACCCAAGAAAGAAGAGGAAGACGTTCGAAGTCGACGATGGTTATGATGTTGCCAACTTGGACGAACGTTACGTTCGGAGATACGAACCTCGAGAAGAACCTTTGAACATGAACGAATCCTACTTGATAATTACGTGGATAAAACCATGACCAACGATCTGGATCTGAAATCCAAACGTTTGGTGAACGTCGCAAATCCCATAGATCCCACCGATGCTGCGACCAAGAAATACACGGACGACTCTCACGCGAGATTCAGCGAACACCTGAGAAATAGATACGTTACGAAAACAATGCAATCAGAATTGAACGCCAATTATAACAAGATAACGAACGTGGCCACTCCCACGAATCCCAAGGACGTTGCGACCAAACACTACGTAGATCTGGAACAGAGAAAGTCTGACGGACGAGAAACGAAATCGGATCTGAATGCGGGATTCCACAAGATATTGAATCTGTCGGAGATCAACGACACAGATGCAGACTCAACCGCGGTCAACAGGGGCTACGTAGATTCTGCCGTGATACAATCACAAGAATACCTAGAATCGCAAGTGGACAATCTCTACCTGAACAAACAATCTGGCGGAACCATGGAGAATGGCATCAACATGAATGGTCACAATTTATTTGGTCTTGATCACGATCCCGAATTCGATTCCAGCGCAGTCAGCAGAAAGTACGTGGATGACAACTCAGTCTGGAGAAAGGGCAACATCATGGAAGGTAAACTAGACATGTGTGGACATGCGTTCACGAATCTACCGGATCCCGTGCACATGACGGACGCCTGCACCCTGATTTCGGTGGTGGAGAAAGTCAAATATGCTAGACAATTGATCACCGGATGGGCCGAAGAGGCCAGCACCTTAGATGAGGGAAAAGCTGAGTGGGCTTTCGGAAATGGAAGTAGCAGATCGAAACATGGTCAGGTGGGATATCCCATGCCGTTGGGAGGTGAAATCCTTCGAATGAGTCTGGCTTCCTCGGATTTGAATAAAAGAGCGGTCGTCAATCTCATGGTGAATGGTGTGGAGAACGATAAGAAATACAGCATCGAAAAGACTGAGAATCAACACGTGAATGTTAGCACGTTCGGCACGCCTCTCAAAGTGAACGCCGGAGACAGGATTAATTTCGTTACAAAAACCAATAATCCCGAAGCCGCCACTTCCGTGGTGAGTCTACTGATCGAACTGGATCCTTTGAACAAACAGTGAACGCGTGGAAAATAATGATTTAAAAAAAATAATGTGTGATTATTAAAAACAAAAAAAGACAAAAAAACGTAATGAGATTTAGAAAGATGTTCAATCTCTCTAGATCACATTACTTTATTTATTTTTTGTTTTTTTTGTTTTTAATAATTACTCATTACTTTTTATTTTTTTTTTGTTTTTTATTTTTTTTTCACACTCGTCTCTCATCGAATGATCGACATCTTATTACCGTCCGATTCAAATTGTAATTCTCTGTCCGACAGGACCAGGGCGAAGGCTTCGGTTTTACTCAGAACGTTCCTATCAAATTGCATCTTGATCTGAATGTCTAACACGCTACTCTTGAGTCGTTCACTCTGTTTACTGACGTCGAATATGAACATGGGATACATCGACTTGTATTCGCCGGGAGACATGTTAGGGTTGCTCATCAATTCGTCTAGACCGTGATACTTCTTTCTAAAATCAGCGGCATCGCCGTACAGTCTGCAGAAATCGTTCTTGTCGAACGACGCATTGTAATCGATTGCTGGATATCTCGTGGCATTCAGAAACACTTGCATGTTTCTCAAACTGCAATGATCGAACAGCGACGCATTCTTTTCCTGAGACCCGTCCCTATCGGTCTGAAACGCAACCACGATGAAACGCGGTCTCTCGGAAGTGGATTTCACCGTCAATCTCCAATCGAAGTGATTCGTGGAGGGAGGAATGCTTGCCGTGTCGCACTGTCTCATTCTAAATCCCACGGGTAATTTACTCTTGGATTCTATGATCTTGTAGAGACGCGCTTTCTCCACGATCGAAGGCTCCACATGTGGAACGAACCACGATATCTTGTGTAGAGTTATCTTACCTGCATCGGTCGCAGTGAGTCTCACTATTACGTCGTCGTTTCCTTTTCGAATCAATGTCAGATTGTGTTTGAATCCGTACATGATCTTGTTGTAATCGTCCGCGAATCCGAAGATGTGTTTCAAAGGTATCCTGAACGAAAACGTTCCTTTAGGTCTGGACGTCTTGACGACGTAGTCGAATATCAAGACGGCGCCTGCGCTAGAAGAGCCTACGGTGTCTTTCACCCACAACTGATTAAGTCCTCTGGATTTTGAAAAATCATCAGGATACGTCAAGAGTCCGAACATCGTGGTGGCCTGACTGGGATGAAACACAGATTCTATCTCTTGTCCGGATAGCATGTATTTTATGTTACTGAATAGATGCATGATGCCATTATTGGCTAGAGTAACCATGTCGTCGTCGGCATAGTCGCTCCCATCTTCCTTGGTGAGACGTCCCTGCACCACTATGTAACTCTCACTAGGATGTACAAATAGATCTTGAGTTTCGACGTTGATTCTTATCTCTCCCGCATTGTTCAAACTCGTCCCGGTTACAGGTTCATATTCGTGAACCTCATATTCTTGAATACTTTCATCTTTCACTATGCTTTGTGCTATATCTAGTATATTTGTCATTTTACAGGATTTTTAGTTTTTTGTTTATTAATTAACTTGCTTTCTTTATCTAAAAATAGTTTTTAATTATTTTTTATTATTATTTTTTTCTCTCTTATATATGTGTGTAAACAAGAAAATGTCAAAGAGAGTAAATAAAAAAAATTTTGTCTTCTTCATCAAAACTTCGTCTTCTGTAATTGTTGTTCGTAAAACTTTCCAATGATCTCTTCTCCATCCAAAGCTTCGATTTCGTAAGTCACCGGATCGGTGTGAAATATTTTGATGATCACGAAGATTTCCGAGGTCCATTGAGGAGTATAACCCTTTTCGAAGTGCTTCTTATAAGCGTAAATTCTCACTCGATCGCCGACCGCAAATTTCGGCGTTCTAGACTTCTTCCTGATCTTAGATCTCTCGGGATATAGATTCGCGTACACCCATTTTTCGTTTCGAGGATCGCTAGCTTCTGCAGGAGTCATCTTGATCGATTTGTGTCGCGTGTTGTTGTAATCTTTGACCAGACCATTCAGAGTGTATATGTATTTCTTGGTCGATTGTGCTGTGAAGTATCTGTGCATCTTTTCCTTCATTGTTCGATTCCAACGTTCCACCACGCTGGCTTTCTCTTCGTTTTCGATCGAGTAGAGGTCTACCAATCGACGAACGTGCTTGTTGTAGAATTCCTTTCCCTTATCCACCCACAATTTACTCGGTTTTCGAGAAGACGAGTCGAACACGCTCTTCAGAGCCTCGGCGACGCAAGGTCCCGATTTATCCTTCAAAGCTCTGACCCAACCGTATTTGGAAAACACGTCGATGACCGTCAATAGATATTTGATGCCCTCGTTCCACCTCGAAAACGATCTCATGTCGACCAAGTCGGCAGACCAAATATCATCCAGACCCTTCACGAACACCCTTCTCTTTCGAAATTTACGCACTATGGGTTTGTGTAACTCCTCGGCCAATTCGCTTGTCAATAATCGTTTCTTCTTCTTTTCAGATGCGCTTCTTTTTTTTGAACGCCCCATCCGAATCGACGTTTCGCACCGATCAGATTGCTGACCAGCGAACGTTCCATCTTCTCTCTCCTGGTCGGATTCGATATGCCTCTCAATTTCCCCAACATGTTTTTGTCGCAGACGTCATTGCGAGTCTTGGTGTCGGGATGTCCATCGTAGCACAGATCATGATCATACACGGTCGCGTCCACCCTATTCACAGGTTTGCTCCAAGATTTGGGTGTCAGATCGGCGTTGAGTCTCTTGTTCAATTTCATTCCGGGTCCTGTGAATCTGTGACCGGGCAGATGCATTTCGAAAGGTAGATTGTTGATCATTTTATTCATGATGCCTTTACCTTTGCTCGCGTTCTTTTTTTGGACGAATCACGTCTTGACAGAACCACACATGTTGCAAATTCCGCGAAGCATCCGTCTGTCATTTTTAGTTCGCACTTCGAGAATTACTCGTCTCGGTAACTCTCTTACACTTTACGCAATACATTTTTTTAAGAGTTATTTAAATTAATTTCGTTTTTTATTTTATATATAGATTTAATATTTTTTTTTTTAAATTCTGTTCTTATTATATATATATATTTTTTTCAATCGCTGCTCTTGAGTTCTATCATCTTACTGAATTCCTCCCTGGCCTCTTTCCTCCCCTTTTCCACGAGAGAATCCTTCATCTCTTCCTTGATGATCTGACGAGTCTTGATTCTCACGCTTCTTTCATGGCATCAGATTTCGTTTTCTCGCTCAATATCACGAAGTATTCTCCGTCCGATATCCTACCATCTTTCAACGCCATAGAGATCATTTCGGATCTCGTGTCGATCTTGGAGTCGGCCAAGACGCGAATCTTGTCGTGTTTCCTCGCCTTCAGATATAATTTCCTACTCAAAAAGTTTCCGAGCGTGCTAAACAATCCGGCAGCGAGAGCCACTCCTTCTATGGTCAACACGATCGGAATGCCGACCGTGGTCGATAAAAATCTGATGCCAGCCGCGTGTAAACCCAGGGAAATCGTGATGAGTGTCGTGTCGATCGTGTTGACGAATGTCACGAAACGCGAATACTTCTTCTTGAGGGAACGACGAGAATCTCTCTCTCTCAAATTAGATACTCTTGGATTCTACTGATTTGATCGATGCGATACCTCTCTCCTCTTTCTTCTTGCGATGGTGCCGTTGGTGAAACGTCAATCGGCTTCTCGTCCTCGTCGTCCACTAACGTCGGATACAATTTATTTCTGGTTCTCATTTTTGTTTTTTTCTTTCTAATATTAGATAAAAAATTTATGTGTGTATTTATTTTCTATTCTCCCTTATTTATATCAACGAGAAAACTTAGACGTATGCTTCGTTGAACAATAATTTCAAGATGCATCCCTTATCTTGTAAAGTCAGACTTTTACGCGCCAATTTCTGTTCTTCCGAATCTGTGGGCTTGCTTCGATTCTTACAGTAGAGTAATCTTTTCCAAAATGCGATCACTTCATTGATTTGAACGCGTTCAAACGCCGGTTCGAAATACTTGACGATCATATCTTCCCTTTCCATCCACAGACACGAATGATTCTCGTGATCGAAGTCTAGGTGATCCCGACATCCGACGCATCGTTCTAACAAGAGACAACCTAGTTGTTCGTTCACGCAGAATGAGTAGGCTCTCATCAGCATTTTTAAAAGAAACCTCACTCTAATTTCCTGAGAATCACTCATGATTTACGTTTTTATTATCTATTCGATTTGATATATTTATTTTTTTTTAAATAACTATTTATTTATATTTTTTTCTCCCCTATATATATCAATCAAAAACGTGACAGCGGGCTCGCGAATTTCTAACACACCGACGACAACCCTCTTCGTTCAAAACATTTCCATCAAGTGCTCTTCGAGATCACCTCGCAATAACGTGTGCCAGTCTCACTTCCAGAAACGCGACAGTGGGTTTGAGAATTCAAACATCACCTCTTCACGCGAGTCAATTTCAGACCTAAAATCCACAAGCGAGTTTCCCCCATAGGATTCAGTGTTAAAATCGTGTGCGGACGCGGATTGTTAGAATCGGCAAGATGATGAGTTCGAATTCTCAAAACGTTTTTTTGCTCGCAATTTAACACTCTCCATAGGGTTTCAGTGTTAAAATCGTGTACGGATGCGGATTGTTAGAATCGACAAGACGATGAGTTCGAACTCTCAAAACGTTTTTTTGCTCGCAATTTAACACTGAATCCTATGGGGAAAACTCATCTGCAGATTTCAATCAAAACGGTACATGTACGTGTATGTAAAACTACGCGCGTCTAGGATACAATTCAGTGTTAAAAAAATTCGAGCTCACCCTAAAAAACTGTTAAAATCTTGTACACGTACACGATTTTAACACTAAATCCTATGGAGATGTACATGTACACGTCATGTACACGTACACGTACATGTACAGGTGAGCTCGTATTCTCAATTATCACCTACTATTCCTCATTTTGAACTAAGTTATAATTCGGGCTACCACAGTGAGCCCAAATATGAACCCAGGGACTTGGCTTGAACAAACTTGAATCTCACCCCCAAGCATGCTGCATACCTAATATCAAAAGATTCTGCCTGCTGGATCTTGAGAAGAAGATTTTCAAAGAAATTTGCCTGAAATGCACTAAGTTCAAATTTGTGCTCCTATACTGAGCCCAAATATGAACCCAGGGGGCCGATTTGAACAAACTTGAATCAGATCCACCCCACAATGTTGCATACCAAATATCAAAAGATTCTGCCTGCTGGATCTGGAGAAGAAGATTTTTTAATGTTTTTCCCATTGCCTAGAGTGTTAAAAAGTTCTGACTAAGCACTTTTTCAAAGTCCCGAAACTGTACCCTAAGATAAAACCGATGGCATTTCTTTTTTTTTTTACCAATCCTTTCTGTTGGTCCTAAGAAAGCTTCATACCAAATAAGAATTCTTAGTGCCGTGCAGTTTTGGAGATATGGGAGTTTTAATTTTTTTCTATTTTTAGCTCCTGTGGTTCCCACGGGGCTACGGGGGGAAAAATTCGGCATAAATTGGGTACTTATGACCCAATAAGCCCTCACATAAAATTTAATTCAAATCAGCCTCTCGGTTCGGAAAATAGAAATTTCGGGCGGGCCCAAATATTTTGCCCTTCCCATAACAACGCCAAATATAGCCCATCAAACTTCTCTTGAACAAATCTGAGTCTACACCTTAAAAGGAAGCTGCATACCATATATCAAGTCTCTGCTACTGCTGGTTCATGGGGAGAAGATTTTCAAAGATTTTGATGCCCCTTGGGGGGCATGGCACCACCCAGGAGGAGGGGCAACTTTATTTGAACAAACCTGAATTGGCATTAGGTAATAAACATCTACCCAACATTTGAATAAAATTGGGCTAGTGGTTTTGAAGAAGAAGTCGATAATGTAAAGGTAACGCCGGACGACGACGGAGGATGGACGACGGACAGAATGTGATCAGTAAAGCTCCCACTGAGCTTCGCTCAAGTGAGCTAAAAACATTTCATGTAAACCCTCATTTTGTGAATTCCGCAGCTGGATGCGACTGATTCATTCAGTAAAGGGTTCAGATGCAAAGTTCCATTTGCACATACCCCTTAACCCTTTACCTAACATGAAAAGCAGACGACACTTGCAAAAAAAATTCTTGAATAATGTTTTTCATTTTTTGTCTCAAAAACATAGGTTATGACCCCTCGTTGGAACGAGCTCGACGAGCTCGTTCCAACGAGGGGTCATAACCTATGTTTTTGAGACAAAAAATGAAAAAATAATGAACTTTAATTGGCGATTTCTGAGAATAGCGCTGGCCGGTTTTGGCCGTTACGTTTGGGTAAAGGGTTAACTGTGAATTATTTATAAGGCTCTTGATAGTCCAAACTGCCAATCCATATTTTGTGGATTTTAGCGACTTTTCAATCAAAAACGAAGGTCCTTTATAGTCAAAAATTCAAATTACAAATCAATATTTCGCGGATTTTAGTTACTTTTTAATCAAACTTTGGAGGACTTTCACCAGTTTTCAATCTCAAACCTCCATATTTTGTCCAAATTCTAAACATGTTTGGAAAAATCCCACTAGGGCCCTGTCTGAAATTCCAAACTTTTTTCCAATTTAGGGCATCGAATTTCCAAGTATTGTAAAAGTGTGACGAATGAGAGGGAGGGGTGAGTGAGACACCCCCCCCCCCCCTAAACCCACTGTGACAACGCCCGTGCCCATTGTTACTGAGGCAATATCTTGACTCGTCTTCTGATCGTCAAGATTTGGACTTAGAAAAAAGCGATCAATTTTGAAACAACATTTTGAATATAAACATAGCTGCAATAATATATTGTTATCCGAGACTCTTGGGGCGCGGTGGCGTTGTGGTAACCGGTTCTCGTCAGATCACCGAAGTTAAGCAACGTCGAGCCCGGTTAGTCCTCTGATGGGCGACCATCTGAGCGATCGATTCGGACTCCCGCGCTGTGTCCTTGGGCACGGCATTTAACCCCCATTTGGCCACATGGGGGCACGCTGACGCCGTGTACTGAGAGGTACTGCACGTCGATGGTGCGCATGTCTTCAAGCAAAATAACCCTGCCTGTGCTGCAGTGCGGAGTTACGATGTTGGGGAGCTGGCAGCTGCTCGTTGTTGCTCGGTGGTTCTCTCCGGGTACTCCGGCTTCCTCCACCCATAAAACTGCCTTGGTCATGATTAGCCATTGTGCATAAGTATGTGACCTTAAACAACAATAAATAAAAAAATAAATAATCCGAGACCCCTGACACAGGCTGTTTTCGCGTAGTTATAAATTCGAACACGCCTGCTGTAAAATATTTAGCCACCACCCCCACCCCACCCCACCCCACACCTCTTTGAGAATATTAAGAGCAGGAAATGATTCCTTTTGTCGGTGATGGGTTGGTTATTGCCAACCTTCCCGTTCATCATAGTTAGTTATTTCTTGCTAAGATTAGTATACGTACATTTGATATAAGCATTTTTATCGGGACCCGAAATCACTCTATCTGACATCTCACAGGATCTCGTATTCTTGTTGTATGCAAACGATACACATGCTGTATCCTTACTGCACATTGTGGCACATCGAAGTTTCGAGGTCGCACTAGAGATGACGCCGTCAACCACACCAGCATTTGCCTGGGCTTTATAGAAGGAATCTACCAACAAATTTCCTGCGACGTTGTGCCCCAACAGAAAAACAACCAACATTCTTGTAATGATGCTTTTGGAACAAAGTAGTTTGGCTTCACAAATTACAATCATCTTTCTTGATTTGTTTCTTTTAAATCGACAGAATGGTTGTGCGACAGTTTCAATAGACTGATAAGCTTATCCTCGAAGGCGCATCTTTTAAGCGCTGAATGAATCAATATTTCTTACAAATTCTCACACAACAAACGGACCAACAGAAAGCCAAAAGTCATTCGCGAATTTCTCACGCCGAAAGAGATAATCAGTAGGGCAGTCAAGATTCTTGAATTTAGGAATCGATTTATCGTCGCAGATAATCGATTAATCGTACCTGGATGACCCCCTTCCCCCTCTGCTTGAAGTCGTTAAAAATGAAGTTCAAGTCAGTTGACCTACCTCAAGTAAACAACGAAGACGATCCTCTTTTAGGTACATTCAAAGCTTTGTACCGTCAGTGTAATAATCAAGACCGCTCGGCAGTTGCGAACTTCACGTCGGGGTTTAACGTCGACGTTCTTGACCTTTTACCTTTAGAAACAATAGTTTTTTCATCACTTTTTGTTTTGATTATTAAATGTCTAAAATAGTGTCAAATTTAATGATTCTTCGACAACTAAAAATACTAATCGATTTCGGCGTGACCGATCGACAATCGATTAATCGTGACAGCCCTAATAATCAGTCTTTTTCTCAAACAGGTATGTATTTTTTCAAATATATATAAAAACGTCTAGAGGAAATACGATTTTCTGTTGAGGGTATCAGCATTCCATGCACGTGTTAATTAAAGCACGGGAGAATGTTGACGCTGCGAAATAATCTCATACTTCACTTTGTACGTACATATCGTTCCTGGGCTCCAATGTTTTCTGTGTGCCTATTGGAACTCGGGGGACGATATGTTGAGACAACTGTATTTTTGGTAATATTTTATTACTTATTCATTTATTTTCGTATTTAATTTTTTTTTATCCCATAAAATGGAAGTTTATTCTAACAATAGAAGTCTTGGATAATTGTTTGCTTTATTCACCAAGTAGCAGCTCTTAGTAGGGTGATAAATGTCCCCCGTAGGTTTAACACTGAAAGAATTTATTCCTGTAGTAGAGACGGATTTGTTGACCTCTGACCTCTACCGCATTCGTGTTGTCGTGACTGTTTTACGTTTGTGGGAGACAAAATGAACCGACGTTTATTAAACGTTAACCGTCGCTGAAATGTTTAGTTTTAGAATATATGCTCTGTCTAACAATAAAATGAATAACAATTAACAAAGAAAACAAAAAGTAAATCAATCAAAATCAAACGTTGAAAAGCATACAAGTTCGATTCTGAAAAGCAGGGGCATGACAAGTGATGTTTCATTTGTCAAATTAGGAAAGTGTAAATAAACAGAGGCGCGTGTCGTCTGCTTTGTTTATAAAAGTCAAGTTGAATCGACGACGAAAAAAAAACAACAACAATAAACAACGAAATTAAGAAAGATAAACAGTGTTCATTTAATAAAGTATTTTTGAAACTTTAGCTCAAGTTTGTAGGGGAATTATTTTTAAACAGAAATGTATCACTGTATCCTTGTTTATTTGTGGCAGTTTTGCTTGTCGACCGATTTGGACCAATGTGCTCCTTACTTCTCGCAGTGTTTTGCTGCGAGTAACAGGACGATTTCGCCGCTACCGTGAAAATTATTTATGGGATAAACAAAATAAACATATAGTCTTTTCAAGTAAAAAATTTATTCTACTCGTCGGTTTCATTCTCAATCCTACTCGTAGAATATTTTTTTACTTGAAAACACTATACGTTTATTCTATAACACTATACGTTTATTCTATAACACTATGCGTTTATTCTATATTTATCAACACAGCGACGATCAACGATCAGATTCCTCAATGTTCTAACTCAGCAGCACAGACAGGGTTAGTATCGATTAAAGGCAAGTGAACTACCGATGTGCAGTATGTCGCAGTACACGGCACCACGTGTCGCACACAAAAACCGAGCTTATTGTTGGAATCACCACCATCCTCCCTCTCCCCATAAAAAATATAAGAAGGTGAGTAATCTATAACTCACTGCAAATTGCAGACGTGGAGGAGCAGCTCTCCTTCATCACATTCTAGTTAACAATAACGAAACTCCATCAAAAAGATAGGGATAACACCACGACCCTTTCCTGGCCATTAACTCTTTGACTCTTTAAACACGAGAGGACATTTTTTTCGGCCCAAGAGCATGATACTTTATAATTTAATTAAGTGGAATGGCCGTTGAGTGAATGTATTGGGTAGATCAATCAATATAAGGACATAGGGGCTGCACGTTAAAATATTAATTAATCTACCCCCAAATAAAGAACAGTTATTTTCTTCACAAGTTTATCCACTCAACAGGTTGATTTGCATTGCATCTACAAAGCTACTTATTCCCCACACATATCTGTCCTTCAACGTATTTCGCTGTCATTAAAATATACATGTTGCATGATTTTAATCAACTATTTTATATCGAAAGAGATACTGACTCTATTCCATAAATAACATTTATCCCTCACCAATATGACCAGGGGTGGTGGCATGGCTGGGGTGGGGTAGAGGTGGGCGTATCTCAACTACCCCAGTCGTTCGTCAAGTTTACAATAGTTGGAAATTCTAAGCCATAAATTGAAAAAAGTTGGAAATTCCAGACCAGAGCGAGAAGTAGATGAACTGACTGTGCCCTATTAGGGGAAGCTGGTGGGATACATAAGAAGTGACGCCATGGTCACGTGACCCAAACACGTGGCCTGGGAGATTGGTTTGGCTGAGGAAGTCACAACAAACCCAAACAACGTGCGGCCTCGCATTACCCTGCTGCAACGTAAGGTTACGTGCATGAGTAAATGGAAGGGCGTGAGGATCTGATCCCAGTATATTACGGTTGTAAAATTGCCCTCGATGACAACAAGAGGGTGTTTGCACGCCGAGAAATTCCCCAAACAAAAAAAATAACAGACCCTTCCCTGAATCTATCGTATGAATATCGCCCACCCCAACGCAGACAGCATTGTTTTCGTCCATCTGACCTGTAAAGCGTGAATCGATCCTGGTCAGTGAATAACACTCGTCTCCAGTGGGCCAAGTGAAACCGATTTGGTGCCTGTGTCCGCGGCCATTGCAATCTAACTTTGTGTCCCCTGGGTGTAAGTTGCGGACCAACGTAGGGGCGTCGTGGCCTCAATTGAACTCCTGCAACCGATTCCTCACTATTATTGGACACACTAGGCGACAATGATTGCCTACAACCTGACTCACCGTCTCCGTCGCCGTCTGATATCGGTTACGGGGGTGTGAGAGACGTATGCATCTATCTTGACGTGGCGACGTAACGCGTGGACGTCCGCTCTTGGTCAGATAATCTTCCCTTTGCTCTGAGATGCCCAACTAAACGAGCTATCGTTAACGCGTGAACCCCAAATAGCTAGGCGACGAGAAGTTGCAATTGGTCCTGCATAATTAGAGCAATAGTCCTACCTTTATCAACTTCGGACCGAAGCGGCATTTTGCTTTTCAATCGAGTTGAAATGAAATGTCATTACTTCGATTTGGTATGGCTTCCAGGCCCGGATGTACGCTTTGCCGAAACATCTGTTGAAAGCATGCAGCGGCGCACGTGGTGATGGTTGATTGAATTTTAACCAACGATTCTTCAGAAGAACACTGAGGTACAGTACGTGGAGAGTGGATTGTAAGTAAATCACCCGGGGAGTGGAGTTGACACTCAAAATATTATTTTCAAAATCTGTACATGTGGACAAACAACACAAGCAATGTTTCAGCCAATGGACCTCCGGGTACAACCGGAGGTCTATTGGCTGGAACTTTGCTTGTGCTTCTGATGCTTTGCAACAAATTTGCTATTATAACTCGAGTGGAATTTCCACTCAGCAGGTGATTTAGTGATAATACACTCTCCACGTACTGTAGCTGTGTACCAAATTTTACTAAATTTGGCATACGGATAAAAAAATGATATTACAAAAACTGAACTTGCGTTTCTTTTCCCGTCCGTTTATTTATTTATTTATTTATTTTTTTTTATTTATTTATTTATTTATTTATTTATTTGAATTTAACGACACTTCCAATAGCCAGAGTCGCCTCGTGTTTGGCGGAAGCAGGGCTACCTGTGGAGAACCACTGAGCAACGGCGAGCAACTGTCAGACCCCCAAAGTACTAACTCCACACAAGTAGCATTAGATTTGCTTGAAGACAAGTGCACCATCGACGTGCAGTACGCTTTAGTACATAGTGCCACCGTGCCCCCCCCCCCCCCCACGTGGACTATCGGGATAAAGTGCTTTGCCCAAGGACAAAACGCAGTTACCCCTGGCCGGGGATCGAACCGTGGTTCTCTTGGTTTGGAGTTCAATGCCGAAACCACCGAGTCACGGATGGAGCACACTAAGACTTGGCCGGGACAAGAAAGAGCTAGCTAACAAACCAGAAGTCGTGCTACTATAAGTTGGTAGTTATAGTAGGAGGCTCTAGCATAGGACAGATGGCCAGTAGTGATGGATGTCTATAGTATTGGGTGAAGACAAAGGATGCTGATCATAGGGCAGATAGTTCGTTCCCTGAGTTCTAGTATGTTCTATGTGCCTACTAGCAGCCTACTGGCACATAGAACACATTGGAACTCAGGGGACGAGTTGTGTCCATGGACAAGTCAATAGTCGAGGTCCATGAGGATTATTCTAGGAGTTAGAAATCGTGTTGGATCTAGGAGCATTTCAGGATCTTGGAATGTCACTTACAGAACCCCTTCTAAGAAACGTATGTGGTTATGGCATCTTTTTTCGGAGATGAGCTGAAGAGTCGTCCCCCCCCCCCCCCCCCCCCCCCCACGTGGACTATCGAAATCAAGTGCCTTGCCCAAGGACAAAACGCAGTTATCGTTGGGTCATTCATAGAGTGAAGATTGCACCAAACTTATGTGTGAAAAACCATTAGAATGACAGGCAGAGTTTCACCCGATAGACTTCTGAGTTGAACCCGGAGGTCCATGGACTAAAGCAGCGCTTACCCTCTTCATGTATTGATTGTCCGCTAGTGAAATATACTATTCAATAAAAGTAGGGGATATCCAAACAGATGATATTTTCGGAAAATGGTAATGGATACGCGTGATTGGACACACCAATATGGTATCAAGTTTAGTGTGGATCATGAATGACACCGTCCCACGAAAACTTCGTGCAGGTTTTCCGCACGAGCGCCGCGTTATTGTCTGTGGAGTACGCTTTGAAAGTTTCATTTGTACTGAACGGGCTTTTTCGGAGGTCTCCTCGTTCTTTTCTTGGTATAAACTCGTTCATCAATAGTTTCTGGTCGAAACGTAACTTTTGAGGTATTCGAAGACTGACACATGACGAACGTTTGCGTGCCGTTGGCATGTTTGAAACTGGCAACAGACAGACGGTAGTGGCTCAAATTCTCAACGTTAATCAATCAGTGATTAGCAGGTTGTGGTCACGCTACCATCAGACATGCAATGCTGATGACAGATGTCAGTCAGGTTGTCCAATCAATGGCGACAACTGCTAACCAGGATCGTTTCACCCGAACCACAGCATCACATAACCGCTATCAGAGTGCCTCATAAATTGGACAGCATCTGCACGAAGCAACAGATGTGCGAGTCAGTGGTCAGAATATCCGAAATCGCCTACACACCTGGAATTTGTACGCCCAACAACCTCGAATAATTCCCTGTTCGACCGAAAATCACATAGCAGCAAGGCGTATTTGCTTTGGAACACGACAGCACTGGAACAATCGTCGGTGTAGCAAGGTCATGTTTTCCGATGAATCAAGGTTCACATTCGACTTAGATGACAGGCGAAACAGAGTGTGGCGGCGGCGGGACGAACCGCTAAGCAGCACGATCCTTTTGGTGGTGGATCGGTTATGATGTGGGGAGGCATAACCATGACAAGCACAACAGCATCACATATCATCCAAGGGCGTGTCAGAGGGAAGTACTACCGTGACAACATGTTAGCAGCTCATGTGGTGCCAATTGCGCGGCGTCACGGTCGTCGATTCATTTTTTTAAGATGACAATGCAAGAGCACACAGAGCCCGTGTCGCTACAGAGTTCCTTCAGGAGCACAACGTCACTACACTGCCTTGGCCAGCACTATGTCTAGACCTTTCACCAATCGAGCACTTCTGGGATATGCTTTTGCAGGCGCCTACGACGACGCCCACAGCAGATGTCCAGGAACTCGCCGCAGCACTGCAGGAAGAATGGAATAACATCAGTCAGGCTGATATTGTACGTTTGATGAGGTGTATGCCACGTCGGATTCGCGCTTGTCTCGCGAAACGAGGAGGATTTACATGGTATTGAGATCTTGGACTGAATGTGGTAAATTCTCTGACTGACCGTCTATGTCCTCTACAGCTCAGTGCATGTGTGCTTGTCAGACACCAAACTATCGCCGAAATCATTCACCAAATATCACAGTACAATGTATCAACTGTCTTTTTGATGAAAATATAAATATATTTCTTCAAATATCTCACTTTTATCAAATATCCCCTAGTTTTTATGAAGATTACCACTTATACTGACTGAGTGTTATTAGAGTGAAAAGTGTTTCTCTTTCCATCGATATGGATAAGTGGATTGAATTTTTCATTAACCCTTTACCTAACCTGAAAAGCAGACGACACTTGCAAAAATAATTCTTGAATAACTAATTTTTCGTCTCAAAAACATAGGTTATGACCCCTCGTTGGAACGAGCTCGTTCCAACGACGGGTCATAACCTATGTGTTTGAGACAAAAAATGAAAAAAATAATGAAAATTAATTGGCGATTTTTGAGAATCGCGCTGGCACGTTTTGGCCGTTACGTTAGGTAAAGGGTTAATACAAAAAAGGTCGACTATTGTTTTGTTGCGTTCGCTTTGGGTGCTACAAAATCTTGTGAACAGCTCAATTCAACGAAATAAATAAGGAATACCCTTATCGATTTAGGCTCTAGGAAACCACCCCTGTGGCATGAAGAGAGTGAAATGTATATTTATATTTATCATATGACTCGTCCGTTTTGTTCACTTTAAAACATTTGATATTTTGTTTTCATATTAATCAGTGATAAATAAAGCCTTCCGTCAGTTTGATTGGTCAATTGCAAAACGAGACAATTTGATTGGCTGAACAAAATACAACTGGGCCACATTTTCATAATTTGCATTATTAGAGTTGGGTGCTTTCATTGGTCAATTTCAAAACTGCACAATTTGATTGGTTAAACAAAATACAACTGCGTCACATTTGTATAATTTTAGTAGGGAGAATTTACGTTATCTGTCCTATTTAGGGTGGGTTACATTGTATTAATTTTTTACCTACAAGAAAAACGCCATTCATTTTTTTTTATATTTTCACTTTTCGCATCCAAAACGGAGGTTATGACCCCTCATTGGAACGAGCTCGACGAGCTCGTTCCAATGAGGGGTCATAACCTATGTTTTGGAAGCAAAAAGTGAAAATTTTTAGTTATACGAGAATGTTTTTTCCAAGTGCCGTCTGCAACTCAAGTTAGGTGATGTGTTAAAAAGTCATACTAAGCGGCTAATTTGTGCGTGTGTGTGTCATATGATAAATAGAATATGAAATGAGTGTTTTTCTCATATAATATTTATGAAACTTGTCCGAGTTTTCCGTTTGGGCTCACCAGAGGTTCACCAAAACGGAAAATTCTTAAGACTGGTTTCATAAATATTATATGAGAAAACACTCATTCCATATCCTCTATATATATACTATACACTTCATCAAATATTTCTTTTAATTTCGTCAATTTGTCGACATGTTCGGGAGGTTACTAAATTCTAAGCGGCTTTCATTTTTGACTAATTCTTATTCTGTTGCGTTAAGTGCCGTACCAATGAGTATCGCGTCATAGGAACGTAAAATTAGCATCACGCTTATCCTAATTGTTAAATGGGAATTAGAAAATTGTTCGAGATACGCGAACGTCTTACAGGTCGATTTATTACTTGGCAAGTGGCTGACTTGCTCCTAATCACAAACCCACTTATAAAATCACCGTTTCATATCTTCCTTGGGTGGCAACAAGCAAAGATATGTTCCGCGTTTCACGTTGTTCGCTGTATTCAAGTTAAATTATGCACAAAGAATACCGTATCATATCCTCCGTGGGTGACAACAAGTGAAGATATATTCAGCGGTATTACCCGCAAAATTTGTTCTCGGCTTTAGAATTACGAGCATTCATTTATCTCAACCTCGCCCTGGTAACAGAAGCAGATGCGAGTTCGCATAAAATATTCACACATCCAACCATTCCTTGACCCGAATCGTTCAAACGCGTTGTTCTCCATATTAAAGTGTACTGCATGCAAAATCACCATATCATATCTCCCTTCGGTAGTAACGAGAAAAGATGTGTTCTCCGTTTCACGTTGTTCCGCGTATCCGAGTCTATTACGCGCAAAATAGCCGTATCATATCTTCCTTGGGTGGCAACAAGTAAAGATATGTTCCTCGCTTCACTTTGCTCTTTGTATTCAAGTGTAAATTATGCAAAAAATACAGTATAATATCTTCCTCGGGTGGCAACATGTAAAGATATATTCCGTGTTATTACGTAACAAGCAAATATGAATTACACACCATTGCTAAAACCTCGCCCTGGTAACAGAGGCAGAGGAAAGTTAGTTCGTATACTGTATTCACACATCCAACCACTCCTTGACCCGAATCATCCAGTCATTCAAAAGCGCGCCTCCATATCCCTGTCCCAATACGTAATCTACGTCAGTCAGACATCAGTACCGCTAATGAGTAATATAAACTTTTTATACCTTCCTAGCGTAGCAATAAAGCCCCCCCCCCCCCCACCGGCACCCGACCCTTCGTTGCAGCATATATATGTCCCCCCTCCCACCACTGACCTGTATGCGGCCACTGCTATAATATCTACACTGACAATTGTAGGCTATAGGGTGTCCATGCATCCCATCCACTCCCCCACCCATACGCATGATGTACGCACCCACACATAACAATGATCATAATCTCCCAACATATACACGCTATGTTCAACAGGAATGCGCCTTTAGGTGTAATTGCTCTTCACACTAATTTACCCCCTCCGAACCCCCCCCCCCCCCCCCACCATCAGCACATTTATAAATGAGAATATTTTGAATTATTCATGTCTTATTTGAAGTTTGTTAATCCAAAATGCTTCTCGACCCTTCATGTAAGCTGAATTTTGTTGATTAATTTATTCAATCCCAATAATCTTAAAATTGTTTATACTACGGTTTTCGGTCAGAAAATGATTCGGTATCGGTTCACGCGTAACCTCACGTTTTATTCTGTTCAGATGGTTTTGCATTCTCTCAAACAATTTTGTTCCCGTCTCTCCCACGTGCACAACTTCATTGCACGTGTCGCAGAGAATTCCATATACCACATTCCTTGACATGCAAGTGATTTTCTTGCCTATGTAGAAGGCCGTTCCGTTCTTGTCTGCGAATTGTTTTGTTTGGAGCATCAACCCACATGTTGCACAGTTTCTCTCGCATCTATTAGATCCCCGTCCTTTGATTGCTGAACATTTTATTATGCTTGCTATGGACTATGATACCTCAGAACGTTTTTAGTATTTTGTACGAAACCAGGAGAGGTTTATCAAATGCCAACTTCATGCGTTGGGAGCGGTGTAAAATGGGCAGCTGCTCCCGTGTTATTGTCCCAATGTCAGGGAGGCGCCGTGAGTGAGTGACCGCAAACGGGACTCTGTCGTCGGTTGATTTGTTGAATTTTTTTTTTCAAGGAACTGTTTACGCTCGATTTGGTCGACCTTTTATAGTTGTTCGCTTACAAACTTTTCGTCGTAACATCTGGCTTGCAGTGGTTGTTTTATATCATTTTTGTGGCATTTATATTCAGCATTATCGGAACAAAATCTTTTTACTCTTGAAGCTATTCCATATTTATATGGACACAGACTTATGAAAGTGCAATTAATGTTCTCGAACTTAATGCAGATATGGACTTCGCTGTGAAGAGGTCAGGACCAGGGCTGGGAGGAGTTGAAATTTTCCTTAACACGTTAACGTGTTAAATAATTCTGCGTTAACGAGTTGAATGACGTTAAATGTTAAAATGAACAAAATTTTAAGAACTTCGGCCATTTTTTGATTTGAATTTGAATATAATTGAACTTACGTACAGTTCGTCTCTTGAGTTCCAACGTGTTCTATGTGCCTACTGGCACATAGAACACATTGGAACTCAGGGGGCGAGTAGTTAATATAGTTCTCTCAGGTTTTCGTAAATTCTAACATTCAGCGATGTTTTCATTTAAGGATACAATCGCCGCGGCCGTATTTTTAGAAAGAGACATCCGCCGTTGCTCGAATACCAGTCCTTACATGGCAAATATGCGTTCGGATGAAGCTGATATTGCTGTATTGCCAAATATCGGAGGGCCAACTTTGGTAAGAGGGCTTGATGGACTCTCTACCAAATCAATGGGTCATCTATAATTGACGGACATCTAAATTGTTAGAGTTCTTCAATTTCGTCAAATGGTTCCAAATTCGACGTCAACGGCACGCGAGTTATGAAGCTTGTGCTGAAACTTTTCGGTTTATATCGCATAAACCGAAGGAAAACAACAGTTATTTCTTAATTAACTTGGTTAAAAAATTTTACCGTTGTTAAAATAATTTAACACGTTAACTCTTGAAACGCTAACTTCTCCCAGCCCTGGTCACGACACTCGCTCCAATGGGGGTTCTGGGCTCCTGTAGTGTGGGTTTTGTGACGGTAAGATATGCCCATTCTACTATCTCAAAACTGTTTGTCTCCTTTCAGGAACTCCATTCATTGAGGGGGACATTCTCTTCTCCACTGCTCAAGCAATGGTGAGAAATAGTTACCAACCTAGCTGGAGGTATTCCCGGATTTGAACAACCTGACATCGTGCGGTGAGTGACGTCGAGCCACATACGTAGGTGTTACAGCACGCTGGCAGATTGTTCAAATTAATGAATACCGCAGTTAAGTTGGTAACTAACTTGAACCTTGTCTTTTGTTCAATGAATAACAAACACGGACTGAGTGTACTCAATACACTACTCGGCCCTTTCGTCACCGGAGTGCTAGAATGTCCTATGTCCCTTAGGGGACATAGGACATTCTAACACTCAGGTGACGCTTTGTTCTGCCAGGTAATTCAAAATGGTTACTAACCCCCCAAAGATAAAAGAGTAAAGATGTAAGAGCCGATTATCGACTCAGTTGTCAATAAAGCTGAACTCAGTTCTAATTTCTCATGTATATAAGTTTTGTTTTGAGAGTATGACTCGCGCAAAATGCTTTTACTTGAATACATTGTACTGGACTGATATTCTAACACTTTTTTTATACAGCTGTTAACACAAAAACATAAACCACCTAGCCACCAACACTGCAAAAGATATAGATTCTTTTTAGAGCCCAAACTGGTTCTAATCTTGTCTCTGAGATGGAACCAGTTCTATTTAAATAGTATTTATTTCAAATCAAATAAGTTTATAAAGATTAACATTAAATATTAACAGAATTAAACATAAATTGAGGGGGTTTCAGCCGTAAGTTTAGAGCTTATACGAGGTTGTCTCAAATCATTATAAAGCAAAGGAGATATGAACAGTTGGCATATCGAACCAGTTTTGGTTCTGTATAGAACGAATATACCAGGTATTTATTATGCACTTTGTTTCAAAATGTTTGGCGACTGCGTTGAATAAGCTGCAAGTTTACTGCTGAATCTACTTCAGTTCATGTATTATTCTGTTAAAACTGAATGCTAATCTTGGTAAATTTATTTGATTTGAAATAAATACTGTTTAAACTAAACTGATTCCATCTCAGGGACAAGATAGAACCAGTTTTGGTTCCAACAAGAACCTTTATTTTTGTAGTGTACTAAGGAAAGACGAGATTCTATCTTCACTAGGTTTATTGATAAAGAAGCACAAGCTGAAGCTTGATTATATTAAATAATACGCAGTATATGCGTGGACAAGCTTTAACAAAAGTAGACTTCGGTTTCAAATATTTACATAATGAGAAACTCGTTATCGATGACAAGACTGATCCGCCTCTCAGAAACGAATTATGCATTTGTGATTATGTTGAGCCAGAAAAATATAACCGCATATCATAAAAGGTCCACAAGTCCTTTTCACTATTCCAAATTAATTGTCAGAGACTTAGCACTCATTGGGACGCACTCACGGATATTGTTCAATTGGTTGAGTGCTAAATTATTTTTCAATGGTGATTTATAACATATGTATTGCGTAGTGGCGTCGCGGTAACCGGTTCTCGTCAGATCACCGAAGTTAAGCAACGTCGATCGCTGTTAGTAGTTGGATGGGTGACCATTTCAGCGCTCCCGACTTGTGTCCTTGGGCAAAACACTAAACCCAAATTGTCTACATGGGGCACGATGGCGCTGTATACTATGGCGTACTGCACGTCGATAGTGCGCATGTCTTCAACTAATTTAACCATGCATGTGCCGCGGTGCCGAGTTCAGAGTTGCGATGTTGAAGAGCTGATAGCTGCTCGTCGTTGCTCGGTGGTTCTCTCCGGGTACTCCGGCTTCCTCGACCAATAAAACTGTCACGGTCACGGTTAGCCATTGTGCTAAAAGTATGTGACCTTAAAACACCAATAAATAAATAAAATATGTATTTTTTTTCAAAGATATTATGCTACCAAGAATATTTTGTTCATACATAATTGTTTTGTAACAATCTATTGGAGACTTCCCTCTAGCACTCTCCAATAAATGGAAACGAAACAATTTAGTATAAACATTTTTCTTGTTTCTTGTTACTGCTAAAGGATAAAGCCGCAAAAGCGGCTTTCAGGAGTTATCAATAAAGCCATGATAGTGGCTTCTAGCACTCAACCAGTTACTATGCAAGAACGCGATAATAAAATGTTTGATATAATTGGGCTAACGGAAATATTTAATATTCCAGATAATGTTTGTTTTAACTCGGAAGGTTATCAACAATGATTAAATGGGACACGTCCCAATAATAACGACGGTGGTGGTGTATTTACCAAGAAAGGTCTTGATTTTAAAGTTCGAAACGACCTCGCATTTTTTTTATCCCTCACATCATTGAATCATTTTTCCTTGGAGATCAGAATAGAGAGGCTATCGAAAATAACAGACATTATTTACATCCCCAGTACTTCTACCAAAGCACAGATCGACATTTTTCTCCAGAAATCAATGAAAAAAAAACAGATGAAGTGAACCAGGATAATAATTCAGCATGTATTGCATATATTGTAGGTGTCTTCAATAAAAACCTCTTAAAATCTGAAGCAACTACACAAACTGTTTTAACAATGGCATCGATTTATTGTTCAGCCAGGGTTTCTTGCATATAGCAAAAGAAAGCCAACTAGAGTACCGAGCATTCAGCTTAATTGATCATATTTTAAGCAACAACATTACATCCCCAAAATAGAAACGTTTAAATGAATTAAAGAAATCTGCTTTTGTTCATTTCAGCTGCTATTCTTTTTATTTAACCCCTTGAACCCTAGAGGTCGCTTTTCCGGCCAAGAACATGATACGTCATAACGCCATTATATAGCATGGCGTTATGACGTATGGGGTGGGGGGCGGGGGGTAGACAAATCAATATTTTCAACGTGCAGCCTGAGGCTGCACGTTGAAAATATTGATTGGTCTACCCTAAATAATGAATATGGACTCTTCTAATTGCTGCTATTGAACTGGCATGGAAGATACCACTAGGATTTAAAGGGTTAAGGCACTCGCCGTCTTTTCAAAAGTCAATTTAGGAAATTTAAAAATGGAAAAGAAGACCAACGCGAATGAAAATGCTTAAATTATTGGAACTGGCTTTATTGTACCGTAATGGGTGCAGTGTATTTTTTAATTTTAGAAACAGAGCCAGAAATTAATAAACTCCCCCATCATTCCGGAATGCTATAATTAGTCCCCTACCGGCATCGCCGGAGGGCACTATAGGTTTGCACCCTGTCCATCCGCCAGTCTGTCAGTCTGTCAGTCACACTGTAGTTTTCCGAAGTTTTTTTAGAAACGCTTCAACGGAATGATTTCATTTTTGGTAAACTACTGTAGAACGATGACTTACAGATCAAGTTTGAGTTTCAAGCTGATTGCATTATTCTTGTGTGAGTTATGGCCCTTGGAAATATGGAAAAGCGCCAAAATATCAGTTTTCCGGACTTTTTTGGAAACGCTTCAACGGAATGATTTTATGTTTGGTAACTTACTATAGAACGATGACTTACAGATCAAGTTTGAGTTTCATGCTGATTGCATTATTCTTGTGTGAGTTATGGCCCTTGGAAATATGGAAAAGCGCCAAAATATCAGTTTTCCTGACTTTTTTGGAAATTCTTCAACGGAATTTATGCTGATCACATCTAGGTTATAACATTTGTATAATTAATAATGCTCATTAGTCCGGTAGGGGACATTGTATTGCTTCAGCGATACGTGCGCTCTTATTTATTTCTCGTACATACTTTGTCTTGTTAGTTTTTTGTATTCTCTGATATGCAACATTGTACCACGAATTTTTAATTGGCTACAACAGTGTTATTACCTTAACTGTATTATTATGTTCTTCAAGCTCGATTATAAAATATCTTCTGTATGACGAAGTACCTTGCGCAGTGAACTCTCTATACACTGCATGTAAACAATTACCGTAAATGTTTACGGTCATGTGACCGGCAGCTAGTTTCCAGGCAGATGACCGTAAGAATTACGGCAAACCGTAAAAAAATAACTGTCATTTGCCGTATATTCCCGTACTTATTTTTTAAGGTTTGCCGTTATTTGTACGGCCATATGCCTGGAAACTAGCTGCCGGTCATATGACCGTAAAAAATTTCAACCATCATTTGCCTTATTTTCCCGTAAAAATTACCATCAAAATAATTACGGTCAAAGTGACCAGAGGCAAAGGCCCTTAACCCTTTGAACCATAGTGGTATCTTCTATATCAGTTCAATGGCAGCAACTGGAAGAGTCCATATTCTTTATTTGGGGGTAGACCAATTAATATTTTCAACGTGCAGCCTTGGGGATGCACGTTGAAAATATGGATTGGTCTACACCACATCTTCACTCAAAAGTCAACCTACTTAATGAAATTATGAAGTATCATGTTACTTGGCCGGAAAAGCGCCCTCTGGGGTTCAAAGAGTTAATCAACTGAAAACCATAATTTAATTCCTGTCATAATTAACCGCATTTTAACTTAAACCAATAAACGCATATGGGTATGCCGGCCTTAGCGGAGATCCGTGGCCACAAGCCACAAACCATCAGATCCGTCGAATATCGGCGACGCAGTACGAACAGTCTGCTATTCTGCATGATTTCCGAAACAATTATACGCATAAAAACGACATTATTTGATTTTCATGTCACCCAAGACTGCAATGAACATGATTCACTTGCCCACAAACATAAACTTTAATAGTAATACGTTGTTGATCGTCTTCTAAAGCATCGGCCAATCCCATAATTCACCATTTTACCGCCGTGCGATGCAATTGGACAGCATGACGGGAGAAATAGGTTCACTGGATCAAATTCGTGGGTTTTTTTTACGGAGCATCAGCCGATCCCATAATTCACCATTTTACCACCGTGCGATGTAATTGGACAGCGTGACAAGAGAAATACGTTCATTGGATCAAATTCGTGGTTTTTTTACGGCAACACCGTTAAAATTATTCAACGGCCTCGAGACCGTTGTATTTGACACTCATCTGAGAGTAATTAACCGTAGAATTGTGGTATTTCTTTACAGTGTACTCTGTTTCGACGATGGCGGTGTTGGTGGGCGGTTTGGTTATCATGGCGGGTAGAACCACGTTGGACGAGATCCACACTAACCCTGAATACGATTCTAGTAATCTACTAAATGATAAACTAGGGGTAACACCTAAGACAACGCCTCTCCTTTTATATTTAACAATACTGGAAACAAATATGTTCTTCCTAGTGAGCTGGGAACTAAGCTGCGCGGCGTGCGTATACCCTTCTCCGCATTTCATATTTACTGTCAGAGTCTCAGTTCCCACTGAGAACGTCTACACCATTTGCTTTCAGACCTAAATGACGTCGAGAACTTGTTCGATGTCATAGTTTTACGGAGTCTTTCAAATCCCTTCCATCAAGTGTTATATTCTTGAAGGTTACCATCCCTTGTTGAAAAAACGCGAGATCTTGAGACGACAATGGGCGCGGAGAAGTTGGTCTGTTCATAAATAATAATTTATCTTCAGTTTTCGTCAAAATCTTTTTATACCGTGATTACCTGTTCCACTATATATAAAAAGCCTCAGACAGAAGTTTTAGCTTTACACACCAACAATAGTGAACACGACAACAATGGGATTTCAGTGGCTAAAATGTACACCTGCAGTGGAACTACACCCAAGTTGACCTTTGGTGACCTCGCCTTGAATGCAAATTTGTCTAAATTTATTACTCGTCGCCCCATGAAGAGTGAAATGAAACCGGCAATTATTTATTACGTTTTAAAATAAGTTTACCTCATAAGATACCAAACGTTGACAAACATACGTTGTCTCGTGTTAATAAAGCATCCATAACTCGAAATAGTATGTTATTATGTTATTAAAATGAAAAAGGCCCCATAATTTGCGCATTTCGTCTTCTATTTCGTTTCGAAGATAAAACTGCCAGCGGAAGTACGGCCCACCAGTGCCCATGTAAACAAAAACAGATTCGCACGTGTGGATATTGATATATTTCACATTTAAACCCTCATTAATCTGACGATCATGGTATAAATAAAATATCCCAGAAGTAGCTTGGTGTACCAAATGTTGAATTAAATTTTAAGCATTCTTCGAGAATATTTGGCGTAATCCACAGCCAAATACTGCACCGAAAGCAGATTTTTATCTATTTCTATCTAAAATTAATTACTTGACTGATATAATCAGTAAGAAAAAGAAAATCGCCATAATTATGCGCGATCTCACCATCGACCTTTTAAAACTAGGATCTCATTCCAAAACCCAAAACAGACTTCTTTAGTGATCTGATGTTCTGTGAGGGGTTCATACCTGTTATTGTTTTTTTTTATCATATAACTCTTTCGTTTTGTTCACTTTAAAACATTTTATATTTTGTTTTCATATTAATCAGTGATAAATAAAGCCTTCCGTCAATTCCATTGGTCACTTTCAAAACTAGACAATTTGATTGGCTGAAGAAGATACAGCTGGGCCACATTTTCATAATTTGCATAATTGGAGTTGGGAGCTTTCATTGGTCAATTTCGAAACTGGACAATTTGATTGGTTAAACAAAATGCAACTGAGTCGCATTTGCATAATTTCAGTAGGGAGAATTTACGTTATCTGTCCTATTTAGGGTGGGTTATATTGTATTAATCTTTTACCTACAAGAAAAACGCCATTCATTTCTTCTTATATTTTCACTTTTTGCTTCAAAAACATAGGTTATGACCCCTCATTGGAACGAGCTCGTTCCAATGAGGGTTCATAACCTATGTTTTAGAAGCAAAAATGAAAATTTTTAGTTATACGAGGATGTTTTTTCAAGTGCCGTCTGCAACTCAAGTTAGGTGATGGGTTAAAAGTCATACTAAGTGGCTAATTTGTGCGTGTGTGTGTCATATGATAAATAGAATATGAAATGAGTGTTTTTCTCATATAATATTTATGAAACTCGTCCGAATTTTCCATTTGGGCTCGCCAAAAAATTCTTAGACTTGTTTCATAAATATTATATGAGAAAAACACTCACTCCATATCCTCTATATATTGAATTATCAATCAACCGCCTGAAAATTCGAAACCGCTCCTTGCAAGAAATATAAATCTACAAGTACTGAGCACTTCATTTCTCTACTGTCCCAGTGTACCTTTTCCACAGATATGGAAACTAACAATCCAAATACAGCCTACGAAAATTGCCTCGTTATCTACCTGAAACGATATCCATGGATGACAGAGGGACTTTTAATCTCAGTCAATAATAAGAAAAAATTATTCAATAAGAATTTAAGATCTCCAACAGAAGTCAGTCTTAGGAATTACAAAAAATACTGCCGACTATTTAATGGAATTAAAAAACAGAGCAAAGTTATGTTTTATGAAAACATTCTCATCGAAAACAAAACTGACACGCGGCAAGCTTGGCAAGTACTAAACTAGAGGGGGTTTCATTTGTGTGCAAAGCACACTATGGTGTATCCCCGCATTTGCATCCTTGACTTTGTGTGAATGCTTGATACAAAGATGAAATGTATTATATGGCACACTAAAATCATACTGAGTGGCACAGGTGACACAGCTTTGTGCGCATCTGCAGACTCCACTGCAACATTTGAGCATGGTTTTGGCGTTTCGAATTACATACCCAAGGAGCCATTCACCGGGAACGGTCTAAGAAAACACGAAAGTGTCAATGGTGGCGCAGCCACGTGGCACCTGAAAAATCCAAAGCCTTCGTTCACATTTACAGACCCTACTGCAACATTTGAGCATGATTTTAGAGTTTCGAAGTACATACCCTAGAAGCCTTTTGCCGGAAACGGTCTAAGAAAACATGAAAGTGGCAACGGTAGCACAGCCACGAGGCACCTGAAAAATCTGAAAACCTTCATGCGCATCTACAGACCCTACTGCCACATTTGAGCATGGTTTTAGCATTTCAATTTACATACCCTAGGAGCCTTTCGCCGAAAAAGGTCTAATCAAACACAAAAGTGGCAATGATGGCACAGCAACGTGGCACCCCAAAAATCTGAAACCTTCATGCACATTTGCACACCCTACGGCAACATCTGAGCATGGTTTTAGCATTTCGAATTACATACCCTAGGAGCATTTCGCTGGAAACGGTCTAAGAAAACACGAAAGTGGCAACGGTGGCACAGCCACGTGGCACCTGAAAAATCCGAAACCTTCGTGCGCATCTACATACCCTACTGCAACATCTGAGCATGGTTTTTGCGTTTTGAATTACATATTCTAGGAGCCTTTCGCCGGAAACGGCCTAAGAAAACACGAAAGGGGCAACGGTGGCACAGCCACGTGGCAGCTGAAAAATCCGAAACCTTCGTGCGCATCTACAGACCCCACTGCAACATTTGAGCATGGTTTTTGTGTTTTGAATTACATACCCTAGGAACCTTTCGCCGGAAATGGTCTAAGAAAACACGAAAGTGGCACCGGTGGCACAGCCACATGGCACCTGGAAAATCTGAAACCTTCGTGCACATCTACAGATCATTTAGCAACACCCTAGTGAAGTTATAGAACTCTGAATTACATAGGCTGGGATTATTCGACAAAAAAGTGAAAAATTAGTGCATTTTTCAAGTGGCTCCACAGAAGCCACTTGGTGGCTCAAAACTTTAAAAGTGGTATTTTTGGATTGCACAGACCCTATTGAACAACTGTAGAACGTTACAGCGTTTCGAATTACAAAACCGGACGTACGAACGTGCGGAAGTACGGACGTAAGGACGGAGATCACGACAATATCCCCGCATTTTTTTTAAAATGCGGGGATAATAACGCGCTTAAAAGGAATAAAAGTAAGAGTTTTCTTCCCCAGTTCTTCAATCATGGTGCTAAAAAGACACATGCGCGCAATTACATTCCGTAAGAATTCAATAACTTATTTGCAAACATTGGAAATCAAACTTCAAAACTTCAACCCAACCCCAAAAGAAAGATTACTGAAACACTTGTTCATCACACCTACATCCCTTTTGAAATGAAATGAAATGAAATTTATTCAACAGTTTGCCATCTCACAAACAACATAAATAAATAATGATAGCAAAATGAACAGTCGAAAATTGTGGAAGTGAAAGGACAGATATCGTAAATTCAATGAAATCCAAATTAAGCCAAGATTGTGAAAACGTGTCATCTAACATCCTTAAGCATTCAATAAATTTAATTGTTGTCTCACTCGCACATATTATGAATAGCTAATTCAGTCAGGGAATAGTTCCGGCCAGGATGAAAATTGCCAAGGTATTACCCGTCTTCAAATCACCTGATAAAAATAATTTTACGAACTTTGTGTACGCCAATCAGTATTCTACCTGGTTTTTTTTCTAAAGTTCTAGAGAAACTTATGCTTATATGTCACACAAACGTTCTTACTCACTGGAATCTGATGTCTTTTTCAAATTCAGGAAAGATCATTATTCATTTATTATTTATTTATTGTTGTTTAAGGTCACATACTTCAGCACAATGGCTAATCATGACCACAACATGGAGATAAAGTCAAGGTTAGTCAATCGTTTATACCCCATGTTGCCTATTTTAGAGGACTCGCACCCCAAGCATTAGTGACTGGGACCTATTTTGGCCAGCGAAACAGAACTTGTTTACCACAGTAAACAAGCACTGCTTCAATTTCCGGGGCTCCCACGGGGAAGGAAAGATCATAGAACATTATAAGTTATTGTGGTGAATTGACGGTAACGGGGTCTGAGGTTTGTGGCTCGGAGCATGTTCAACCTCGACGCTTCGCGTCTCTGTTGAACAATTGCTCCGAACCGCAAACCTCAGACCATGTTACCGTCAATTCATCACAATAACGTATATGTTCCAATAGACACTACCCATTAGCCCAAAACCTACATCTGAAACACGAGAGGTTTATTTACTAAACTTGTGATCGTTAAAAGTTGCCTTGTTCAAGGCAACCTTTAACGATCACATGTTTAGTAAATAAACCTCTCGTGTAAGCACGACGGCACTGAATAAATAACCAATAAACCAGATTAACTCAATCCATCTTAGTTCAAATCGTAAAAAAGTTTGTAATTTAAACAACACTTCATCCAGAACACCGTCTGCTGCAAATGTGAAACATTCCGAAAAATGAAGCGGCTTGCTAGTCACCCCGTTGATGAAGCAGTTACGAAACGGACAACGCCATTGCAAATATTTCGCGTTGTGGCGTCAGACGGTAACATTTGCCACTTGAGCCGTAAACATAGAATATACTAAGCGAGCTCTCGTCCTATCAGAGGAGGAGGATTTTAGTCTTGTTGGAACATTACATCCTGTTATGCAATTGTTAAAATACATAGCCACAAAAAACAATAAACCAACTAAAACACACCACCCTATCGCTAATCCTGTGAGCTTATCAAAATCAATTGATACCATAAGCCGTGCGATTCCACTTCAAAAACTAGAATATTATGGTATAGGAGGTAAAGCTCACAACTAGTTAAATGAAAGTGTCAATGACACTGTAGCTCAACTTGTCAAGACAAAGACATGTACATGTATAGTATGTGACACAGCAATGACAAACATCTAGGTAATGACCTGATAACAAAGTTACATATAAAGTATTGTAACGGTCTGTACATAAATACTGATCGTTGCCTGTAACAAATGTGTAGGTAAAGTATTGTAAAGGTAGGTGACAGTCAGATGCTAAACTAGAAAAGAAATCTTTGAGTCCCAGAGTGGGCCTGACTGAACTCCAAAATATTTGTTCTCATAGCACAGTGATAACAAAAGCACCCCAAAACATACTCGTTCCTGTCCCAAGGTGAAAACAAAGGTACCCAATAAGTTTTGTGAAGATCAGTTCATAAATACGAGCTGTATAGAACTTGTGACAAAAAACTGATTGGACCTTATTTCGGTACAAAATGGCCACTGGCAGCCATCTTGAATTTCGGACCGTACCCAGAAACACTCATTATCGTCCCAATGTGATAACAAAGGTACCTAGAAAGTTTTGTGAAGATCGGTTCATAAATACAGCCTCTACCCTGAGCCGTATTGACATGTGTGCTTACATTGCGTAAGTAGCACTGAATAAATCAAAGTTCATCTAATTTGCATAATTTCTGCACGAAAAAAAACCCTTACAATATGTGATGTATTCCATGTTACTAAACATTCATACACAAATTTATTCAAATCAGAACTTTCATACAGAAGTTCTTTACAAAAGCCTGATTGCACTAATTTTGGTACAAAATGGCTGCTGGTGGCCATCTTGAATTTCGGACCACACCCAAAAACACGTGCTCTCATCCCACGGTGATAACAAAGGTACCCAAGAAGTTTCGTAAAGATTGGTTCATAAATATGGCCTCTAGTCTGAGCTGTATAGAAGTTGTGTACAAAAAACTGATTAGACCTAATTTCGGTACAAAACCATCTTGAATTTTAGACCGCACCCAGAAACACTCGTTCTCGTCCCAAGGTGATAACAAAGGTACCCAAGACATTTCGTGAAGATCAGTTCATAAATACAGACTCTAGTCTGAGCCGAATTAGTATGTGTACTTACTGTGTGTAGGTCGCACTGAAAAAATCAAAGTTCATCTAATTTGCATAATTTCTGTACGAGAAAAAAACCCGTACTATATGTGATGTATCACATGATACTAAACATTCACACAAAAAATTATTCAAATCAGCGCTGTCATATGGAAGTTCTGTGCAAAAATCTGATTGCACTTAATTTTGTACAAAATGACTGCCATCGGCCATCTTGAATTTCGGACCGGACCCCAAAACACTCATTCTCGTCCCACGGTGACACCAAAGGTACCCAAGAAGTTTCGTAAAGATCGGTTCATAAATACGGCCTCTAGCCCGAGCCGTATTGGCATTTGCACTTACAGTGCTGAAAGTAACACCAAAAAACATCAAAATTAGTCTAATTTGCACAATTTACGCACGAGACAAAAACCCGTATGATATGTGATGTATCCCATAGTACTAAACATTCATACAAAAAATTATTCAAATCAGAGCTTTCATATGGAAGTTCTGTACAAAAAACAGATTTCTGCATCGTCGGTACAAAATGGCGGCTCGCCGCCATCTTGAATTTCGAACCGCACCCAAAAACACTCGTTCTCGTCCCACGGCCATAACAAAGGTACCCAAGAAGTTTCGTAAAGATCGGTTCATAAATACGGCCTCTAGCCCGAGTCGTATCCAATTGTTGACGTACGGACAGACGGCCAGACGGCCAGACGGACGACGGGCCATGACAAAAGCTCAAATTTGGCTTCGCCAAAGTTGAGCTAAAAAGTACCTTCATCACAGATATCAGTATGTATCCTTCGGCGAGAGTAAATCCAATTTATCTAAAATAACACATGGTGTACCACACTGTTCGATATTAGGACCCACATTGTTCCTTCTTTGCATAAATTATATACAACATTCTACAAACCTAACCCTCTTATCATATTCAGATGACACTACAGGATACTAATACGGGGCGGAGATGGGTCGCTTGTTTCATAATTCAATCAGGAATTTCCACAGGTAATTTGATTGGTGCGCTGTCAATTACCTATTTCTGAATGCCAAGAAAACAAGATGTATACTTATCAATCCAGTCCATAAAAAAACCCAATTGCACCCATGAGGATATATGTATAAATAATTAGATATATGACAAGGTCGGTAATAGAAAAAGTGAGAAATCAGTCAAATTTCTTGGCATAAATACTGATGAAAATTTATCTTATAATGCACACATATCTCAAATTTGCTCGAAACTTGCTCTTGCCAATTTCAGTCTCAATACAGTTAAGAACATTCTCCCATATAGAGTCATGAAAAGCCTATATTTCACTTTGATATAGAGTCACTTTATCTACGGAATGACAATATGGGGAGCCTCAAAAGCATGCAATAGACTTTTTAAACTTCAGAAATGGTCAATTCGAATCATCAATATTACGCAATATAATGCTCATACCGACCCGTTATTCATCAAAGTGGGATTCCCAAGATAAAGGATGTGTATAACTTGCACACTTACTTTTTCTTAATTGATTTGCATAATCAGGCCTTTAAATTCTGTCCAAGTAATGACGGTAAAGATGTGCCCAAATAAGGTAATTGCGCCCAAATTATGAGAAGTCTGAAACTTTTTCCTAAGTTTTGCAGTGTTTCGGCAACATGTAGTTTGGATAGGTTTCCCTGATGCTTGTAATTAGCTTAGAGCTTACCTTCGATTCAAACACAACAACACATAAATAAATTTAAAAAAAACACAAAGTTCGCCACAGAAAAGCAATCGCCGTCGACAGTGTCGTATACGACACTGTCGACGGCGACTGATTTTCTGTGGCGAATTCTATATGATCATGAACTGAAAGCTTGAGATCAATTGTATTCATGTTTGTGACACTTCTCAGTAAACGCCATGCTTAATTCAGCTTACATTCAAAAAGGCATGTGGCTCGACACTTTGAAACTAAGAAGCCTTCTCGAGTTTGTCGAGTAAACTTACGTCAAAGGGTGGTGGGAACCAGTGATAATGGTGAAGACCAATAACAAGGGGTTGTAAACTATCATTTTAAGACGGGGACAGAAAAAAAACTTTAAAAAGACGCCTAGAAGAAGGAAATACCGGTGCTTTTTCGCCAACCATGCAGGCCACATCCATATTTGCCGTTGTGCCCAAATTAGACTGATCTAAAGGTATGTGCATAATGTGAATCTTCCGGCATCCTTTGCGAATCTTTTCCCACTGCACATAGTTAGACTAATACAATAACACGCCAAGTCGGCTTCTTGCACAGACATAGAACTGGGACAAAAATCTTGGAAAATCTACCTGTCTTTGCATTTCCTAAGTTAAGGAACGAACTAGAATTGGGGATCAGGGCAATTTAGCAATAGGAACAAATTCAAGAAAAGTTTAACTTCAAAACTCCTTTCGGCATACTACAATGATATACATTGCTCAAATCCTTACTGCCCGGATTGCGCTGTCTAGTATTCTTCCATTCAAAGTCATCCCCAGACCTGTAGTCGCCCCCTCTTCCTGCCACACCGCATTGCAAAAACTAACACCAACATAATATAGCAAGATAACTCACAAGGTGTGCTGACAAGCCTCGCGTATTTAGGTTACTAACTTTCAATGAAGTTTTGACTGGCCTTCGGGTTCCGCCTGGTCATTGGATTTTATATATTTGCGGTATATGACCAGTTAACTTCTTGCTCTGGCAGCTTGCGGTACTAAATGCAAAAGATGGGGCCGAGCCAGAAGGGTTCGGTTCAATAGGTTCCGTCCACCATACACACTATTTGTAAATGCAATAGTCAATCTATCTTAAAGACAACACTGACACTTCATAATGTTGCATTACACATTTATTTTCCCCTTTTTCCAATCGAGATATTCCTCCCTTTTCTTTCTATACTTTCTTCATCAACATACCTGCCCATATCTATCCATCTGTTACTCTCTTTCTCTTTTACTTAAGGGAAAGCAGTAAAACAGCCAATCTGGCTATACCTCTACCTGCTGGTATACATAAATAAACTAGTTGGTCTCAAACTTAATGGTTTGATATCTGTATTGTGAATTGTACATTTCCGTGTAAATTGTGTTATTTCCAAATAAAACAAAATATTGCATTCTGATTGGCTGAGAGGTACGGTGTAACCTGCAATCCACAGTGGCTTTTTTGTTACACCGTGGTTAACCGCGGTGTAAAGACAAAAATGTACAATAGCAGGCTATATGGCTAAAAAGTACCCATTTTTAATTATTAATTCATACCTTCTGCTCGGTAATGTTGGAACAAAAATAAAAAATACAGGACATTTAATATATGTGTGCAATAAAATATTACAGATATGGATGCCACTGGAACTGGCTCACTGAGCCAGTTCCAATGACATCCATATTTGTCTGGTTTTATTTATTAAGAAACTCAGAAAATACAAAATTTTCTGTCAGTTTTTGCCCACAATGTAGGTTAAAGTATTAAGTACACCAGAATTCTTGGAATTAAATTCGTTATCCTTGTGTTTTCCAGGGTATATGGGAATTTACACCAGTTTGGGAACTCATACACCCTTCGACTTCGCCTCAGGGTGTATGAGTTTCCAAATCGGTGTAAATTCACATACACCCTGGAAAACACAAGGATAACTAATATTATATTTTCTGTATGCTGGTGAATAATATATCGAATAAAAATATTTGAAATTATCAGCAAGAAGAATAATGATCTTCACCTTCTCATTAGAGACAACATCGAGGGGCGGGGGGGGGGGGGGGGTCCAAAATCTTCAGTCGATAATACGAGAAAACTGATAACAAGCTATTATCTATGGAATATGATGAAGCAGTAAAATAACGTAGGGGTGTTCTGTGCTTTGATTCCAATGATTTATATCTATGGTAGTTAATACAAAGCATGACAACAGGTTGTTAGATCCGTCGCAAATAAGAGACAAATTTCAAACCGGAGTATTCCCATATATATGACAGAATGGCCCATCATTGGCTAGTAATTTTCCTCTCGTATCTTTTTCTTAGGAATATATAGAGAGTAATATCGTGACTGGACTGGTTACGTGAAATAATTCATGAGACGTGAGGGAATGCGCACGAGCGTTTTACAATATAGTCCCTCGCCTCGAATGAATTATTTCACGTAACCAGTCCAGTCAAGCGATTACTCTGTTTATTATTTTTCATTATTAACGATAATTATATTATTTAACCCTTTACCTAACGTAACGGCCAAAACCGGCCAGCGCTTTTCTCAAAAATCGTCAATAAATTTTCATTATTTTTTAATTTTTTGTCTCTAAACATAGGTTATGACCCCCTCATTGGAACGAGCTCTACGAGCTCGTTCCAATGATGGGTCATAACCTATGTTTTTGAGACAAAAATGAAAATGACAGTAATTCAAGAATTTTTTTTGGAAGTGTCCTCTGCTTTTCATGTTAGGTAAGGGATTAAAAAAACAAACAATGAAGTCCCCATTACACCCACTGCAAAGCGTCTTCATTTGCGTGCACGGATACCAATTCTTCATTGTATAATTCACTTGTGAAGTTATCGTTTATAAGCAAACCCGGAATTCCCGGTAAATCACACTTTGGAAAGTAATAAATTGTGTTATTTTAATAATAATTTAGTAATAAAGCTTGATATCAGTCATCTTTGTCGTCTCAGAAAACGTCTAGTTCAGACGGAAATCGTATTTGAATAATGTTGAGATAAAAGACTGGGTATACTACCGCAGCATTAAACATAAAGAACATTTGTACTCATACCACCACCCTTGCTAATTCCAAAGTCACTAATCTCTACCACTGCTAAATGCAAATATAAGATTTCTAAGCAATGTCGACGATGAACTATAATCCTTACGGGGTCACATTCCAAGTATATCATTCTACGAAGGCATGGCTTGATAATGTAGTGGGGTTATTTTAATAGTCGGGACTTAAGCCACCACAGTCTTAACAAAACAGGTTCAAAGCACCTAACCCATCGGCCATCTTCAAGACGCCACTGATTCGATTGGAGACTCGATTCGATTTCAAATAGACATGATTTGATTCGAGATTCGATTTGAATTGAAAATGGGTGATTCGCAGGGCCCTAGTCGATACCTGTAGGTTGTAGGTGTAAACTAATCCCAAGGCGTGAGTCAGTCCCATTAATGTTTCTGGCGCGGCCGCGAGTATTACCTCAGCATAACAAAATGGTACAATACTCAAGTCCAAGGAAAATTCATCCATGAATGCTCTGAGGAATACGACTGAAAATAATACCCAGTGTATCAAAAATCTTGGTTATAACGTCACAGACGTGTGGGATGGTGAGTAGCATTCATTGAAAGAACAAATCCCTTTCTGAACACTTTCCTAATGGTAAACCTTGGTACATCGATTAATGCTAATTTGACATCCACCGAACTTCTGGAAAAAAATTCCCACTGAAAAAAATCTTTGGTTCAGTGGAATGTGATGTTGCGGTACACAACCAATTTGAAACCCCACTTTGAAGAAATGACTCCCATGTTCTAAACAAAAACATTGCTTGGTAAGACATCGGGCCACATATGAAACTAATAATATCATGCGATAACCCCTTGAACCCTGGTAGTATCTTCCATATTAGTTCAATGACAGCAACTGGAAGAGTTCATGTTCATTATTTTGGGGTGGACCAACTAATATTTTCAACGTGCAGCCTTGGGGCTGCACGTTGAAAATATTCATTGGTCTTCTACACAAATGCACTTAGCATTCATCCTATTTAAAGCAATTATGACGTATCATGTTCCTGGCCGGAAAAAAACGGCCGCTAGGGTTCAAAGGGTTAATTTTGTCGAAATCTAATAGGTAGCTACTTTTGCAATAAATTTCTGGGCACACGATTACACCAAAGGTAAGTAGAACACTGATTGGTAGTCAGACAGGTGCATCATTTATTTATTTATTGATGTTTAAGGTCACATATTTTATGCACAATGGCTAATCATGACCGTGACAGTTTTACGGGTGGAGAAAGCCGGAGTACCCGGAGAGAACCACCGAGCAACGACGAGCAGCTGCCCCAACATCGTAACTCCGCACTGCAGCACAGGCAGGGTTAGTCTGGTTGAAGACATGCGTACCATCGACGTGCCGTACGCCTTAGTACACGGCGTCATCGTACCCCCACGCGGGCAATGGAGATGAAGTGTCTTGCCCAAGGACACAACGCGGTTGCCGCAGGTGGGATTCGAACCGAGGACCTCTCGGCTTGCAGCCTGCACCTCTACCTACTGAGCCACCGCGCTCCGACAGGTGCACCAAGTGATATTCCACAATGTTTCAAGTAATTTCGAGATGAAGTATCACAGACCTGGCGTGAGGAAGATTCCGACGCTAAAAATTCATCACAGCTGACAGGATGGAGTTATTGGGTAGCTCTGGGTCTGGGGATATCAGTCATCTTCGTCGTCAACAAATTCAAACACAGAACGGCTGTGTACTGCGACAAAGATAATGTGTCCAACCTCATAAAGAATACGTCCTTCCGAAATCTAAAAATCTCAGGGAATCCGTAAGAATTCGAAACGAACCAGACCAGGATCTGACAAGGATCTGACTTTACTTGCCAAATATTCAAGCCTTTGTAATAATTATCTTCCCTTCCTGTATATAAATATCGAACATTCTTCATTCATTGATTTATTTAACCATGTTACTGCCACGCCCACTTTATCCATACACGGAGGACCTCTATGTACGCTTGTATGCGAGGAAGTCGAATAAAATGTATGACATACTTGAAATTCTATGATTTGATTAATTGTTGGAAAGGGCTCTCTGAGCCCTTTCCAACTATTAATCAGATGGTAGGTTTGATCTTCGCATAGCAGAACGTACAGATTTATTTATTTTTTGGTGTTTAAGATCACATATTTGAGCACAATGGCTAATCGTGACCGTGACAGGTTTACGGGTGGAGGAAACTGGAGTACCCGGAGAGAACCACCGAGCATCGACGAGCAACTGTCAACGTACAGATAATCATCATTTATTTATTTATTGATTGGTGCTTTTAAGATCACATACTTATGCACGATGGCTGATCGTGACCGTGACAGTTTTATGGGGGGGGGGGGGGGGGAAGCCGGAGTGCCAGCAGAGAACCACCGAGCATCGACGAGCAACTGTCAGCTCCTCAACATTCTAACTCTGTTCAAGCTCCGCTCAAGCAGGGTTACAGCGGTTGAAGACATGTGCACCATCGACGTGCAGTACGCCTTAGTACACGGCGTCATCGTGCCTCCATGTAGGCAACCGGGATAAAGTGCCTTGGCCAAGGACACAACGCGGATCGTCCCGGACGGGGATCAAACTCTGGACGATAATCATCATAAAATAGGTGGTAATAGTCGCCTTCGACAACGCAAGTGTTCAAACAGTGTTTTGAATATCATTCAGAACTCCAATATTTAGCAAGCCTTTATTATTCTTAAGAATGATTCCGATCGTGTGGACCCACGTTGAGTTTATCGTTGTTTATAGTTGTGAGGTTTTGTGACACAGAACTCTGTATAGAATGTGGCTGTGTTTACTTTCCACACTGATAACAAATCTAGCCCCAAAATTCAGGATTTTGAATGTTATCTTAATGCTTTTTGGTTTTATTCCGCATCCCCCGCACATATATACTACTCAAAGTTTGCAAAGCACCAAATATTTGACACATCATTGTGAAATTTGCTTGTGATTTATTTGCGATATTTTTGGTGGATGTGATTGAGGAATGTATTGAGATGTTCCCAGTGTTTACATTAGCTCGCTTGACAGGCAGACTTTTCGTGACGGTCATGGAAAGCATGTATCCCTTGATTTTCATGATGTTTTCTTCTAAATCATTTACACAACAATTAAAATATGTCATAAAAATGAAATGATGATTGTAAAATGCTGAATATGCGAGGTCTTAGTGTAACACAGTCAGGGCCGGGTAGACACAATTTGGGCCATAGGTTTATCCTGTTACGCCAACTTCACTGAACTTACGGGACCCTTTTGAAAGTGTATGGGGGAGGGGGGGGGGTGCCGGCGCCAGCATTCCAATTTAGGGGGGTCCCAAGTAAGATATGGGGGTCCAAGTTCGAGATGCCGAAGGCATCTCCGGAACGCCGCAAGCCTCAGCTAGAGCAGAATAGGGGAGGAGGCAGTTTAGCGATCTGAACGAAAGGGTGTAGCAACAACGTTCAGGTCGCTGAACTCGGGAGGGGTGGCCCCTCCCGTTTGCGGGAGAGGGGGGTCTGGGGGATCTTCACAGGAAACATTTTCATATTAGGACACCCTGGGAGCGATATATGAGCGTTTCTACAACAATGACATGATGTGTGTTGTGTACCATTTGCGGGTGTGACATTGGGTGGGAAAACCATGGTCAGATAGTAATTTGAAGTTTGATTTTGGGTGTCCGAGGGAAAAGGGGGGCGGCACTAAAGCCCCTCTATGGCGCCGCCATCGGTTGGGGGGGGGGGGGGCAGAAGGCACGAGTATTTTAATTTAGAGGGTCCTGAGCAAGATATGAGGAGCAAGGTCGAGATGCTGAAGGCACCTCCCAATCGCCACAGACCAGAGCTAGAGGAGGATGAGGACAAGATAGTTTGGCGATCTTAACGTAGTGGCTAACCCCGCTTGTAAGGGGGTAGTCACTACGTTCAGATCGCTGAACTAGGGAGGAGGGAGGTCTCTCCCGTTTGTGTGTGTATGTGGGGTGGGGTGGGGTGGGGGGGCGGGGGATCTCCCTAGGAAAAACTTTTATATTAGGATGTCCTGGGAGCGATATCTGAGCGTTACTACAACAACGAAATGACGCGTATATTGTGTACACAATGTATGAGAGAATTACAATATTTTCATTGATTTTCTGGTCGTTTAGATTTACTTCAGACGTTTTATTTACCCCTTTTTAATAAAACCACGAGGTGGGGTGCAAGTGATTAAAAGATATGTTGATATGCTTGAGATCTACAGCCAGCTCCAACGGAAGCACGTAAGCGTAATGTGGTGGTGGTCATGACGGTGTATGTGTGTGTGTGGGGGGGGGGGGGAGGGGGGGAGGGGCGTTTACGTGTTCATTTTATTAGTAAACTTCATTTTTTCGAAGTGTCTATTTCACAGTCTCCCACAGAGAAAAAGCCAATCGACTATTCCACGGGCACCGGCGAAATAGCTGCCAGCAGCTAATTAGCATTTTCTCAGCCCTTGAATTACACAATGGCATAAAGCTATTAAAAATGTTTACTTAGTTCGTGTAATTCATTCATTAGATTCTTTTTCCACTTCATTCATGGGCTTGTAGATTGAAATGTGACAGATCGTCCATCAGATATCATCATTCCAGACTCTCCAAACTGCACAAACGAACCGAATGTTGGTTCACACCATTCAGAAGCTAAGCGTCGAAAAAGTTTATACAAGAAATTTTAATTGCAGGAAATCGGTCTCCTATCTGTCACCCAATTCATCTTCGGTGCTCCACCTCTGTCAGTTATATTAGGGTCATATTGTATTTTACAAATATTTTAACCACAATTGTAACCATATAAATGTTGATGTATTTGAAAGAACCAAAGGAGCTAGGCTAAGTGGCGGCGCCAGAATTTTTTTGTGGGGGGGGGGGGGGGGGCAACTAGGGGGGCAGACTCCCATGAAGGGGGGCAAATACGTAAAGGATCATATCATTACTTTGTTATGAGGTAGTCCAAACTTGGACCCAAAGTCCGTAATATACTTATCTGGTTTGGTACGTCCTGTGGACGTACCAAACCAAAAAACTATATTACGGACTTTGGGTCCAAGTTTCGACAAAATGTAATGGTAATTAGCGGTCCTCCTTTCAAAAAATCCTGGATCCGCGTCTGGTGGGTCTGTGCGAGAGAGAGAGAGAGAGAGAGAGAGAGAGAGAGAGAGAGAGAGAGAGAGAGAGAGAGAGAGAGAGGAGAGAGAGAGAGAGAGAGAGAGAGACTTCAATTAATTGAACAGTGCAAGGGAGATAATGCCCGTCTGTCATAATGCGAAATCCATGAATTTTTTTAGACAAGGGATATGGATAGACATGCCTTTGTTGGCTCATAACTTAATTATAACGTATAAGTATCTGCATCCGAGTCTTTAAATCTCTACTGCCTGGATGTGTTCATCAGCTAGCCTGAGGCTTTGGGCTAAGTGTGTATGGGAAATTATTGGGAATAAAAAAAGAGAGGGGTGTCTGTGTGAGAGAGAGAGAGTGACTGAATGTGTTTGTGTGTGAGGGTGGATGGAAATGCAAGCGAGATGGTTGAGGGGGGGGGGGCAACTGGGGGGCAAAGCCTTCGTTTGGGGGGGGGGGCAAATGCCCCCCATGCCCCCCTCCCCGTAGCGCCGCCACTGGCTAGGCGTAAGGAGCTGGTGCCAATGACATCCGTATTTGTATGGTTTTCTCGGTCATTGTCCGCAACAAAATACTTCAAATCTGCCATATAGACAATTTCATTATTTTTTGGCTGCTGTGGTGGATAAAGAGATCAAATCTTCAATGAAACTGGCTCGTCTGTCGAAGAAAAGCACAGTTAGCTTATTCTCAAACTGATGGAAAAAACTTATTAGAATAAGGACAGGACAGACACTCGAATTAACCGTTCTTGTAATAAGTTTATGCCTATAGCGGTTGGTGGAAATGTGTGCGTCAACCGTCATGGTTAAAAGTTTATTACAACAGCGGTCGTTGAAAATGTTTTGCATTGCGCCATCAACCGATATTGTAATAAGTTTATTATAATTGCGATTGATGAAAAAGTTCGCGCCAACTGTTATGGAAACAAGTTTATTACAATAGCTCTTGACGAAAAGGTTTATATTAACCGATATTGTAATAAGTTGATTACAATAACGGTTTAATGAAATATGTGCCCCAAGCACTGCTGTTATAAACTTATTACACTAGCGGATGTATTTGCCTGGGGAAAGGTGTCCCCCTTGCCCCCCCCCCCCCCCCCCCCCCACACACACACGTACTCGCCCATCATTTCTTTCGGCTCCCCTGATTCCTTGCATATTTTATTATTCCGTTCTATCCTTTTTTCCCTCAAATTATTCCTCACCACATCCTTCCCGTTCCACCCTGCGATTTATAGTCCGGTAAATTGAAAAGACGTGTTATAACAGGCCTGGCGCTGATGCCAACGAAAACAGTGGTAACTTTAATCCACAGCACTCTAGGATTTTTTTTTATCTAATTGTAATTATGAGTCCCTTTTTATTCTTGTGAAAATCATTTGGGCTGAAATGCGTAGGTTCAGATTTTGCAACAAAACCATTGAGAGCGTCGAACGAATGTATGCCATTTTTCGCTGTGCAATTCTCTAACCTCTCCCTTTATTCTCGTTGAGTGAGCCTTCATTTTCAAGCGGTTCATTCTATCGGGGGGGGGGGGGGGGGGGGTAGACGCAGTGCCAAGTGGCTTTAACAATTGATCGTTTGATAATGCACCTCAGATAAGATAAGATAAGATTTATTCAGCAAATACACCAGAACAAAGGCAGATTGCTACACACAAAATCAACACAAACAGCATCTTAAAACACACTAATTCATATTACGACATATATAATTCATATTACAGATAAGTCCCTTGTAATATGATTTATGTATGTCATAATATGAATTAGTGGGTTCATTTGGACGGTAAACTTCATTTTTTCGAAGTGGGCATTCACAGGCATGCACGCTGCTGAGCTGTTTCGTTTCGCTCTGTAGCCCTGCACCGATTTTTCAGTCAATCGTGGAATTCCTTGATGACGGAATTCACCTAAATATTCCGGTGCCGACTCGATATAATAAAAAAGTAGATTTCTTGATATTTTGAACGTTTTACATTACAATGACCAATACACATTCTTGAGTAATGTGTAAACTACACACGAAGTGTTGTATATTTGTCAAATACTACGTATATATTTCATGAAGAACAATAATGTGGTCATGTTTCCCAATTCGTGTAACTGATTGGAAAAATCGCTTCGTTCGTTGAGCTTTGTTTGCAGCAATAAATATCCGATTTTAAATATAAATTGCAAACAAAGCTCAAAAGTTGACCTACAAGATGACCCTGAGTCCATTCGAGGTTCGATTCGAATAATTGTCCCGATTCGATTTGAGATTCGATTCGAAGAGAAAATGGGTGATTCGCAGGGCTCTATCATAACAATTCTCCAAAAGAAATCTGAAAATCGAACCTTGTCTTCATTTTGTAATCGTTGGAAAACAGACAAATTTCGGGTTAGTCAGCCGAAGGGAAACAAAGGTATTAAGCGGATAGTGCTGTAAAACGGTAAAATCTGGTAATGAAACGGTTCATTAGATTATCAAGGAAT
>CM062292.1:455913341-456105841 GCA_031216915.1 Pictodentalium vernedei | reverse complement strand
TGTTTGACGCACGAAATACACACAATGAGAGAATGAACACAAACACCGTGGGAAAAAAACTCTGCTTGCTATTGGCTGATTTAAAATGGTAAAAATAACTACTACTGATATTCACACATCGTTGTGGTCACGGGGATCGGGTCGTTTCGTCCCCGGGACGATTCGTCCCCGAGACGTTTCGTCCCCAGGACGATTCGTCCCCTATTGGTGGGACGTTTCGTCCCCGGGACGATTCGTCCCCAATGCAAATTCCTCTAAAGGATGAGTGTTATAAATAATAATAAATTTTTTATCACCTTTCTGTTTCTGATGTAGGTTCATATATGTAGGTGGCTTTGCAAAACCCAGAATCATAATTCTTGCAATTAAAATAAATAATGCAGATAGATTTTTTTGCCTGATTGTAAATCTTTTGTGGGATACCAGTGTTGCATGTTCGGTGCTGCCAGCGTCCACAGCGATCACGATCAATAGCTTGTTGTCTCGGTCTTACATTCCTTCCACATTCGAGGCATGGGTATTCTGCCGTGGGCGCTAATCCCATAGCAGTTACAAAAAAGGAGTGGAGAAAGCTCCAGCAGTTTAGTTATGAAAAAGTCATCCATCAAGCCTTAGGTATCCGCTATTGTATATTGTGCCTGTTGCGCGATTGTTGCTATGGATGGGGTAAGGGGTGTGTTTCTTCGGAGCCCACTCCCCACACGCAGAGTTGCGAGGCATATGAGTGACCATCATTGGTTATGAGCAGATGCTTCCCTCATTTATGAAAAAAATCCTATCCCATATCTCCTCAATAATTTGGTATTGAAGTGGGACGTTTCGTCCCCAACTGGGGACGAAACGTCCCACCCTGTCACGGGGACGAAACGTCCCACCAAGTAGGGGACGAAACGTCCCGGGGACGAAACGACCTGGACCCTGGTCACGTGTCAAAAAACAATCGACTATTTACACCTTGGTCTACAACTCGGTCAATAGTAGTAAATAGTACACTCGTGAAGCTTGGAAGCATATTAAATGCTCAACTGCGATCAGAAATTCATCAGTGCTCGTTGAGGGATTGAGTATTGACCATCTAACACTCCAGCGTAAACTGCCGGGTATTCTAACCGCGTGCATAACCCCCTCAGACTCCATTTTGGGCAATAGGAAAGCTAGGCCTATGTGATCCAAGGGGAAAAAAATAAGGTTAACCGGGTCGCAAGAGATTTGTAAATCCCACATCGTCCCTGCGCGCCTTCGGCGCGCTAAAACCTTTCATTCATTCAATTAACAACCCTCGCTATTGGCATTCAGAGAAAATATTTTAATTTTCCAATTTCACCATGTCGACATTCAGAGAGTAAATCATTTATCCCTATGTATCAGACACCAACTTTGGGACCAAAACTTCAAATTCTCTTGTCCGGCAAAAAACCTAATGTAATCATATATCTGATACTAAAAATATATCTCTATTTTACATGGCCTTAGTTTCAACATGTGCCCTAAGTTTAGAATTTTACCCCTGTGCAATAGTGCGCAACTGTAGAGAGGAACCTAAGGTAATTTACCTCCTCCTCTGATCGAAAGTTCTTACTTTTGATCATTTTCAACAGTTAGTCTTGTGGATAGCTCAGTTGTGCTAACTAGTATTAGTTATGTGGCGAAACTGTATTTATTGGAGACGGTGTATTTATTGGCGGTGGGCTTGACACCTACTAATCCGTAACCTTAATTAGGCAATGTTTTCATCCAAATGAAACGGGAGGTGTGTGAACAAAGGGGACCATTTTGCCTGAGGATGTAGTAACTGGTGACAGGACGTACTCCCATTGAATGGTACAGGCCTAGTGTGAGCGATAAGTCCGTGCAGAGCTTCGCTATGATTTTGAACTCATGGATCGGCAGGCTTTTTGTGCAGACGTCCCCCAGGACTGAAGAAGCTGCTGTGCCTTCTTGAAAGAGTTTATATGGCGAGTCCCAAATTTATTTACGAGTCTATAAAACGTGCAATTGATTCAGTAACTTGCGTGGCGCAGTTTGTAGCGTCACGGTGCGTAAATCGTCACATGGTGGATTCGACTCCCAGCGCCGCCACATGGGCTGAACTAGGGCGAACGGGACATATCACCTAAAGTTAAACATCAAACAAATAATAAAATAAAAACGTAAAATGTTTAATGAATTGTCATCAGGTGTTCAAATCTTCGAAAAAGTAATTAAGTGTCTTCGGGTATACACGAGTCAAATGGAGGGCTTGGGTGCAGCCAGGCTGAATGAATGGGATGGGGAATTTTTTTTTTTTGCTTCCAATTGCAGTAGAAAAATATTCTCCCCCACCACCCCCAATTCCATTTCTCCTCGTGTTGGTTTAAGGTGCTATATAAGTAATGGAATTTTGTTTATTTTGAAAATTATTACCTCTGATAGTGATATGCCTTCAATTCAAATACAGTCCTTTTACCGATATCAAACCACTTTCAGACCATATCCGATTTCGTTTTGAAAATGTTGTCCACCAATAACTTTTCTATGCTGTTTCAATTCAGAAAAGTATCCCGAATCATGTGATAAAAAATGGAAATTATTCTGAATGTTATATTTTATGGATAAGGAAATCGTTGGACCTACCCATTTTACCATTTTGGAACCAATTTATGATAATCGAATCACCACAAATCTTTTCGTAAATTGAACTTAATTGCTGGAATTTTTTGTTTTAAATGCCACAGTTTGAAACACGGTTATGTTCTTTAACATACTGAGTGAAATCGTTGGCCAGTTTTCTCTTCCGTGCGTTTGATAACATGGATTTCAACTTGGGGGTGTTTTAAAACGAAATTAGGTGACAACAATGTGCGTTACTGACGTTCCAATGACTAAATATTCGTGTAACCAGTACTAACCACTGGGAACGGATTAGCACATTAAATATTTCATTTCTGGTGCAACAGGAGACACATCTGCTTGCTTATTCTGAATATTTTGTGTCGAGCCCCGGTGACCTGTGTAGGGTGGGGGGGGGGGGGGTCCCCTCATTGCCATCTCTGCAATGTAATTGGCAACAGTTAACTCTTCTTCTGTGAAGAATGGTCTGTGACCTGGTCGCCTGTCCGGGGACACGTGGCCTGAATGCCTCCTCTGAAGATAACTATAGGACAGACAATACTTTTTTGAGGCTACACGCAGACTTACCCGCTCATCTTCATCTTCCACTTCAAACAATGCTTTCCCGGCCCTTGTACCTTTTGTTGGTGATCTTATGAACCCCCTGGCATATTTTCTTTTCACTTTTGAGGCAAGCTTAACAACAGGACTTTCTGCACTCTTTTTCTAGGCCTTTGGCATTTCTTTGAGCTGTATACGAAATAAACCCTTGTTTAAACCCCTGCACTCTGATGTCAAAATTCCAATGATGTAGAAATTTTAACTTTTTATGTTAGATTTACCCCACTTATGTTGGCAAAAATTCATCAATTCAGATTTTGTTTGAAAGAGCTCCATTGGACTTGTAGTCCCCCCCCCCCCCCCAAAATGGGGGGGGGGGGGGGCACTACAAGTACATTTTTGAAATCCCAAAGCTCAAAATTATCTATAAAGCTGTAGATTTGGCAATGGTTCTACATCATTGCTGGCTGCCTGAACAGGCAGGCAACAAAGATGTAGAACCTTTGCCAACTCATCTACAGCAGTGTGAACAAATAAAATGATGCAGTAAAATGAATTGAGGGGAAAGATGCCCTAAAAGGTCCACCCTGCCCCGCTGATGGAATCCCTGTGTCAGGAGACAGGAAATTTAATTTTTGTACCATGGCCAGTCTCCCATAATGCTCTCTCTCTGTGTGGAGGGGGGGGGGGGCAAAATTGCAGGAAACAATGCTATTCCTCCAGACACCACCCAAAAAGAAAAAAAAAAAAAAGACAAAAAGTCCCCACAAACTGCTTCCACCACCCTGAGGTTTGACAATCAAGTGCTTGATGTACAAATCTAGTCTATGGTTCCTACAGTTAATGTAGATCGAATGTGGTGCAACATGTCTTATACGTTTCTGCAAACCCGACTTCTTCCCAGACATAGTGATGGTTCCATCCAAAGCCACAAATTTAACTTTCTTAATATCAACACCTTTAGCAATAAAAAATTGCAGAATGTAGTCCAGTTAACTTTTAGCATCAGTCCGACCCACCTCCACTAATCCAACATACTTCTCAGTGAAGCAGGGATTTTTCTACCCTTTTTGGGAAAGGGTCCAGGGGCCTTTCCAGTTGGGAAAATTAGCGTCGCGGGGGTCAAAATTGGGAATTTATGTGAGCGACTGGCGACAAAAAAAAATGAACTTACCAGCATGTTATCCTGGTGAGAAATCAATGTTTTAGTGAGTGATTATACGCGCCCCGACTTACCTGGTTGGTGGTGACGGTCGGTGGGAGCACTACCCCCTCTTTTGCCAAGGATTCACCTGTCTAATGATTATGTCCTCACACATGACTTCCTATAAGAAAACTTGTACTTTATCTTAAACTACTCAACAGAATAACAGAACTTGAAACTGGTTTTTGATTTCAAATAATGTAATCAGTGTCTATTATTTAAATAAAATTTAAATGAACAAAAAACACAACACTTGTGATGTTGTCTGTTAATCTGCAGGTCCCAACTCAATGTCATTGATACTTACTTAGTAACAGTGAGTGTGTGTTACTGTAGGAAATGTTGGATTAGTAATTTACACAACTGTTCCGAATTCAGGTGAAAGGTAAGTTGCATTGTGAACTTCACAGTGTAACTTTCCTATCACCTGAATTCTTGAACTCATCTATGATCCAATCTATGTCTGTCTGGTTTAGTGTGGGTGGCCCTGAGCATATTCACATGAGACTATCAAGTCTGTCTTGTCCCAGTCTGTTGCGCAGTGGAGTGCACAATAGATTCATCAAAGAAAATGACCTCTCTACAGAAGCTGTAGATGCTGGTATAATTAAACTATATCTCAACAGTTTCATCATGATTGGAAACATATTTTGCAGAACTGAGTCATTTTTCAATTCATTGTAGAGTTTTTTTGGAACATCGATTTTTTTTTTTATTTTTCAATGAGAACATTTGTGACTTGAACATTGTGTATTCCGTAATGGCACTTTGCTTCAAAAATTCAGGGTCAGCCTTGGTTGAGTGTCCCCCAAACACATCAATGGCGCAAGAGCCATAAAATGTTGCAAGCACATCCATTTCTTTAGACATGTGGTCAGGTAGGTCTACTGCATTTAGGGGCAGCTGTCTAGGGTCAAGTGCAGAGAAAGCATCCAGCTCTGGGGAAACTTTGAAAGCCATTTTCACCTCCTCAATTAGAGCATGAACAAATGGAATTCCGATTTTCTCAAGAAACGTTTCTGGAGTTGTATTTCCACTGTCTGATCGCCTTCGCTGGGCTAAGTCTGTTCGATCATTTTTTTCCTCAAACATAACAGTACATTTAGAAAAATATAGTGACACCTTCACCTTATCCATTTCAAGGTCATGTATCAATTCATGAAGTTCATCTGTACATTTTTCAACATGGTGTGCCACTCTGTTGAAGTCCACATATTGTCCTTGGAGATAGGAACTTAAAACCTGCAATGGTTTCAAAACATCGCACAACATTAAAATCATGGCCAGTACTGGCTTCTTCATGAGTACTTGGTGAATTCCATAAACTTCTGGCTCAGACTTGTTTGCATAAATCTGATCAAGTGCGTCAATGATTACAGCATATCTGTTCACCACTCTTACACAAGCACCATGGTGTGAGAGCCATCTAGTGGGCACTGCACGAATCATAGTGTAGGTTTTCTCACCATACACCTGTTGAAGTTCTTTGAGAACATGAAATCGCTGTGGAGAATACTCAAACAACTTCCATAATGACATGAGGGCATTGTCTAGTTCAGTCATTATTTTAAACTCAGGTTTGACAATCAAGTGCTTGATGCACAAATCTAGTCTATGGTTCCTACAGTTAATGTAGATCGAATGTGGTGCAACATGTCTTATACGTTTCTGCAAACCCGACTTCTCCCCAGACATAGTGATGGTTCCATCCAAAGCCACAAATTTAACTTTCTTAATATCAACACCTTTAGCAATAAAAAATTGCAGAATAAAGTCCAGTAAACTTTTAGCATCAGTCCGACCCACCTCCACTAATCCAACATACTTCTCAATGAAGTCTCCATCACACTCCCACTTGCACAGAATTGACAGTTGAGTTCTGTTACTTTCATCTGTTGATTCGTCTGTTAAGAGGGAGAACTCAGTTGCATTTCTGAGTGAATTCAATGTTTGATGTTCAAGCCTGGCGCTAATACAGGTAAGTAGTTCAGTAGCTGTACTGGATGACAGTTAAGTTACCTCTGGATTTTCATTTTGAAATTCTTCTATACCAGGAACACCAACTTGTTTCAGAAACATAATAATAATAATAATAAGTCCTCGAGATTCTCACTCACAGCCCATTTCTTCCTAACTAGAAAGTACTCAACTTGAATTATTTTAGAAATGTAATTACGATTTGCCAATCTTTTCTGTTCATCCTTTTCTACATTTGCTTTTACAACTTTATCCCATAACTTGAGTAAAGCCCTTGGTTTTTCACTGCTGCTTTGTTTTCGTGTTTGAAATATATGCAGAGCCTTTTGGTGGCGTTCACTACAGTCATGTTTGTCCAACTTTCTGCTAGGGTGGGAGCCCAGATGAACACCTTGTTCTACGAATGCACGTGACAATCCTGGCGTTAGTATTGGTGCGAACAGTTCACAATACTTGCAGATATAGCCTTGTTAGCTTAACTTGACATAGTCAAGATAAGCTATTGCCATCACGCGTGCGGAAGTCTGTTAGTCTGTGAGTCTGACGTCTGTTCACATTTTCCTTTAGCACGGGCTACACCCCGCAGTTCTTGTCTGATCGTCACGAAATTTCATATGCAGGTTTGGGGTCATGTCTAGATGAGAACGTCCCCTTTTTGTTGCGATCGGGCAACCGGTATGGCTGCCCGAGCCCCAAACCCGAAAACCATTAGCACAGTCTACAGGTCGTATTTATGAAGGGATTTCATTGTAACTTGGTAGGATGCCTCTGTTTTATGCCTAGATGAGAACGTCCCCTTTTGGGCATGATCTATCAACCGTGATGGCTGCCCAAGCCCGAAACCCAAAAACTTTTAGCACAGTCTGCAGGTCATGTTTAATGTGGAGGGATTTCATTGTAACTTGGTAGGATGACTCCTTATGATGTCTAGATGAGAATTTCCCCATTTGGGCCTGATCTGCCAACCGTGAGGACTGCCCGAGCCCAAAACCCGAAAACCTTTACCACAGTCTACAGGTCATATTTATTGAGGAATTTCATTGTAACTTGGTGGGTTGACGTCAAACAATGTCTAGATGAGAAAGTCACCTTTTGGGCATGATTGGGCAACTGTGACGGCTACAGGGGCCCAAAGCCTGAAAACCTTTAGCACAGTCTACAGGTCATATTTATGAAGGGATTTCATTGTAACTTGGTAGGATGACTCCAAATAATGTCTAGATGAGAACGTCCCCTTTTGGACATGATTGGGCAACTTTGACGGCTAAAGGTGCCCGAAGCCCGAAAACCTTTTGCTCTGTCTACAGGTCATATTTATGAAGGGATTTCATTGTAACTTGGTAGGATGACTCCAAATAATGTCTAGATGAGAATGTCCCATTTTGGCCGTGATCATTCAGCCTTGATGGGTGCCCGAGCCCAAAAACCTTTAGCATAGGCAAAAGGTTATATTTATAGAAGGATTTCATTGTAACCTGTTAGGTTGACTCCATATAATGCCTAGATGAAGACATCCCCTTTTGGTCGTGATTGGTCAACTGTGATGGCTACAGGTGCCCGAAAACCTTGAGCTCAGTCTACAGGTCATATTTATGAAGGGATTTCATTGTAACTTCGCAGGATCACTCCAGATGATGCCCAGATGAGATTGTCCCCTTTGGTTGCGATCATTCAAACATGATGGCTGCCCAAGCCCGAAGCCCGAAAACCTTTAGCACAGTCTACAGGTCATATTTATGAAGGGATTTAATTGTAACTTGGTAGGTTAACTTCATATAATGTCTAGATGAGAACGTCCCCTTTTGGACATGATTGGGCTACTGTGACGGCTAAAGGTGCCCGAAGCCCGAAAACCTTTAGCACAGTCTTCAGGTCATATTTATGAGGGGATTTCATTGTAACTTGGTAGGATGACTCCAAATAATGTCTAGATGAGAATATCCCATTTTGATCGCGATCATTCAGCCTTGATGGGTGCCCGAGCCCAAAAACCTTTAGCATAGGCAAAAGGTTATATTTATAGAAGGATTTCATTGTAACCTATTAGGTTGACTCCATATAATGCCTAGATGAAGACATCCCCTTTTGGTCGTGATTGGTCAACTGTGATGGCTACAGGTGCCCGAAAACCTTGAGCTCAGTCTACAGGTCATATTTATGAAGGGATTTCATTGTAACTTCGCAGGATCACTCCAGATGATGCCCAGATGAGATTGTCCCCTTTGGTTGCGATCATTCAAACATGATGGCTGCCCAAGCCCGAAGCCCGAAAACCTTTAGCACAGTCTACAGGTCATATTTATGAAGGGATTTAATTGTAACTTGGTAGGTTAACTTCATATAATGTCTAGATGAGAACGTCCCCTTTTGGACATGATTGGGCTACTGTGACGGCTAAAGGTGCCCGAAGCCCGAAAACCTTTAGCACAGTCTTCAGGTCATATTTATGAGGGGATTTCATTGTAACTTGGTAGGATGACTCCAAATAATGTCTAGATGAGAATATCCCATTTTGATCGCGATCATTCAGCCTTGATGGGTGCCCGAGCCCCAAAACCTTTAGTATAGGTAAAAGGTCATATTTATGGAAGGATTTCATTGTAACCTATTAGGTTGACTCCATATCATGCCTAGATGATGACATCCCCTTTTGGTCGTGATTGGTCAACTGTGATGGCTACAAGTGCCCGAAGCCCAAAAACCTTGAGCACAATCTACAGGTCATATTTATGAAGGGATTTCATTGTAACTTTGTAGGATCACTCCAGATGATGCCCAGATGAGATTGTCCCCTTTGGTTGCGATCATTCAAACATGATGGCTGCCCAAGCCCGAAGCCCGAAAACCTTAAGCACAGTCTACAGGTCATATTTATGAAGGAATTTCATTATAACTTGGTAGGTTAACTTCATATAATGTCTAGATGAGAACGTCCCCTTTTGGACACGATTGGGCAACTGTGATGGCTTCAGGGGCCCAAAGCCCGAAAACCTTTAGAACAGTCTACAGGTCATAATTATGAAGGGATTTCATTGTAGCTTGGAAGGATGACTCCAAATAGTGTCCAGATGAGAATGTCCCCTTTTGTTTGCGATCATTCAACCATGATGGCTGCCAGAGCCCAAAGCCCAAAAACCTTTAGCACAGTCTACAGGTCATATTTATTAAGGGATTTCATTGTAACTTGGTAGATTGACTTCATATAATGTCTAGATTAGGACGTCCCCTTTGGGCGCAATTGGGAAACTGACGGCTACAGGGGCCCGAAGCCTGAAAACCTTTAGCAAAGTCTACAGGCCATATTTATGAGGGGATTTTATTGTAACTTGAGAGGATGACTCGTTTTGGAATAATTTCACTGTAACTTGGTAACTTTTGTTGATATACGTTAACCGTGAGGGCCACATACATTAACTGTGAGGTCATATTAACCCACCCCTCAGATCTTTAGTACAGTGTACACCTCATATTATTTTTATCATAAACATAGCACTCAGGGTACAGAAATGAACATATTCCCAATTATCACAATTCTTGTCTTATTTCATAATCCTTTCATAAACATTGAACATTATCCTTTTCATCAAGTTAAGCTACAGTGTCATTGACACTTTCATTTTGTCATATTGTAATACAACCATTTATACTCTGATTCGTATTTCATGCTGGCAAAGAGTCTCTTGTCCAATCTGTGGGCTATTTCATTATTGTAGTCAGAGTCAGATTCACTATTATCGCGAACGGCTGAATCAGTTTGTATGCCTCCAGTACTTTCAGTTTTTGATTTATACATGTACCTTCGTTTAATGCACGGCATGAATCACTAGAAGACTTGCTCTGCGCATTTAAATTGCGCGATTCCGATGTATTATTAACATCTTCGGAACATTCTGACCACCCCTTGCGCAAAAACTTCTTGATCGATTGGCAATTAGCTTCTGTTTCCTTCATAACCCTTTTTCGGTAGTATTTTGAATTGTGTGACATCGTGAATATCAACAAACTTTCACAAAACGGAAGTGCAGTTTACATGTTGATTGCCACAGAACCGCGTCAACCGTCCCCTGGTCGAACTGCCCCAAGAAAAATTCAGTCAGCAGGAGTATCAGACCTGTGTTCAGTTTGGGTAAAATAAATTGGGACAGTTCGGCCAGGGAACAATTTGGGATCAGTCAGCAGGAGTGTCAGACCTGGGGGACGGATGGGTAAAATAATTGAGGACGGTTCGACCTGGGGACGATTCGGGGTTTCATGATATCAACTTATCTACTTCGTCAATTTGATTTGGTATAAATTTTACTTGCTCCCGGGGAACCGTTTTCAGTCTGAACCCCAAACAGACCATTGATTACTATCTGGAACAAGGCTAGTGAGAGATGAAGAAAGTTCAGTTCACATCTGAAAAGAATGGTGCATCCTCAAATGTGTTCTGTTTCATCAGGGGAAAGGATTTTATTCAGAATATAAGTTTTCAGGGTTTACCGCGAAATGATGTTTATTTTGTTGAGAGAATGAGTTATATATTCAATGTTGGTTTGCTTTATTACAGTAAAGAACCCCGACGATCATTTGATTTGAGTGTGTTTTCTTTCAGCAGGAAGAAAAATTAGAAATACATCAATATCTCTCCTGTTAAAAGAGTAGTCTCCCTTACGCAAGTCTGTTCAAATCTGAGAGTTCTGAAGCTTTTCACATGCCATGAACATCGTGAATGCTGTGTCATGCAATCAGGCGTGTAGCCGAGAATTCATTCAATTCATACCTAATAGTCATGAGGTGGGTGGGCACCGGGCAATACCTGTGGGTGGGGATGGGGAATACACAGCACACTCACTCGATTTGTCACTAATATCAAGTTTCAAGAGTATCAGACTGGGGAGCGGTTTGGATAAAATACAGGTTATCTGACTCGATTTCAGACGAAAACGGAACTTAAAAATCGGTACCGTGGTTCAAGAAACACACGGTAACGAAAGTTAGGTACCGTTCGTGAACAGTTATGGTTTACAGCAATGCAATTTGTCACTTTCCTTCGCTCACTGCGAGTCGTTCAATTATCATTGCTGCACATCAAGGGAGTTAATTTCGATCGCCGACATCCAGGAAAACATTGTCAATACGGTTTCAAATCAACAGAAGTGAATGCCAATCGCATTGAAACAATTCACATTCGGAAGCCCACTGCTGAATATTCGGTCCTTGTCAGTTATAAACAATCAACTGGTCACACAGAAATGAATTCCCAGCTGGAGTCAATTGGGAATTTTTTAGAGCAAATTGGGAAAAAGAGACTATTTTCGATTGGGAATGGGGCCGATTATCGGCCCCTCTCGTCGGTAAAAAAAACCCCTGTCTGTTCACATTTTCCTTTAGCGTGGGGTACACCCCGCAGTTCTTGTCTGATCGTCACGAAATTTCATATGCAGGTTTGGGGTCATGTCGAGATAAGACTATCCCCTTTTGGTCTCTATCGGGCAACTGGTATGGCAACCCGGGACCAAAACCCCAAAACCACTAGCATAGTCTACAGGACGTATTTATGAAGGGCTTTCATTATAACTTGGTAGGATGCCTCTGTATAATGCCTACATGAGAACGTTCCCTTTTGGGCATGATCTATCAACCGTGATGGCTGCCCAAGCCCGAAACCAAAAAACTTTTAGCACAGTCTTCAGGTCATGTTTAATATGGAGGGATTTCATTGTAACTTGGTAGGATGACTCCTTATGATGTCTAGATGAGAATTTCCCCATTTGGGCATGATCTGCCAACCGTGATGACTGCCCGAGCCAAAACCCCAAAACCTTTAGCACAGTCTACAGGTCATATTTATTGAGGAATTTCATTGTAACTTGGTGGGTTGACTTCATACAATGTCTAGATAAGAAAGTCACCTTTCGGCCCTGATTGGACAACTGTGACGGCTACAGGGGCCCGAAGCCCGAAAACCTTCAGCACAGTCTACAGGTCATATTTATGAAGGGATTTCATTGTAACTTGGTAGGATGACTCCAAATAATGTCTAGATGAGAACGTCCCATTTTGATCACGATCATTCAGCCTTGATGGGTGCCCGAGCCCAAAAACCTTTAGCATCGGCAAAAAGTCATATTTATGGAAGGATTTCATTGTAACCTGTTGTGTTGACTCCATATAATGCCTAGATGATGACATCCCCTTTTGGTCGTGATTGGTCAACTGTGATGGCTACAGGTGCCCGAGGGGGGCGCGGTGGCTCAGTTGGTAGAGGTGCAGGCTGCAAGCCGAGAGGTCCTCGGTTCGAATCCCACCTGCGGCAACCGCATTGTGTCCTTGGGCAAGACACTTCACTCCGATTGCCTACATGGGGGCACGATGACTCTGTGTACTGAGGCGTACTGCACGTCGATGGTGCGCATGTCTTCAACCAATCTAACCCTGCCTGTGCTGCAGTGCAGAGTTCAGAGTTATGATGTTGGGGAGCTGACAGTTGCTCGTCGTTGCTCGGTGGTTCTCTCCGGGTACTCCGGCTTCCTCCACCCATAAAACTGTCACGGTCATGATTAGCCATTGTGCATAAGTATGTGACCTTAAACACCAATAAATAAATAAATACAGGTGCCCGAAAACCTTGAGCACAGTGGACATGTCATATTTATAAAGGGATTTCAGTGTAACTTCGTAGGATCACTCCAGATGATACCCAGATGAGATTGTCCCCTTTGGTTGCGATCGTTCAACCATGATGGCTGCCCAAGCCCGAAGCCCAAAAACCTTTAGCACAGTCTACAGGTCATATTTATGAAGGGATTTCATTGTAACTTGGTAGGTTGACTCCAAATAATGTCTGGATGAGAACATCTCCTTTTGGACACGATTGAGCAACTGTGACGGCTACAGGGACCCGAAGCCCAAAAACCTTTAGAACAGTCTACAGGCCATAATTATGAAGGGATTTGATTGTAGCTTGGTAGGATGACTCCAAATAATGTCTAGATGAGAACATCCCCTTTTGGTCGCGATCATTGAGCCTTCATGGCTGCCTGAGCCCAAAGACCTTTAGCATATTCTACAGGTTGTATTTATGGAAGGATTTCATTGCAACTTGTTAGGTTGACTCCATATAATGCCTAGATGATGACATCCCCTTTTGGTCGTGATTGGTCAACTGTGATGGCTACAGGTGCCCGAAAACCTTGAGCACAGTGTACAGGTCATATTTATAAAGGGATTTCAGTGTAACTTCGTAGGATCACTCCAGATGATACCCAGATGAGAATGTCACCTTTTGGTTGCGATCATTCAACCATGATGGATGCCCGGGCCCAAAGCCCGAAAACCTTTAGCACAGTCTTCAGTTCATATTTATGAAGGGATTTCATTGTAACCTGGTAGGTTGACTTCATATAATGTCTAGATGAGAAAAGCCCCTTCTGGACACCATTAGGCAACTGTGACAGCTACAGGGTCCTGAAGCCCGAAAACCTTTAGCACAGTCTACAGGTGATATTTATGAAGGGATTTCATTGTACCTTGGTAGGATGACTCCAAATAATGTTGAGATGAACACGTCCCCTTTTGGTCACGATCAGGGCTTGCCTTGAGTCGGGGTCGATCGAACCCGGCCCCGAGATCGGCCCCGAGAGGCCCCTTCTCGGGGCTTTTTTTTCGGCCCCGACTTTTTTTCTGTCTTGTCTCCCGAAATCTCAGTGTTGGTAGGTTTGGGCAGCGAAATTTTGCGAGATTAATTTTTCCATTCACGTCTCATTCACGCAAGTGTGATTACAATAGAAGTAGCAAATAACAGATAAAATAATAATACACACTGTTTTTGTCTGATTCGAATTAACATCCACCTAAATCCGCATGAGAAAATCCCAAGATTAAAAAAAACAAAAAAACAAACACATTTACGAGACTTTGAAAGCACGCTTGTCAACTAATGGGGGGAACTCCCTTCAATCCCACAATACTATGCGCGGATACATCCGATCCTAACATCTGAATAAATGCAACACTAGACACAGAAACTGCCATCAAAATAAAAGTATGAAATAAAATAAAATGTGTACCTGTGTCTACGTGGAGAGGTGGGGGCCGGGGGGGGGGGGGGGGTGGGGGGGCGCATTCCATTTCTGAAATATCCAAAGCTGTGGGGAATTTTCATAGATTGAAATTATTTAAATGGTAAACTGAAATGTTTTTTTTTTTTAATTTTCTTTGAGACAACCCTTGCAGCGAAAATACACACCTCACAATATGTACAAAACGTCCTAACATTTTATCAACAAAAAATCCAAAATGTCTGTGTACGAAACGTCCAGCACCCACATAATGGGTCCTTGTCATTTTGTCCCCTAACATAGTGGGACGTTTCGTCCTCGAGACACTGACAGAGTGGGATGTTTTGTCACCTCCCAGAGACGAAACGCCCACTTGAATAGCAAATCATTAAGATGATATGGGATGTTGGATTTTTTTCATGTAACAAGACATGATCACATCCTTAGAAATGGTTTGCCAAACCAGTTAAATTGATTACCTAGAGACTGGTGTGGATTTGTTTTTGCCCAAAAAACATCTAGGTAGATAAGAAACATTCCACTGGAGTGTGTTTTTTATCTACCTAGATTTTTTTTTTCTGAGCAAAATCAATCAACTAAGGTCGCCATTGGAAAGAATGTAACAACATAAAATTACCCCAAAGGGTCCCGACCTCAATATCTGGAGGACTTTTTTCAGGCCCCCAGCAGGCCCTGACCTCAACATCTGGGGGACTTTTTTTAGACCCCGACCATTTTACTCAAGGCAAGCCCTGCACGATCATTCAGCCTTGATGGCTGCCAAAGCCCAAAACCTTTAGCATAGTCTATAGGTCATATTTATGGAAGAATTTCATTGTAACCTGTTAGTTTGACTCCATATAATGTCTAGATGATGACATCCCCTTTTGGTCGTGATTGGTCAGCTGTGACGGCTTCAGGGGCCCAAAGCCCGAAAACCTTGAGCACAGTCTACAGGTCATATTTATGAAGGGATTTCATTGTAACTTCGTAGGATCACTGCAGATGATGCCCAGATGAGCATGTCCCCTTTTGGTTGCGATCATTCAACCATGATGGCTGCCAGAGTCCAAAGCCCAAAAACCTTTAGCACAGTCTACAGGTCATATTTATGAAGGGATTTCATTGTAACTTGGCAGGTTGACTTCATATAATGTCTAGATGAGAACGTCCCCTTTGGACACAGTTGGGAAACTGACGGTTCCAGGGGCCCAAAGCCCAAAAACCTTTAGCACAATCTACAGTCCATATTTATGAAGGGATTTCAATGTAATTTGATAGGATGACTCGTTTTGGAATAATTTCACTGTAACTTGGTAACTTTCGTTGATATACGTTACATACATTAACTGTGAGGTCACATTAACCCACCCCTCAGCACCTTAGTACAGTGTACACCTCATACTATTTTTTATCAAAAACATGGCATACAGGGAACAGAAATGAACATATTCCCAATTAGCACAATTCTTGTCTTATTTCATAATCCTTTCATAAACATTGAACATTATCCTTTTCATCAAACACAACACACAAGTTCAGCTACAGTTTCATTGACACTTTAATTTTTTGACAAATTGGTTTCGAGTGTTCTGGTATAGAGTGAGAATAGGGCAATGGTAGGAACTGCCTGAAGTAAAAGTTTAAGAGTAGGGGCATGAAAACTAGTTATCACTGTTGGCAAAAGTTGCTATGGCGACAAATAACTTGCTTTTCTGACTTTTCACGAAATTTAATGTCAAAACTCGACTTGTGGATCTGTGATCCTCTTGCCAAATTTTTTATTTTATTTTTTATTTTTTGTAATTATTTCTTTGCCATCAAAAGTTCATGTTCTTGGTTTATTTTTTTGGGCCTCTTAATCTATGGAATAGCATGGGTGATGGTTATTTCATCACTTGAGAGCAAGAAGGCTTTGCAATGCTGAAGCATTGCAAAGCCTTCTTGCACTCAAATGTCAAATTTATCAATTTTTTTAACTTGGGTAAAATATCAGACATAAACTATTTAATTTTTATTTTTTTAAAGTTTACATTGGTTATAAAAAGCATGCGGCAGCTAAAAGGACCATGTGGGAGGACCTGAGAAACAGATTTTTTATTTTTTTTAGGCCTAATCCTTTCAAGTTTTTTAACATCATATTTTATCTTTACAGATGATTAACATTAAACAGAGATGCGATGAGTTTGCCACAGAGAAGGAAAATGATGATTGGATATTTACAAATGTATGACTGACAACTGACCATTGTTACACAACTAATTATTGGTTGATGTTAATTATGTCAGTACTTCAGAGGTTAGTTATCTATTATATAAACGAGAAGTCTGAGATTACGTCATTCTGTCCAGTTAGAAATTCTAGATTTAACCCTTTACCCAACGTAACGGCCAAAACCGGAGAGCACTATTCTAAAAAATCAATTAATTTTCATTATTTTTTTCATTTTTTGTCTCAAAAACATAGGTTATGACCCCTCATTGGAACGAGCTCGTCGAGCTCGTTCCAATGAGGGGTCATAACCTATGTTTTTGAGACAAAAAATGAAAAAAATTAGTTATTCAAGAATATTTTTTGCAAGTGTCGTCTGCTTTTCATGTCAGGTAAAGGGTTAATCATCTTCTGTAATAAGCAGTGGGCTCCTTTTCCATTGCACGGTCATAGCTTCCCATCCAAGGATGGATGTGTGTGCTGGTATCTGTTATATTAGAATTGAAAAAGTGTCTTTATTCAGATAAGGCCTAAAAAAATAAAAAAATATGTTTCTCAGGCCCTCCCGCATGGTCCTTTTAGCTGCCGCATGCTTTCTTTTTATGACCAATGTACACTTAAAAAGATAAAAAAATAAATGGTTTATGTCTGATATTTTTCCCAAGTTAAAAAATTGATAAATTTGTACCTTGAGTGCAAGAAGGCTTTGCAATGCTTCAGCATTGCAAAGCCTTCTTGCTCTCAAGGGATGAAATACACCATCACCCATGCTGTTCCGTAGAATATGAGGCCTAAAACATAAACCAAGAACATGAACTTTGATGGCCAAGAAATAATTATAGAAAAAATAAATAAAATAAAAAATCGCTCGCCCGCATGCAATTTTACAAATAGTGGCCTGAGAAACAGAAGATCTACTTTGTGTGGCCTAAAACAAATCTATTTCAAGTGTGCTAGATCTGAGAACCTAAAGCAAAAAAAATTTGTCCAAAAAAATCTGAAAACAGCACAGGAAAAAACAATATTTTTATACTGTATACCAATGGGCCAGACTAGCTGGTTCTAACTCAAAAATATCTAGGGCCAATCACAAATTTTGCCCCCCAATCCCCAAAATTTGCATCCAAAACCTCAAAATTAGAAGTCCTATCTGGCCCACCATACATTTACCCTCTGTGCATGCACCGACGCCAGGAAATCACCGAAACTGGTGCAAACATTATTCTTTGTTTGGCCCTTGTCTTATAACAACAAACTGACATTTGTGCTTTTTAAATCTCAATTAATAATGATGCCAGACACAAATCAATGGTTAAATTTGTGGATCCAAGGACACAACTGGATGAAGGAAGGAAGAAACGGTGGTTTGAAATGTTCAGGGCTGTAATTAGTCCCCTACGGGAACCGTAAGGGGGACTATAGGATTGCACTCCATCCGTCTCTGTCTGTCTGTCTGTCTGTCTGTCTGTCTGTCTGTCTGTCTGTCTGTCTGTCTGTCTGTCTGTCCGTCCGTCCGTCCGTCTGTCTGTTTTTAGCTCACCTACATCTGTAAGATGTGGTGAGCTATTGTGATAACCTTGGGCGTCAGCGTCGTCGTCCGGCGTGTCCAATATTGTAAGATTTAATGTTAAGGTGAATTTCTCAAACATCAGTGAGCTCAGGCCTTTGATATTGCATATGTAGGTTGTAGGGGACTATCAGAACAGTATTTAACCCTGAAACTACGACTTTTTTCCAAATTTCAGCTAAAATTTTCTGCCAAAAGTTGTAAGAATTTGCGTTTAGGTGTTGTAAGAATTTGTGTTAAAGTCAGCTTTTGTGCATATTGTGCTGGTTTAACTTCTCATTACTCTTGATTTTCATATTTCAATAACAGCTGTAGGTATTAACCCTACTGTATGCAGAAATTTAACGAAAATTTTCTTTTTTTTTCACTCAAAATTTTCATGTTTTTCTCGGACTTAGTAAATTTTAAGTTGTAAACCTTTGTAAACTTTGTGTTTAGGTGAGTTGTGTTTCTATGTGTCTTTCCAAGCGATTAATATTCTACACTTGGGTCACTGAACTCCATTGCAGTAATATTTAACCCTCATTACATGCATATTTGAGGAATTTGAGGCTGATTTTCTGCCAAAACTTGTAAGAATTTGCGTTAAAGTCAGCTTTTGTGCAGATTGTGGTGCTTTAACTTCTCATTACTCTTGATTTTCATATTTCAATAACAACTGTAGGTATTAACCCGACTGTATGCAGAAATTTAACGGAAATTTTCTTTTTTTTCAGTCAAAATTTCCATGTTTTTCCCGGACTTAGTAAATTTTAAATTCTAAAAGTTTGTGTTAAGGTGAGGTGTTAAGGTGAATTTCTCAAACATCAGTGGGCTCAGGCCTTTGATATTGCATATGCAGGTTGTAGGGGACTATTTGAACAGTATTTAACCCTGATACTATGACCTTTTTCCAAATTTCACCTAAAATTTTTTGCCAAAAGTTGTAAGAATTTGCTTTCAGGTGTTGTAAGAATTTGCGTTAGTCAGCTTTTGTGCAGATTGTGCTGCTTTAACTTCTCATTACTGTTGATTTTCATATTTCAGTAACAACTGTAGATATTAACCCTACTGTATGCAGAAATTTAACGGAAATTTTCTTTTTTTTTACTCAAAATTTTCATTTTTTTCTCGGACTTAGTAAATTTTAAGTTGTAAAACTTTGTATACTTTGTGTTTAGGTGAGTTGTGTTTCTATGTGTCTTTCCAGGCGATTAATATTCTGCACTTGGGTTACTGAACTCCATTGCAGTAATATTTAACCCTCATTACATGCATATTTGAGGAATTTGAGGCTGATTTTCTGCCAAAACTTGTAAGAATTAGCGTTTGGGTGTTGTAAGAATTTGCGTTTAGGTGTTGTAAGAATTTGTGTTAAAGTCAGCTTTTGTGCAGATTGTGGTGCCTTCACCTCTCATTACTGTTTATTTTCTCATTTCAATAACAACTGTAGGTATTAACCCTACTGTATGCAGAAATTTAACTGATTTCTTTTCTTTTTTTCAGTCACAATGTTCACATTTTTGTCTGACTTACTCAATTTTAAGTTCTAAAAGTTTGTGTTAAGGTGAGTTCTGTTTCTATGTGTCTTTCCAGGCAATTGATATTGTACGCATGGGTTACTGAACTACATTGCGGTAACGTTGCGCCCTTATTACATGCATATTTGAGGAATTTGACGGGGATTTTTGGGACTTATATTCACTTTAAAAAAACTTTTTTTAACTTTTTTTTTTTTATTATTTAATACTTTCTCATACTTGTTACTAGTAACATTAAGGCTTATTTTAGTTGTTGATGTGATGTATTTTTGTTGGGACTTATAGTCACTTTCTTGAACGAATGTTTTTCCGCAACTCCTCTTTAACCAGTGAATGTACTTCAATTAAAATTTCAGTGATTTATGAAAGCCTTTCCTAATTCTTAGTTATGATTTAATATCTGGCCTCACGATTCATATTCTTAATCATAAACATTTCTAAAAGATGTATCCAATGATTCTATGTTGAATTGATATATAATAAATGCAGAAATATAGACTTTCCAAAGCCATCACATAAACCACATTAATCATTTGATGCCTAGTTAATGATATATATTAACTAAATATTAGGCATGTTACATTGGAACGACATTATCAAGTGCAGCGTTGGGATGTAACATCCCTCTTGTTTATGTTACCACCTCTCCCTCCAACATGCTGTAAGCTACACCTTTCATATTTGGTACATGGATAAATGGTTCTGAGGGGATGATGCACGTTCAATATTTTTTTTTTCAAAATCCAGGATGGCGGCATGGCGGCCATTTTTATTGTTTTTTTAAGCTTTTTTCTCTATTTTATGTTACCACCCCTCACTCCAACATGGTTCAAGCTACACTTTTTATATCTGGCACATGGATAGAGGGTTGTAATGGGATGTTGCACGTTCCAATATTTTTTTTTCCAAAATTCAAGATGGCGCCATGGCAGCCATTTCTGTTATGTTTTTTAAGCCTTTATGTGTACCCATACTATGTATGGTACACATAATGCCGTCATCCGGGGTGGCCATTCGTCGTTCGTCCATCCTTTGTCCGTCCGTCTGTCCGTCCGGCATCCGTATCCATTTCTTTGTAACTTGAAAAATATTGCTTGGATTGTCAAGTTATTTTATATTTATGTTCAGGTTACTGATGTGCCGAGCTGTATAGTTTTTGGTGTAAATCTGATAATTTGATCCTGTGATATTAACCCTTTATCCTTCAAATTGAAAATTCCTCCAATCCCTTTGGCATGAGATAACTCAAAAAATATCAATCCGATTGTCATGTCACTTTATATATTTATTCAGGTTACTGATGTGCTGTGCTGCATAGTTTTTTTATGTAAATCTGGTAATTTGATCCGGAGATATTAACCCTTTATCCATCAAATTAGACACTCCTCCAATACATTTCTATATGTACCCATACCATGTATGGTGTACATAATGTCGGCATCCATGGTGGCCCTCCGTCATACAGCTTTCTACTAGTTGCGCGTATGGGTACACATCTGACGATTTCATCGGCCTATTTTCTCTATTTTATGTTACCACTGCTCCCTCCAACATGGTTCAAGCTGCACTTTTCATATATGGTACATGGATAAAGGGGTTGTGAGGGGATTATGCACGCTCAATATTTTTTTTCAAAATCTAACTTCTGTCTGTCTCCATCTGTCTGTCTGTCAGTCTGTTTTTATGTTACCACCTTTCCCTCTAATATGCTTCAAGCTACACCTTTCATATTTGGTACATGGATAAATGGTTCTGAGGGGATGATGCACAGACAATATTTATTTTTCAAAATTCAAGATGGCAGAATGGCGACCATTTTTGTTGTTTTTTAAGCTTTTTTCTCTATTTTATGGTACCACCCCTCCCTCTAACATGGTTCAAGCTACGCCTTTCATATATGGTACATGGATAAAGGGTTGTGAGGGGATTATGCACGCTCAATATTTTTTTTTCAAAATCCAAGATGCTTATGTACTCTAGTGTCTTCTGTGACAAAAACACCTTATGTCACAAAAGCGCCGTGGGGGACTAATACCACCTTGGTGGTCAAACACTTGTTTTATAATATTTATAAAAGTTAGTTCATGTTCCCCAATTTTGGGACATGGGCCTGACGTCCTCATTCATTGATAATGATCTGTCCACTGTTTGTTTAGTATTCCTTCCCTTCCTTCCCTTGATCCCCCAGTTAAGCTTTGGGGGGGGGGGGGGGGGGCTTTGGGTGGTTTATCACTTTGTGAGCTTATTCACAGTACCTCTAGTTTCTATTTACAAAGGAACAAGAACATGGTGTGGTTTCGTGACGCCGTCAGGGAGTGTGCTTCCGTTGTCGCATTATACTATGAGAGCTAGCGGAAAAGTGCCCAATGATATAAGACAAGGGCTAGGCTTTTTAACTAAGGTTTACGTCCCTTGCAGATCTATCGCATAGAATATCAGTGCTGTGATGCCGGGTATGTCCATGGCAGTTGAGAAGAGGAATAAGGGTGTAGCGAGCACTATAAAAATACGAACATGCTCACCCTGCGACGACGGAAAGCAGGAAGCATGGGAAGGAGGAAGCAAGACAAGTTCTGAGGTGTGCTCATCCAGGTTTACCATGATCACAAGCAAGAGAGAGGCCCCTCTCTTTATAACAACATCTGGGGTCAGAAGTTGTTGGTAGGAATTTGTGTCAGTTGGAGCTTACGTCCATAACTTCCTGTCCGGGACGCTCCTTCTTATAGGCTGCCGGAGACGGCTAGTCTTGTAGCTTGCTCTACGTTCAAAAAGCATACACGACCGCACAAAGTCCGTTGTCGGCAGCTAGCTCGACCGGTGATGTGGTTACTCAGGCTTCTGAGAACTGTGACGCCGGATGTGTCTGTTCCAAAACTAGGAGATGATATAGGGTGGAGCGAGCACTAATATTCAACCATGCTCACCCAGCGACGACGGAAGGAGGAAACCGGAAAGTTCTGAGGTACGCTCGTCCAGGTCAGCCAGAACTGCGAGCAAGAGAGGCCTCTCTCTCTCTTACAGCATCATCTGGGGACAGATGTTGTTGTTAGGAACTTGCGACAGTCAGAAGAGTAATATGTCCATGCCTCCTCTCCGGGACGTACCGTCGAATAAGCAGCCGGGTCGGATAGTCTTGCGGCTTCCTCTACACAACGGATAAAGTGCTCTTTGTATTGCACAGGGCTATAATCTGCGATGAGTGGTTTAAGTTCCCTGTCTCCGGTGAAGTGGTTAAGATTGAATATGAGGACCATGACACCGGATGTGTCACATGTGCATTGTATATTGTATTCAGAGCTAGCGGCATAAGTGCTCAATGATATAAGACAAGTTCTAGACCTTAGAATATCGGGTTTACGACCTTGTCTCCAGCTAGCTCGACCAGCAGATCATTACTCAGAATATGGGTAGTGTGACGCCGGGTATGTCCGTAGCGATCGAAAGAGAATAAGGGTGTAGCGAGCACTATTTAATCCAATCATGCTCACCCTGCATTGATGGAAGGAGAAAGCCGGCAAGTTCTGAAGTACGTTCGGTTCGGCCTCCCCATACCGAGAGCAAGAGGGAGACCCCTCTCTATCTTTTAACAACATCTTGCGTCAGAGTTTACGTACATAGCTATGGTCTGTTCTTAGCCGGGGACAGCTACAGTTTGGCTTCTTCGTCTACCAAGCACTCCAGACCGCACCTTTGCTAAGTGACTTAGTATATCTAGTCTGCATCGTCAAAAGGTCCATCTTTTGTGAAGAAAGTCGCACCATCCAGTAGCCAAGGAGATGAGGCTTCATTCATCGGGACGTCCGCAGTAAGAGCCATCTCGGACACACTGTTCCTGGAGCAGCCGGCGGACAAGCAATTCATGACCGCTGCTCCTCAGGCATTCGTAACGGACTTGCTGTCGCAAATTGCGCAACTATTCGCAGTATTTCTGCTAAGGCAGAAGCACTCAACGTCACTCTCAAAACTTGAGCTGTTGAATGGTGCTTGATTCGGTCCAGTCATCTGCCTGTTCAGATGTCAGTGACCGTGATTCTAACTGATTTAGACAAATGGTGAAAGGTATATGGAGGAGGATAACTTTCCATTTCGGAACGACTCATGGATGATATGGATACTATACTTTATCATTTCCTTGAACTCGTTCCAGTGAATCACAATGCTGCATGGATGATATGGATACTATACTTTATTGTTTCCTTGAACTTGTTCCAGTGAAACACAATGCGAGTAATTATGAGCAGGGACCAGGCGACTGGGGCAAAAAAGTCTCCTTGGATTGCACAACTTCGCTCTGACTTCACTAAAAAGCGAAATCATGTCTCCCTGTAATTTGTAAATTCCCAATTGACCTACCTTGAAATTAGGTGAATTCACGTAGAATTTACAAAGTAATTTCCATCTGAAAAGAGTATTATTGCTAGGGTTAATTGTTATTGTGACTAATTTTAATAGTAACTAAAAATAAAATCTGCATCTAAAAACAATGCCCGATTAATAATGTAATCGTGAACTGTCTTGGCTGCATTGAAATTAGGTGACAAGTCATCAAGTTAAGACAATATTTTCTATTTAAGTTATCTTTAAAATAAGTATTTTTCACACTCAGAATTTTTTTTCTGGGGAGCAGTTTTTCATAAAACACCACTTTTTTTGTAAAAGCTGAAGTTTTAATTCCAGTCTGGATTTTATTTTTGTGAAAGATGTTTTGAAAACAGTACATTGACCAGAATAGAAGAGAACGGAACAGGACAGAACATTGACCTACTTTTTACTCACTCTGGACCAAGAAATGGACACACTTGAATTGTTTTATTCAAGGCTGATCTGTCTCTTCTAAAAAGTAAATGCGCATTTGAATTTGAATTGTAAACTTCTCTTTTTATAAATAAATTAATTCAGAGAGGCATGTTTTTTCCTCGTAAACAATTCTTTGTACAAATAAATTTACACAGAGATGTGTTATTGCCCAATTGTAGTGATTTATTTTTGTGAGAGATGAAAATATAATATACCGGTAGATCATGCGAATGCAGAATCATCTACATTTTCTTCTCACTTCTCCCTGTTTCATCTGACATCTCCCTAAAGTCAGTGGAGGGAGAAGAGACTTCTCCCTCAAACTACCCTCCAGGCTGATCCCTGATTTTGAGAAACTGCTAGCGTTGTTAGATGCTGACTTCTTCTGGACAAAGAGCAGGATAATAAGATCTCTTTCCGGTTAAGTCTTTTCAGATTTCACAGGTCTTCGATTAAACAGGGAAAGATGTGTTGAAAGTTTCTCTGTGTTGAATGAGCAGGCTAAGATCTTAATTGTAGCCTTACCTTCATCATTTAGCTGTTCGCTTGGACACAATGGAGAAGATTATTTCTTATTCAGAGCGAATTCAGACTCTTGGTCTTATGTACTTCAATTTTAAGTACTATTATCCAACGTCTATATGGAAAGGAATTTTGTGGTCATTTGTACCTTTTAAAAATTCTTTCCAGACCTATTATAATATATATCTCTGTCTTAACAAATGTTAAGTGGGAGCTATTCTCATGTGTCGAAGCCTTGTGTCTTCATATTTAACTTTTGACTGGGTGGAAAACTTGCTACAGGTCACTTTAGTTTTCCAGACACTAGTCTTTGATGGTAAGCTTTCATTAATGTAGGATTAAGCTACAAGAAAGCATGAATACTCGACTCATTAAGTTGGAGTCTAATTGACCAACACCAGAGAAAGAGTAGGAGAGGTTGTCCTAGACTCCGATCGTCTATAGGGACTCATAGCGAAGGTATAGGTATCCCTCCTACATATTTTTTTAGGGATTGTCTATACAGCCACTTGGATAGGGGGTTTATGTCTGTTTGAGTTACTGATCAGACACCCCTGAGACATTGGCTCGAGGCTCTTATAGAGCTCGGTGCGACCGATTTTGACTGGAACTGGATAATTAGGTTATGATAATCTTTCAGTCGAAAAGCGAGCGTTCGGCGATGCAGCAAGTATAGTTCTTTGGATCACTTGAATTATGAACTAGATATGTCTCATGGGATGAATGATAGGATACACGTATCCTACAATTCATTTTCAACAGGCTGGTTCGTCTGTTGTTTCACAGAGTGAATTAGTTAGTTGTTTGGCTCGCTTTTCTCTTTTATCCGATGCACTTACAGCGGAAAATTTTATGCGCCGAATGGGGTTGTGCAGAGCGACTAGGAATGTTCGATGGGTTGTTTACGCACACGTCCCCTCCAGTTATTCTTAACTGGAGTGGTAGATGTTTTTGGCTCTAGACCCGTTTTGTTTTAGACAGTCTTTTAACAAAAGGCAAAGTTTGAGCATATTTTAATGGTTTTCTTAATTATGACGGACATGAGTTCATATATTGGGTTACAGTCCGATGGTCTCTCAATGCAGGGATCTTGGGACCCTCGGCTCTTGGAAACCACATTCAGAAATGATGTCTCATTTTTTATGCTACATCATTGAAATTATATTATTACCGATCATGTATTTATTTATAGACACAGATCAGAGTTTATCGGAAGAGAAGAAATGCTTCTTTTGTCATTAATTTCCAATAGAAGGGACATTTAGGTTCATTCAGTTGTAAAAGGAATTCAGTTAGCTATTCGTATTGCTTAGGAAAATTTAGCTTCCAATCAGCATTCAGTACTTAAGATTTCAGCACATGAAGTAAAGTGCTGGCTGCATCTTGGGCTTATTCTAACTGTATGGCTATTACATGATCTTATATAGGATCACTTCAGGATAGTAAAGTTTCCGGCGCTCGGGAATAATAGTTTCCATTATTTGTGTCACCAGTATTAGGCATTTGAGTGCATACATTTGATGCTCAACTGTTTTCATGGGAATGAATGATAGGGTATGTGTATGCTTCAGTTCATTTGTTTCTGTTGATTACATTGAGGTTATGGTGTCTGTTCTTGAACATTCGCCAGAAGCTCCCCCCACAAGAGGGTTTTCTTCAAGGGAAGTTTTGTTCTTCACGTCATTCTCTGCTCTCAATGGCATTACGGAGTATGTCAGATGTTTGGGAGCTTTGTGGTCACTATATTATTGCTGTCTGGACCAGCAACGATTAATAATGTGGCTGAGGAGGCTTCGACATGTATTTCAATCCCCCCCCCCCAACACTCACACACTGTTGCGTATATATATACATACAAAATTTGCGTTTGGGTCATGTTGGATGGCGCCCTCATAGGCATATATACAGTTCTGTTGCATTAGTTTCCGGTGTTTATATTCTGATTTCAAATATACAAGCTCTTATTTAATCATCATAATGGCTGCTATTTGAGTTCATAAGTTACTGCCTAACCCTTTAGTGGTTTTTAGATGATTACAGGCTGGATTTTCATGCACTCGTGCAATATGTGATTACGCTATCTCTTTGGTGGACCTTGAAATTATTATATATTTAGGGGGCGGTCTGTGTTGGAGCCCGTTAATCATACCTACCTCCAGGGCTGAAATGGTTGGCTCATTTTCACAACCGACTAACCAAGAGCTATAACCAGTTAATATCCGGTTATCCGTAGCCATTATTTCACCGAATCTGGGATAAAAACTATAGGAATTGGAAAGCAGTAGTCTCAGAAACAATTCCGTTGTGTGTATACAAACGAACGTTGTCGAGTACTCGACAACGTTCGTTTGTATACAAGCCACGGAATAGTTTCTGCCATTACTCAGTACTCACGGAAATTGCCGATCATTAACGAAGTCTTGAAGCCAAAGTCAATTATTTCTCAATATTTACACCACAGCTTCAAGGTGTAATGTATCGCAAATGGAGAAGTGGCAGATTTACTACGTTTTAACCGTGCAATGACGATCACTATCGATATTTCGGATAACCGGTTCAGTACTACCTACCTCCATTTCTAGATCCTGGTCTCTATTTTGTCTGTTCTCAAATTGCATATTCTCAAGTGTTTATAGTTGTAGATACCAAATTGTACACGTTGGAGAGTGTTCTTGCCAGATTTAATTGTACAGAGGCCTCCTGTGAATGATCTTGAAGCGTGTTTTCTCTGCAGAGATTGTTCATCGTATTTCGCTTTTGTATGTTATTTTACTATTTCACTGATTTTGTCGTACCTGTATACGCCATCTGCAGTTCATATTTTGTAGCGGATAATGTTATTTACCAAAATCATTGCTATAGCCTTGGCTTGTGAAGTGGCATTAAGCACCATTTATTATTTTGGAATTAATTTTTGAGTGCCTGATCAATATTTATTTATATCGTTTCCGGGTACTGCTTATTGATTCCAGAGCTCTCCCTTCTTTCTTTTGAAGATATGTTCAAAAATGGTGGGGGTGTAATTTTGTCCACTTCTGAGTTCTCTGGCTTATTTTGTATGTAACTATGAAGGAAGCTGAAGATTCAAGTTTGTTCAAGCCATGCCCCTAGGTCCATATTTGGGCTCGCTGTGGGAGCCTGAATGATAACTTGGTTCAAAATGAGGAATTTTCTTTAAAAAATCTTCTTCAGATCCAGTAGTCGGAATGTTTTGATATTTGGAATGCAGCATCCTTAGCGGGGTGAGATTCAAGTTTGTTCAAGCCATGTCCCTAGGTCCCTATTTGGGTTTACTGTGGGAGCTTGAATTGTAACTTAGTTCAAAATGAGGAATTTTCTTCAAAAATCTTCTTCAGATCCAGCAGTCGGAATGTTTTGAGGTGGTGTGTGTAGCATCCTTTGGGAGGGAGGGGAGGGATATTCAAGTTTGTTAAAGCCAAGTCCCTGGGTCCATATTTGGGCTCCCTGTGGGAGCCCAAATTATAACTTGGTCAATATGAGGAATTTTTCTTTAAAAATCTTCTTCAGATTCAGCAGTTGGAATGTTTTGATATTTGGCATGCAGCAACCTTAGGGGGTGAGATTCAAGTTTGTTCAAGCCAAGTCCCTTGGTTCATATTTGGGCTTACTATGGGAGCCTGAATGACAACTTAGTTCAAAATGAGGAATTTTCTTTAAAAATCTTCTTATTCAGATCCAGCAGTTGGAATGTTTTGATATTTGGTGTGCAGCATCCTTAGGGGATGAGATTCAAGTTTGGTAAAGCCAAGTCCCTGGGTTCATGTATGGACTCACTGTGGGTGCCCAAATTATCACTTAGTTCAATATGAGGAATGTTTTTTAAAAATCGGTTTTTAGCTCAACTTTGGAGAAGCCAAATATGAGCTTCTGCCATAGCCAGTTGTTCGTCGTCTGTCTAGCCGTCTGTCTGCCAACAATTCAATACAGTTTGGGCTAGAGGCCGTATTTATGAACCGATCTTTACGAAACTTCTTGGGTACCTTTGTTGTGACTGTGGGACAAGAACGAATGTTTTTGGGTCTGATCCGATATTCAAGTTGGCCGCTGGTGCAATCAGTTTTTTGCGCAGAACTTCCATATGAAAGCGCTGATTTGAATAATTTTTTGTATGAATGTTTAGTACCATGGGATACATCACATCTACGGGGTTTTTTTCTCGTACGTACATTATGCAAATTAGACTAACTTTGATGTATTTAGTGTTACTTTCAGCACTGTAAGTGCAAATGCCAATACGGCTCGGGCTAGAGGCCGTATTTATAAACCGATCTTTACAAAACTTCTTGGGTACCTTTGGTATCACCGTGAGACGAGAACGAGTGTTTTTGGGTGCGGTCCAAAATTCAAGATGGCCGATGGCAGCCATTTTATACAAAATTAGGTGCAATCAGATTTTTGTACAGAACTTCCATATGAAAGCACTGATTTGAATAATATTTTGTGTGAATGTTTAGTTCCATGGGATACATCACATATAATACGGGTTTTTTTCTTGTGCAGAAATTATGCAAATTAGATGAACTTTGATTTTTAGCTCACTTTGGCAAAGCCAAATTCGAGCTTATGCCATGGCCCATCGTCCGTCTGTCCATCTGCAGGGTTTCTGCTAGGGGAAAATTTGTGGGTCCGGTAGTTTAAAGAAAGTGAAACTTAGATGCCAAAGGCGTCTGCCGCACATGCCAAAGGCACGTGCGTACAGAGGGGGGTCTGGGAGGGGGGTTCTCCGCCCAGGAAAATTTTGATTTTTAGGTGCTCTCTGGGGGCATTCTGGTCGCTAAAATGCTGAATAATTGAAGTGGAAAATATGTATTTTTTCCTCCTGCAATTCTCTAAATTCCCACGGGACACACAATAGTGCTGGGCGATATCGACCCAAATAAAAACCGCGATATTTTCGGGATGATATCGCGGTTTACGGTATTATCGCGATATTTGCGGAATTAGTGCAAAACAGTCGTTGACTGAAAGAATAGCCTCGGCAAAACAATATTGCTGCTGGTCAAGTAATCTGCGTCGGCAAAAACACAAATCAACCATGTGGTGTGTTTAAAATTAAATCCGAAAAATTCATTACGAATGAGCACAACCAGCGCCACTTGATAGTTCTGCAGATTTTCATTTGAACATGGGTGCAGCCATATTAGACATACTGCACACAAACTGTGTGTTTTCTCTTTTGTCATTGGTTAAAATTGTAAAAAGCTATTTTTAAACAGATGGTTAATGTGGGGATACAGAATCAGACATTCTCCAGTGCGAGAATCAGGTTCAGGGTCGTTTCGGCCTCAGAGTTTTTTTCGGGATGTTTCGGCCTTGACCGGGGCCGAAACGACCCACCTGTCGAGGCCGAAACGTCCCAATTTTTTTTTTGTTTTTCAATTTTATTAGCTCACCTGAGCGAAGCTCAAGGGGAGCTTTACTAATCACTTTCTGTCCGTCGTCCGTCGTCGTCCGTCCGGCGTTAACTTTACATTATCGACTTCTCCTCCTAAACCACTAGCCCAATTTTATTCAAATGTTGGCTAAATGTTTATTACCTAATGCCAATTCAGATTTGTTCAAATGAAGTTGCCCCTCCTCCTGGGTGGTGCCACGCCCCCAAGGGGCACCAAAATCTTTGTAAATCTTCTTCTCATGAACCAGCAGTAGCAGAGACTTGATATTTGGTGTGCAGCTTCCTTTTGAGGTGTAGACTCAGATTTGTTCAAGAGAAGTTTGTGGGGCTATACTTGGCGTTGTTATGAGAGGGGCAAAATTTTTTGCCCCGCCCAAAATTTCTATTTTCCAAACCGAGAGGCTGATTTGAACCAAATTTTATGTGAGGGCTTATTGGGTCATGAGTACTTGATTTATGCAAAAAAAAATTTTCCCGCAGCCCCGTGGGAACCGCAGGAGCTAAAAATAGAAAAAATTTAAAACGCCCATATCTCCAAAACTGCACGGCACTGAGAATTTTTATTTGGTGTGCAGCTTCCTTAGGACCAACAGAAAGGATTGGTAAAAAAAAATTGCTATCGGTTTTATCATAGGGTACAGTTTCGGGACTTTGAAAAAGTGCTGAGTCAGCACTTTTTAACACTGTAGGCAATGGGAAAAACATTAAAAAATCTTCTTCTCCAGATCCAGCAGGCAGAATCTTTTGATATTTGGTATGCAACATTGTAGGGTGGATCTGATTCAAGTTTGTTCAAATCGGCCCCCTGGGTTCATATTTGGGCTCAGTATAGGAGCCTGATTTCGAACTTAGTGCATTTCAGGCAAATTTCTTAAAAAATCTTCTTCTCCAGATCCAGCAGGCAGAATCTTTTGATATTTGGTATGCAACATTGTGGGGTGGATCTGATTCAAGTTTGTTCAAATCGGCCCCCTGGGTTTATATTTGGGCTCAGTATAGGAGCCCAAATTTGAACTTAATGCATTTCAGGCAAATTTCTTTGAAAATCTTCTTCTCCAGATCCAGCAGGCAGAATCTTTTGATATTTGGTATGCAACATTGTAGGGTGGATCTGATTCAAGTTTGTTCAAATCGGCTCCCTAGATTCATATTTGGGCTCACTATAGGAGCTCGAATTCGAATTTAGTGCATTTCAGGCAAATTTCTTCAAAAATCTTCTTCTCCAGATCCAGCAGGCAGAATCTTTTGATATTTGGTATGCAATGTTGCGGGGTAGATCTGATTCAAGTTTGTTCAAATCGGCCCCCTGGATACATATTTGGGCTTACTATAGAAGCCCGAATTCGAACTTAGTGCATTTCAGGCAAATTTCTTAAAAAATCTTCTTCTCCAGATCCAGCAGGCAGAATCTTTTCATATTTGGTAAGCAACATTGTGGGGTGGATCTGATTCAAGATTGTTCAAATCGGCCCCCTGGGTTAATATTTGGGCTCAGTATAGGAGCCCGATTTCGAACTTAGTGCATTTCAGGCAAATTTCTTAAAAAATCTTCTTCTCCAGATCCAGCAGGCAGAATCTTTTGATATTTGGTATGCAACATTGTAGGGTGGATCTGATTCAAGTTTGTTCAAATCGGCCCCCTGGGTTCATATTTGGGCTCAGTATAGGAGCCCGATTTCGAACTTAGTGCATTTAGGCAAATTTCTTAAAAAATCTTCTTCTCCAGATCCAGAAGGCAGAATCTTTTGATATTTGGTATGCAACATTGTGGGGTGGATCTGATTCAAGTTTGTTCAAATCGGCTTCCTAGATTCATATTTGGGCTCACTATAGAAGCTCGAATTTGAACTTAGTGCATTTCATGCAAATTTCTTAAAAAATCTTCTTCTCCAGATCCAGCAGACAGAATCTTTTCATATTTGGTAAGCAACATTGCGGGGTGGATCTGATTCAAGTTTGTTCAAATCGGCCCCCTGGGTTTATATTTGGGCTCAGTATAGGAGCCCAAATTTGAACTTAGTGCATTTCAAGCAAATTTATTAAAAAATCTTCTTCTCCAGATCCAGCAGGCAGAATCTTTTGATATTTGGTATGCAACATTGTGGGGTGGATCTGATTCAAGTTTGTTCAAATCGGCTTCCTAGATTCATATTTGGGCTCACTATAGAAGCTCGAATTCGAACTTAGTGCATTTCAGGCAAATTTCTTAAAAAATTTTCTTCTCCAGATCCAGCAGGCAGAATCTTTTGATATTTGGTATGCAACATTGTGGGATGGATCTGATGCAAATTTGTTTAAATCGGCTCCCTAGATTCATATTTGAGCTTACTATAGAAGCTCGAATTCGAACTTAGTGCATTTCAGGCAAATTTCTTAAAAAATCATCTTCTCCAGATCCAGCAGGCAGAATCTTTTGATATTTGGTATGCAACATTGCGGGGTGGATCTGATTCAAGTTTGTTCAAATCGGCCCCCTGGATTCATATTTGGGCTCACTATAGAAGCTTGAATTCAAATTTAGTGCATTTCGGGCAAATTTCTTCAAAAATCTTCTCCAGATCCAGCAGGCAGAATCTTTTGATATTTGGTATGCAACATTGCGGGGTGGATCTGATTCAAGTTTGTTCAAATTGGCCCCCTGGATTCATATTTGGGCTTAATATAGAAGCCCGAATTCGGACTTAGTGCATTTCGGGCAAATTTATTAAAAAATCTTCTTCTCCAGATCCAGCAGGCAGAATCTTTTGATATTTGGTATGCAACATTGTGGGGTGGATCTGATTCAAGTTTGTTCAAATCGGCTTCCTAGATTCATATTTGGGCTCACTATAGAAGCTCGAATTCGAACTTAGTGCATTTCAGGCAAATTTCTTAAAAAATCTTCTTCTCCAGATCCAGCAGGCAGAATCTTTTGATATTTGGTATGCAACATTGCGGGGTGGATCTGATTCAAGTTTGTTCAAATCGGCCCCCTGGATTCATATTTGGGCTCACTATAGAAGCTCGAATTCAAACTTAGTGCATTTCGGGCAAATTTCTTCAAAAATCTTCTTCTCCAGATCCAGCAGGCAGAATCTTTTGATATTTGGTATGCAACATTGCGGGGTGGATCTGATTCAAGTTTGTTCAAATCGGCCCCCTGGATTCATATTTGGGCTTAATATAGAAGCCCGAATTCGCACTTAGTGCATTTTGGGCAAATTTATTAAAAAATCTTCTTCTCCAGATCCAGCAGGCAGAATCTTTTGATATTTGGTATGCAACATTGTGGGGTGGATCTGATTCAAGTTTGTTCAAATCGGCTTCCTAGTTTCATATTTGGGCTCACTATAGAAGCTCGAATTCAAACTTAGTTCATTTCAGGCAAATTTCTTAAAAAATCTTCTTCTCCAGATCCAGCTTCAGAATCTTTTCATATTTGGTAAGCAACATTGTGGGGTGGATCTGATTCAAGTTTGTTCAAATCGGCCCCCTGGGTTTATATTTGAGCTCCGTATAGGAGCCCAAATTTTAACTTAGTGCATTTCAGGCATTTTTCTTAAAAAATCTTCTTCTCCAGATCCAGCAGGCAGAATCTTTTGATATTTCGTATGCAACATTGTGGGGTGGATCTGATTGTGATTCATGAACATATTTATTTGTAAAGTTGATAGAATCTTAGACAAAATTTGCAGAAAAGATCTACTATAGAAGGGGTGGTATCCAGGGTGAACTGTTTACCCAAATCTAGCAGTACTAATGCATTATTCACACAAATCTCCGTTCTAATTTTATGACCCCTCATTGGAACACACGCATTCAGCTCATTCCAACAAAGGTCATATGCCATGTTTTCGAGACAAAGGAATAAAAATTTTAGTTATTCATGAAATTTTTAGGCAACTGTTGTCTGTTATTCACATTGCTTCATGAAATTTCAGTACTTTTAGAAGTTACCTCAGTAATCAAGGGTTAATTCCCCTTAATTAAATGTCGCCTCTAAAAAACAACCACTTTGCATATCTTACCTTTTTACCAGCATAACTGCCAAAACTTGTTAGCATTCTTCGCAAAAATCGCTATTCAAATTTTAATTTTTGTCTCTTAAACATACATGTACTTATCGCTTGTAAATACCCCATTGGAATGAGCTTTTTGAGCTCATTCCAATGAGAGGTCGCACACCATGCTTTTTGAGTCAAAAAAGCAATTTTTTTAGTTATTCCAGAATTTCGTACGTAAAACACAGCTTTATGACTTCACATTAAAATGAGCTCTCTAAGCTTGTTCCAATCAACATTCACGCACTATGTCTTTCACACAAAAAATAAAATTTTCCATTTATTCAGGAATTTTGTTTGCAAGAACACTCTTACCCCCCCCCCCCCCCCCCCCCCCACACACACACACACACAAACACACACACACACACACACACAAACACAGACACACACATCTAAAAGTTTGTCAGCAAAAAAACAGTTACTTCAATTTTTAAATGCATTATAGGAACAACTTGCCTAATCAAATTTAAATACTTTTGCATCATTCTGTATCTAGAACAAACCATTTACCATATCTTTATGCAAAATTCTCCAGCATCATTCACAAAAAATCACCATTATTTATATATTCACATTTCTGTCTCAAAAATATACCTGATCTTCCCATACCCCTATTGGAATAAGCTGTTTGAGCTTGTTCCAATGATGATAAAAAAAACTAATATTTTGGAAAATTTGTGAAAATTTTTGTTTTCTTGTATGCAAATATATACATGTAGCACATGGAAGATATCCACAGTTGGGGAGAGATGTCCAAGGCTATCTCTTCACATTCCTTGTTTGTGCTTCATGCTAAACCAGTTTGTCTGCAGAGATAAATTTGCTTTATTAAAAATCATTGGAGATTGGCCACACACCAACGATTTTAAATAAAACTAATTTTAGGTAACAAATGTTGAACTTCAAACAAAATCTATCACTCAACCAGTTAATGTTGATGAGGCATGACATGGTGAAGGTGACCTAAAATACTTCTTAGAGTCACTTTGTCAGGTGAGCGATTAAGGCCACGTGGGGCCTCTTGTTTTTTTTTTTTATAGTTTTTTGGGGACGTTTTTTATTGGTAAAATTTTTTTCTCATGGTGTAAAATGGAGTGTCGAATAACGTGAAAGAAGGTAACTTACCTCAGTCTAAAAGTGATTAAATTAAATTTCTCCAAGAAATTAGAAGATTGAGAACAAAAACCAAACCTGCCTTCACAATTTCGCCCAAATTGGCCTTTTGCAAAGCATTTTTAGCTCAACTTTGACGAAGTCAAATTTGAGCTATTGTCATGTCCATCCGTCCGTCCGTCCGTCCGTTCGTTCGTCTGTCCGTACGTCAACAATTGGCTATGGCTCGGGCTAGAGGTCGTATTTATGAACCGATCTTTACGAAACTTCTTGTGTACCTTTGTTATGACCCTGGGACGGGAACGAGTGTTTTTAGGTGTGGTCCGAAATTCAAGATGGCTGCCAGCGGCCATTTTGTACCGACGATGCAAAAATCAGTTTTTTGTACAGAACTTCTGTATGAAAGCTCTGATTTGAATAATTTTTTGTATGAATGTTTGGGATACATCACATATAATAGGTTTTTTTTTTCTCGTGCGTAAATTGTGCAAATTGGACTAATTTTGATGTTTTTTGGTGTTACTTTCAGCACTAAGTGCAAATGCCAATACGGCTCGGGCTAGAGGCCGTATTTATGAACCGATCTTCACGAAACTTCTTGGGTACCTTTGGTATCACCGTGGGACGAGAACGAGTGTTTTTGGGTCCGGTCCAAAATTCAAGATGGCCGATGGCAGGCATTTTGTACAAAATTAGGTGCAATCAGATTTTTGCACAGAACTTCCATATGAAAGTGCTGATTTGAATAATTTTTTGTGTGAATGTTTAGTACCATGGGATACATCACATATAATATGGGTTTTTTCTCGTGCAGAAATTATGCAAATTAGATGAACTTTGATTTTTTCAGTGCGACTTACACACAGTAAGTACACATGTCAATACGGCTTAGACTAGAGTCTGTATTTATGAACTGATCTTCACGAAATGTCTTGGGTACCTTTGTTATCACCTTGGGATGAGAACGAGTGTTTCTGGGTGCGGTCTAAAATTCAAGATGGCTGCCAGTGACCATTTTGTACCAAAATTAAGTCTAATCAGTTTTTTGTACACAACTTCTATACAGCTCAGACTAGAGGCCATATTTATGAACCAATCTTTACGAAACTTCTTGGGTACCTTTGTTATCACCGTGGGATGAGAGCGAGTGTTTTTGGGTGTGGTCCGAAATTCAAGATGGCCACCAGCAGCCATTTTGTACCAAAATTAGTGCAATCAGTCTTTTGTACAGAACTTCTGTATGAAAGTTCTGATTTGAATAAATTTTTGTATGAATGTTTAGTAACATGGAATACATCACATATTGTAAGGTTTTTTTTTTCGTGCAGAAATTATGCAAATTAGATGAACTTTGATTTATTCAGTGCTACTTACACAATGTAAGCACACATGTCAATACGGCTCAGGGTAGAGGCTGTATTTATGAACCGATCTTCAGAAAACTTCTTGGGTACGTTTGTTATCACCTTGGGACGAGAATGAGTGTTTCTGGGTACGGTCCAAAATTCAAGATGGCAGCCAGTGGCCATTTTGTACCGAAATTAGGTCCAATCAGTTTTTTGTCACAAGTTCTATACAGCTCGTATTTATGAACTGATTTTCACAAAACTTCTTGGGTACCTTTGTTTTCACCTTGGGACAGGAACGAGTGTGTTTTGGGGTGCCTTTGTTATCACTGTGTTATGAGAACAAATATTTTGGGGTTCAGTCAGACCCACTCTGGGACTCAAAGATTTCTTTTCTAGTTTAGCATCTGACTGTCACCCACCTTTACAATACTTTACCTATACATTTGTTACAGGCAACAGTCAGTATTTATGTACAGACTGTTACAATACTTTATATGTACCTTTGTTATCAGGTCATTACCTAGATGTTTGTCATTGCTGTATCACATACTATACATGTACATGTCTTTGTCTTGACAAGTTGAGCTACAGTGTCATTGACACTTTCATTTTTAAATATTACAAAGCGTACCTTGACCCCCAAACATTACAGAATAAAACATCAAGATTCTTAAATTATCCAATAGCTGGGTCTACAGAATTTCACACAACATGTACACTTGAATACCAAATATCAAAGACAAGTTGTCTCAAAGAGGTTCATTAAGTCAGAAATTTTGTCACAGAAGGATGTGAGACATAATAAAGACATATGTCTTTTTCTCATTCATTTTACTTGTGGGTTTTAATGGATTTTCTGGGTTTTTTTTTTATTCCTTACTTTGGTGAGTAGTAAAACACTTTTCAAATTATGGAGGCCAAAACGTCCCCTTCCAAGTGTCGTTTTGGCCTTGGGACGTTTCGGCCTCGATATTTTCCCTGATAACTTTTCGTCTTAGGTTTAAAAAAATATCAAGGCCGAAACGTCCCGGGGCCGAACTGGTAAAGGGCCGAAACATCACGCTCCCCGAGAATCCATGTAAATTCACCGTGTGGGGATCCTGAGACATTTACGTCATTGTTTTATCTAATCAATTATAAGAGTTCCCAATTTGTTCGACGTCGAGGGGAAAATGCCTGCTATTATGTGGGAATCAGTTCACAAAATAGTTTACCGGTAAACACTTTTGGAAGGTCCCAACTTAACAGTGCAGTATATTTCAGAAGTTATTGCCTGTTCCTTACGGATGCTAATTCACAAAGTATTGCCCCTTTCGTCAAATTATGTACCGGTAGGTCGATGTTGGTGTCATTGCCAAGTTATGCCAATGAGTTGGCGATATTTCGGTTTTTCGAAAATGAGACGATATTACTAACGGTATTGATTTTGAAACCGGCTAAGTCGGTATATCGGCAAACCGCCCAGCACTAACACACAATACTACATCTGGTCGGAGGTTTCATAAAAATACAAACCCAAAACAACACAAAATCTACAAATCCAGACAGTGACTGCGACGCTTGACCTCAATTTTTTTTTTATACAACCTGATATGTGCCAACGTAAATAATTGGAAATGCAGAGAGAACGAATTATTCGAAAAGAACCATGTTGCGGACGTGACGTCATGCATGTGCAATTACATCATTTATCGCTCAAAATAAAAGCCAGTGATTTCGGACCAAACACGGCAATTTGAGTCCGAAATTTTATAGGCGACGTTTAGGATTTGAACTCCCCGTGGAACCCCGGGAATTGGAGCAGTGCTCGTTTACTGTGGTAAACAAGCTTTGTTTCACTGGTAAAATAGGACCCAGTCACTAATGCTTGGGGTGCAAGTCCTCTAAAATAGGCAACATGGGGTATAAACGATTGACTGACCTTGACTTCATCTCCATGTTGTGGTCATGATTAGCCATTGTGCAGAAATATGTGACCTTAAACAACAACAATAAATATAAATAAATATATAGGATTTGAACTTTGTTTCCCCCTCCTCTCGTCTGGGGGTTATAAAGTATCAGGTTGTCGCCTGTAACAGTAGGCATAGTATACAACATAATTATGCCTATATTACATGGAAACAAAGGATCCTGAGTGTCGTTACGATACAGCATTGTACTCGACATTTTAACCACCAGCTTTTCTGACTGATCATAGTATGATCGGCGGGGGGAATGGGTCCGGTCGACGGACCCGCAGCCGGTCTAGCGGAAACCCTGCATCTGGCCATCTGTCTGTCTGTCCATCTACGATTGGATACGGCTTGGGCTATAGGCCGTATTTATGAACCGGTATTTACGAAACTTCTTGGGTACTTTTGTTATGATCGTGGGACGAGAACGAGTGTTTTTGGGTGCAGTACGAAATTCAAGATGGCTGCCAGCCACCATTTTGTACCTACGATGCAGAAATCTGTTTTTTGTACAGAACTTCCATATGAAAGCTCTGATTTGAATAATTTTTTGTATGAATGTATAGTACCATGGGATACATCACATATAATACAGGTTTTTTTCTCGTGCGTAAATTATGCAAATTAGACTAACTTTGATGTTTTTTGGTGTTACTTTCAGCACTGTAAGTGCAAATACCAGTACGGCTCGGGCTAGAGGCTGTGTTTATGAACCGATCTTTACGAAACTCCTTGAGTACCTTTGTTATCACCATGGGATGAGAACGAGTGTTTTGGGGTCCGGTCCAAAATTCAAGATGGCCGATGGCAGCCATTTTGTACAAAATTTGGTGCAATCAGATTTTTGCACAGAATTTCCATATGAAAGCGCTGATTTGAATAATTTTTTGTATGAATGTTTAGTACCATGGGGTACATCACATATAATATGGGGTTTTTTCTCGTGCAGAAATTATGCAAATTAGATGAACTTTGATTTTTTCAGTGCTACTTACACACAGTAAGTACACATGTCAATACGACTCGGGCTGGAGTCTGTATTTATGAACCGATCTTCACGAAACGTCTTGGGTACCTTTGTTATCACCTTGGGATGAGAACGAGTGTTTCTGGTGCAGTCCAAAATTCAAGATGGCTGCCAGTGGCCATTTTGTGCCGAAATTTGGTCCGATCAGTTTTTTGTCACAACTTCTACACAGCTCATATTTATGAACTGATCTTCACGAAACTTCTTTGGTACCTTTGTTTTCACCTTGGGACAGGAATGAGTGTGTTTTGGGGTGCCTTTGTTATCACTGTGCTATGAGAACAAATATTTTGGGGTTCAGTCAGACCCACTCTGGGACTCAGATTTCTTTTCTAGTTTAGCATCTGACTGTCACTCACCTTTACAATACTTTACCTATACATCTGTTACAGGCTACGGTCAGTATTTATGTACAGGCTGTTACAATACTTTATATGTACCTTTGTTATCAGGTCATTACCTAGATGTTTGTCATTGCTGTGTCATATACTATACATGTACATGTCTTGACAAGTTGAGCTACAGTGTCATTGACACTTTCATTTTACATCCACTGGTCAGAATCTTTGGATATTTGATATAAGCTTTTCTTAGGCATAGCAGATGCAACTTGTTGAAATCAATTCTCTGGGTTGATATTTAGGCTACTATGTTAGGTGAGCGCCCTCAGGCCCCCTGGGGCCTCTTGTTTTACAAGGAATAATGTTGGCACCGGTTTCGGTGACTTCCTCGTTTCTGTGCATGTGCGGATTGTAAATGTATGGATAGCCAGATAGGACTTCTAATTTTCGGTTTTGCATGCAAATTTTGGGGATTGGGGTGCAAAATTTGTGTTTGGCCCTAGATATTTTTGAGTTAGCACCAGCTAGTCTGGGCCATTGGTAAGTATAAAAATTGCACACAGACGAAGGAAGAAATGAAATGAGGCGATAAAAGTTCTCATAAGCCAAATTCTGACCGAACGGGTGTGTAATACAACCCGAAAAGAAAAGAAACCGTGGTAAAAGTAGAAAGTAAAAGATAAAAAAAATACTGTTAGGCAAATTCTGAAAAGTATTCTAAAAAGTCCAAACTCCCAGTAAAACCCGATTTTAATGTACCCTTCAAAAATTAAAAGGAACTGTAATTTTAGAAATGTCAAGATGCTTCCATGTATCACATGAAAGTATGATAACTTGATGATTTAAAAATATTTTGTTTGCAGTCTGTCACCTAAATGTGCACCAAGTAGCCCGCTGGGAGGAAATTTTAGAGTTTGGTGTTTTCTAGCTGGCGCGAAATGACGTGGTGATGTGCTGGAACTGCCCCCGCAATGGGATAGTGCTACTAAAGGCTAGTTATTCACTGTTATTGGTGCACAGAAGCAACTAAGTAAAACTTATTGCATAGACTATTATGTCCATCCATCATCCAGCTTTCTGTCTAGCTATCTGAATTTTGTCGGTCTGTCTGGAAAATGTGCAGGCCCCACACAGGGCATCTTTTTCTCCTCCAAAACGTAAAAGGGATGACGAAGATCCAACATTTTCTCAAAATTTCAGGTTAAATTATATGAGTTTTGGCTCATTTCAGATAAATTTAATACCTTCCAATCCTCATCCCTGATACAATAATGTACATGTTCTTTTCAAAGTATTATCGGTGTACATGTAATTACCAGTTGCTAATCCTTTCAAGTTTTTTAACACCATATTTTATCTTTACAGATGATTGACATTAAACAGAGATGTGATGAGTTTGCCACAGAGAAGGAAAATGATGAATGGATATTTACAAATGTAGACTGACTACTGACCATTGTTACACAACTTATTATTGGCTGATATTAATTATGTCAGTATTTCCTCCAGAGGTTAGTTATCTATTTATATAAATGGCAAGTCGGTGATTACATCATTCTGTCCAGTCGGAAATTCCAGTTTCAGTCGTGTCCTGTGGTAGGCAATGGGCTACTTTTCTGTTATGTTGTCTTGGCTTCCCATCCAAGAATGAATGCGCATGGTAGTACAGTGGAGTCCACTTAATTGGATATCTCTTAACTGAATAATCCAGTTAATTGAATATAATTTTCCCAACACAAAACCATTTACCATACCTCCAGAACAAAATTGACCTGTTAATTGAATATGGATTCTAGAGTAAACTCCTGTTAATTGAATAAAAAATCTTGTAAACTTTTAGGAAATTACCCCAACTCTCCCCAGTTTTTTGTTGTTTATAGACCTATTTGGCCTCGGTACATCCAATCCAGGCATTTAATCTATTATATCTTGTTTGACAGAGCTCATGGAGCTCTGTCAAACAAGATATAATGGAATAAATGATAAGTTTATCTCTAGAATACAGGAAAATGACACTATCCCTGTTAATTGAATACACCTGTTAATTGAATAATTTTCATTGGCAAAGTGGCTATTCAATTAACAGGGTTCAACTGTATCTATTATATATGAGAGTTGCATAGACTATTCCATCCATCCATCTTTCTGTCCAGTTATCTGAATTTTGTCGGTCTGTCTGAAAAATGTCTACAGTCCACACAAAGTTGATCTGTTTCTCTGGCCATTTTTAGCTTAACTTGACAAAGTCAAGATAAGCTATTGCCATCACGCGTCTGTTAGTCTGAGTCTGTTCACATTTTCCTTTAGCACAGGCTACATCCCCGTAGTTCTTGTCTGATCGTCACGAAATTTCATATGCAGGTTTGGGGTCATGTCTAGATGAGAACGTCCCCTTTTGGTTGCGATTGGTTAACAGTTGTATTTAGCCATGCCGGGTATTGCTCTTGTTATCCACTTTAAGAGAGTATTGACGGGAAAGATTATTGACCCCTCTCACTTTCTCCTTTTTGAAAACCTTGTGAAGTGGAGTATTACTTGTTTACTGCTGTAAACAATTTCTGCTTAACTGGTAAAATAGGATCTGGAACCGATGCCTGGGTTGGAAGACCTCTACAATGGGTAGCATTTTTATAAACAATTGACTAAACTTGACTTCACACATATGCTGTGGTTATTAGATAGCCAAAAATGCTGAAATTGACCTTACCAATAAATAGATGGAGCCCACTTAATTGGATATATTTTAACTAAATAACCCTGTCAGTTTAAATATAATTTCCCAGCACAAAACCATTTACCATACCTCCAGTACAAATTTGACCTGTTAATTGGACATAGGTTTTCGACTGAAGTCTTGTTAATTGAATAAAAAATCTGGTAATCTGTTGAGATATTACCCTGACTCGCCCCAGTTTTCCTTTGTTTATGGGGAGCGCGATGGCTCAGTAGGTAGAGATGCAGGCTGCAAGCCGATAGGTCCTCAGTTCGAATCCCACCTGCAGCAACCATGTTGTGTCCTTGGGCAGGACACTTCATCTCCATTGCCAGTGTGGGGGCACGGTGGCGTTGTGTACTAAGGCGTACTGTAAGTTGATGGTGCACTTGTCTTCAACCAATGCTAACCCTGCTTGTGTGGAGTTAGTATGTTGTGGAGCTGACAGTTGCTCGCCTTTGCTCGGTGGTTCTCTCCGGGTACTCCGGCTTTCTCCACCCATAAAACTGTCACGGTCATGATTAGCCGTTGTGCATAAATATGTTACCTTAAACACCAATAAATAAATATTTCCTTTGTTTATAGACCTATTTGGCCCAGGAACATCCAATGCAAGCATTTAATCTCATAGCTTGTTTCACAGAGCTCATGAGCTCTGTCAAACAAGATATAATAGAATAAATGCTAGGTTTATCTCGAGAATTCAGGAAAGTGACACAATTCCTGTTAATTGAATTTTGTTAATTGAATTCTCCTGTTACTTGAATAATCTTCTTTGACAAAGCGACTATTCAATTAACAGGGTTCCCCTGTATACACAAATACTTTGTCTCCAGCTTCTGTTTCACTCCTTTTCTACCTGTTGCGAATTCTCTTAGATGGGTTGCCCATTGGTTTTTCACGCAACTTGACGTCGAGTATCAACTATTAGGATGGGTTGTGATCCATCATGCATTTATATGTCAATCCACAATTAGGCTGTATCTCTCACCTGATAAGTTTCAAATTTCATATGTAGCTTTGGAATGATGTCTAGATGGAAGCTATCAAAAATTTCTGATTTTCGTTGAAAAACATTCCCAGCAGTAGCCATGTCATCTTGGATGTGGCTTATAAATTGTTAGTAAATTAGTTTAGAACACCCTACAGGCTGCATCTCTCATTCAATCTTTTTAAAATTTCAAATGTAGCTTTGATGTGATATCTGGATGGAAGCTATCATTTTTTCTGAATTTTGTTGAAAAACATGGCCAGCAGTGGCCTTCTTGGTTTTGACATCTCAGTTGTCAACAATTCCATTGGCGCTCCCTACAGGTTACACCTTGTCCCTATCTTTTTCAAATTTTATACTTAACTTTGGTGTGATGTCTGGATGGGAGCTATCAAATTTTTTGGAATTTTTATACGCCCGTTTGAAAAACGGGACGTATTATAGTATGGCGTTGTCCGTCCGTCTGTCCGTTTGGTTTCCGAACAATAACTTTAGTATTTGTTTTCCGATCGGCTCCAAATTTGGTATGTGGTTTAATCACAACAAAATACAGGTCAAGTTCGAATATGGAGTCGGTCCGAACATTTTTCACCTGAATTATGGCCCCTGTTGGACTTAGAATTCGTCAAATATTTGGTTTCCGGATGATAACTTTAGTATTTGTTTTCCGATCAGCTCCAAATTTGGTATGTGGTTTAATCACAACAAAATACAGGTCAGATTCGAATATGGGGTCGGTCTGAACAATTTTTGCCTGAATTATGGCCCCTGTTGGACTTGGGAATTCGTCAAATATTTGGTTTCCGGATGATAACTTTAGTATTTGTTTTTCGATTGGCTTCAAACTTGGCATGTGGTTTAATCGCAACAAAATACAGGTCAAGTTCGAATATGGGGTCGGTCCGAACAATTTTCGCCTCAATTATGGCCCCTGTTGGACTTGGAATTTGTCAAATATTTGGTTTCCGGATGATAACTTTAGTATTTGTTTTTCGATCGGCTTCAAACTTGGCATGTGGTTTAATCACAACAAAATAAAATTTCTAACATATATATATATCTATATAAATATGTTACAGTCAAACTGTGAAATCAAGAATTTTTTTTTGAAATTATTAAATTATTGAGTCCTTTTGTGAAGCTATTGTCCTTAATTTTTAGTCTTTTTCTCAAATGACTGAAAAATTTAGTCATTTCACAAAATCACTGATTTCAAAGTCTGACCGTAACATATATATATATGCCAGTATAAATTTCTCGCACTCTAAAAAAAATTGCAAATGTGTTAAAATGGTACAATTTGAACAGTTCACGGGCGTATGATGCAATGCCCAGCGGTGCTCTTGTTGGAATTGAAACTGATCTGCTAGAGGCCATCTTTAATTTGGCATACAGTACGTGGAGAGTGTATTATCACTAAATCACCCGCAGAGTGGAAATTCCACCCAAGCAATAATTGCAAATTTGTTGCAAAGCCTAACCAGTACAAGCAAAGTTTCAGCCAATGGACCTCCGGGTTAAACCCGGAGGTCCATTGACTGTAACATTGCTTGCGTTTTTTGTCAATATGTACAAAATTTGAAAATTATAGCTTGGATGATAACTCCACTCTGCGGGTGATTTAGTTACAATCCACTCTCCACGTACTGTATAAATGATCAACAACTCCATTAGCACAGCCTACAGGCCACATCCCTCAACCAATCTTTTCCAGATGTCATATGTAGCTTTGGTGTGATGTCTACTGTAGACACTTGAGTGAAAGACTTTACATTGCTGGAACTATGTATTTAGTTTAGTCCCCGCTTGGTCAAGTTGAGCTTCACTGTCAGTGAGAGTTTAGACATGTGATTAGTGTTGAGCACACCAAATAAAGCAGCAATAGCTCATTCTCAAAACGGGAGAAGTAATCCATTGTGTGACTGCTGGTATTGTTCCAGCAATTGTAGTATGTACCAATTGTGAAAAAGTGCGTTGATTGCTGATCAGAGACCACATTCTTCCGATTACAATTGTCTGCACCTAAAATGCACAGAAGTTGCATCCAGACATTGCTACTGTAGTGAGATAAAAGATTTTCGTAAAGGTCTGCTTGTATACCACTAACAAGGGGGTGCGGTACATGTTTACCTGGAATCTTCTTTACACAACATTGCCACCCTACATACACTTCACCTTACAGATGTATGAAGGTTGAAAAATTTATAGAAATTTATATATTTTTTATACTTAACAATGACCCAGACATAGCTGGTGCTAATTCTCAAAAATCTAGGGCCAAACACAAATTTTGCTTCCCAATCCCCAAAATTTGCATCCAAAACCGAAAATAACATGTCCTAAATGGTCCTCCATACTTTTCCTCCACTGCGCATGCGCAGTGTCAAGGAGGTCTCGAAATTGGTGCCAATTATCATTCTTACAAGCAGTGCCTGGTCAGCGCTATGTACTCAGCGGGGAGGTACGAGTTCCCAACTCCTGGGAAGGCCATCCCCGTCTGGGTCATTGGTAAGTATAAAAAATATATAAATTACTTTAAATTTTTAAACATTTTTATACTGTACCAATGACCCAGACATAGCTGAATAGAAAAAAGGCTGGAGGGCCTAGGACATAGAGGAAAATCCAATAAGCTCAACTATATACCATAGAGTTATCCCCTCGAGGAGTAAAGGAGGATTAGGCTTTACATGTATCTTTCTTATTTATGACAAATTAGAAAGACACAACACCTTTCATAATTGAGCATAATAACATCCATTTTCTCTATTAACATCCAGTATAACCTTTTATACTAATTATTTTTAAAGTAAGCCAATAAATAAAGTAAGTCCAGAGAATTGAGACTCTTTATACTCATTAAAAGTGTCCGAGGATTGTATATTAACGCCCGTTTGACAAGTGACATATAGAAATGCTTCACACCGAGCTACACTTTAAAAATATGACATGAATGAATTTAAACATTAGCTTTACACTTTAAAACCATCCCGGTACCGACTCAGAATTACTGACTCCGGAGGAGGTATCCCCTTGCTTTTCACTATAAAGCAGGTGACCTAACGGAACACCCTCCCCCCCCCTCTTCCCCTTGCCCTGGGTCAAATAGCCCAGAGCGAAGAGGGCAGCAGGAGAGAGTCACTGCCGGAACAGAAAGCCTGCATAACTACAGTTGCAACTGTTTAGTGGACGACATTCTGAGCAACAGATAACGGACCTAAACAATGCAGGTCTCCAGAAATGGACTCAATATTTCTGAGATAAAAATTTGTGAATGTGGATGGCTGAGACCAATATGCAGCCTTCATTAAATCTGTAATCGCAACACTATTTGCGTAAGCCCAAGATGTAGAAAGAGATCTTACTTCATGAGCCGAAATCTTAAGCACATAACTGCTGAGTTGAAGATAGATTATGATAAGCAGTACGGATAGTTAATTGAATCCATCTAGCAATAGAATGGACCGTAATGTCCTTTCTATTAGGCATCAGAGACAGAAAGAAGCGTTTTCGTCCCTTTCTGATTTACTGAGATCTTCGTTTATAAATACGTAAAGCTCTAACCCGACAGAGTAAAGGCCTATGCCTGTTTGAAGACGGAAGGGCCTTAATAACAATAGGTTCCGGATATTTATTAGAAGCCTGATTCTTAGCCAAAAATCCAACATTAGTGGTAAAGGTAATAGTGTTCCCGACACTACGATAGTGAGAATCGTCCACAGATAGTGCATGAAGCTCACTGACTCTTCTAGCAGAAGAGAAAGCTAAGAGAAATGCTGTCTTATAAGATAAGAATTTGAAGTCCACTGTCTCAAGAGGCTCAAATGGCTTTTCTTTTAGTTTAAGAAGAACCCAAGCTAAATTCCATTTAGGAATTAATCTAAGGGTTCTAGGTCTATTTATCGAGAAGTTTCTAACTAATTTAGATAGAGACATTAGATCCAATTTGTAAACTATCATGGTGTGCATAGGTATCAGATAACATAGACCTATAACCTTTAATAGTAACAGGCTGCAGTTTGATCTCATCAAACAAGTATACTAGAAAGTTTGCAATGTCTGGAATGGAGGGATCAAAAATATCAACAGAATGATCCCTACATCAACGACAAAAGACCTTCCACTTAGCCGCATAGTTTACCGAAGAGGAGGTCCTCCTACAGTTAGAAATTGCGTCCACTGCTCGTCCTGTAAAATGCTTGCTGTGCAAGAGGGACCGCACAACCGAAATGCGTGAAGGTTGAGACCTTGCGGGTTGTGATGTAGTTGACGCGATTTCCCCCTGCGAAAGAAGATCCTCTCGTGAGGAAGCTTCCGCGGTATGTCCCACAGCAGACACCTGAGTAGATTTATCCACGGCCTCTATGGAGACAGAGATGCTACCAACAGAATTTTGCATTAAGATTGTTTTATCTTTAGCAATATCTGGTGAATCAACAGCGCTGGAGGATACGCATATCCTATCATTCCGTCCCACGAGATCGATAGAGCGTCTACTGCATATGCTCGAGGATCCGGACATGGTGACACATACGTCTGCAACTGATTGTTGAGCTGTGTCGCAAATAAGTCTATCATTGACCTCTCCCATTGGTAGCAAATCTGATTGAATACCTGTTTGTTGAGAGTTCATTCTGACGGCAACAAGTGACCCTTCCGTGAAAGGGAGTCTGCTAATACATTCAGACGACCCGGAATATGACGGACCGAAAGTAGAACTTGGTGTTCTAGTACAAACAGAAGGATTCTTTCCATTAAATTGAATAACGGAATGGAATGAGTGCCTCCCTGGTTCCGAATATACGCTACTACTGTCGTATTGTCGGACAGGATTTGGACATGTGCTTTCTGAATAATGTTCATCCAATGACATGGTGCAAGCCAAATTGACATCATTTCTTTGATGTTTATGTGCTTGCCTAGAAACTGCAGATCCCAAAGACCCTGGCACTTCGAATCTATTGGGATCAATGCTGCACCCCAACCTGTTTGACTGGCATCCGTCATAATAGTAAAACTCGGAGTCAACCACTGAATGTTTGCCCAAGTCTGAATCTCTTGTTTCACTTGATTTGACAAGAGAACGTCTATATCGAGCGAATGAATCTTTACTCTCCAATTCTGAGTCAAGAAAATTTGGAGAGGACAAGTGAGTAACGGCCACATCGGAATGAGATCCGCAGCGGCTCTGCACAGACCTATCAGTCTCATGAATTCTCTCGCTGTGACTTTGTCTGGGTGAAGACAATAGCGAGCGTAACAACTGATTAATTTTGCTCTGGTTAACGGCAGACGAACGAGATTGTTGTGCATCTCGAAGCTTATTCCCAAGTGGGTGAATGACTTGGACGGCACCAGATCCGACTTCTCCTCGTTTATTATAAAACTGAGACGTCGGAGTAATAAATGCAGATTCTGCACATCGTTCTGAAGCGTTAACTCGTTGCTGTACCTCTGAAGAATGTCGTCCAGGTAGGCCGACGTTACCGCAGACGAATGAGCTCGGAAATGCATCATTACCAAGTTCATTATTCGAGTGAAAGCCCAGGGCGCTAGGTTCAAACCGAAGCACATCGCTCGGAACTGATATACAACTCCTAGGACTGCGAAGCGTAGATACTTTCTGAATGTTGGATGTACCATGACGTGAAAGTACGCATCCTTGAGATCTATGCTTGTAGCATTGTCGTTCACCCGAACACTCGCTCTGACTGATCAAATTGTCTTCATATAGAACTTCGAAGCGACGATCAGCTTGTTTATCCAGCTCAGATCTATGACTGGATGGAACGAGCCGTCTGGTTTTGGAACCAGAAACAGATGGCTGTAGAAACGCGGTGATTCCTGGTCCTGGTCTGAAGAGACTGTACTTCTGATAGTTCTAAGAGCGTCTCTTTTCTGCGGATTTGACGGAAGCTGAGTCCATTTTGGACTTCGAGTTAATGGAGGCTTTCGTTTGAAGGATATTCCTAGTCCTTCCGAAATTACCCCTCGAACCCAGGGGTCGTCCATAATTGACGCCCAATTGTTTATAAAACTCGACAATCTTCCGCCTACCGGAACACGATAGAGGTTCATACCATCACCCCCTGGACCTGCGAGGCTTGCGGAAGGAGAAACTACGTCCTCCACCACCTGCACCTCGCCCCGTCGACCTAGGGACGTCTGACCGGTTATCTCGGCCGGTATAACGTCCCCTATGTGAGTCGCTGCCTTGACGGTCTCTAGAATAAGACCTAGAGGATGCATAGGAACCTCTATAGGAACTTCCCTTGGGCGTACTTGTCCCAGAAGTGCCTGTCTTACACTTTTCTGCTGTATCAGACTTTTTAGAAGCAGATTTGAATAGCAGAGAATCCGAAGCTTTCTTAGTTATCTGATCATAGATTGCTGAAAGCTTACCGTCAAAGAGAAGCTCTCCGCAGACCAGAGCGACTCTGAGAGAGGTTTTTCACCTTACTATCCATGCGCGTGGATGTAGCTAGGGCTGCGTCACGTCTAACCAACTCCAGGTTTGCCACTGAAAGGGCGGAGTTATACGTGGAATAAGCTACTGCCCTTGACAGAAGTCTTAATGAGGATTGTATATCCTGGAATTCTTTCCCTTGAAGACGTAATGATAACGCTTTAGTAAGATGATCTGCGTATGATAAAGCGTCTAAGTTAACTCTATTAGACATCATTGTCGTTTCCAACATCGTGGTTGGAATTGACATAGACGACGGTATAGACAATTCTAGGTCTTCAGCCTGGTCGTCTAGACGCAGAGGAACTCTCGGTATGCCCTGTCCTGCCGTTTCAAATTTATTCCTTGAATTGATGAAAGGCAGATGTAGAGCATTTGCTGACAAGAAACCATACTTGCTCGTTTTGGTAGCAAGCTTATATATAGCGTCATTGAATAGTTCAAATGTTCTTGTGACATTATTGGACTGTGTCGGAAACTCAGGGACGATGTCCCTAAACCGATCAAAAAATTCTGTGTCCAGTGACGCTATCAGTCTCTTATCCGGCATCGCAGCATTCTGGTCCGACGGAACAACCTCTGGAAGATAATGCCAGATAAAATCTACGGCAGCTTTATGTTGTTCCAAAAGGGAAAACTCCAGATCCTCTGAATCCCTTTCGCCATCCTGTCGGAATATTTGAAGTTCTCGGTCGTCAGTACCTGATGCTTCAGCGGAGCGTACCGACCCAGCGTCGTCGGATAATTCCTGATCCGACAGATTCTGTCGTCTGCTGGGAGGCTGCGATAAGTTGTGCTATTTGTGATAGCACGTCCGTCACTGAGGCCTGTGGAGTAGCGGTCTTACGTTGCTTTGCTGCTGGAAGCTCCCTGGACATTGACTCTGCATATTTCTTATATGCGAACGTCCGGAGTCTACAGGCCTTGTGTCCCTGGCTACCGGATGACGTGACCTGGTCGCCGTGGAATCCCTGATCGGCAAAGCTGGCTGGATATCCGTGGTCACATAGCCAAGGTGTGGTCGTGTGCGCTGCCATGAGGATGAGGAAGCCATATTGACAGTCTCTCTGGACTGTTTATATAACAGAGCGTCCTGAGTGGCGGACGTATGCTCCGAATGCAAAACGTTATGTACCACAACATCTGGTCCCAGATGTTGTTGTACGAGAGAGGGACCTCTTTCTCTCGCAGCCCGGATGGACCTGGACGAGCTAGGAACCGGACTAATAGGCTTCCTCCACCGAAGTTAAGCAACGTCGAGCGCGGTTAGTAGTTGGATGGGTGACCATTTCAGCGACTGATTCGTGCTCCCGCATTGTGTCCTTGAGCAAGGCACTTAACCCCGATTGCCTACATGGGGACACGATGACGCTGTGTACTAAGGCGTACTGCACGTCGATGGTGCGCATGTCTTCAACCAATCTAACCCTGCCTGTGCTGCGGTGCAGAGTTCAGAGTTACGATGTTGGAGAGCTGGCAGCTGCTCGTCGTTGCTCGGTGGTTCTCTCCGTGTACTCCGGCTTCCTCCACCCGTAAAACTGTCACCGACATGATATGACCCTGGCTGTTAATGTGTCGTTAAACCCTAATAAAAAAATTAAAAAAAAATAGTCTTCCTCTGTTCCATCCTCTGATCCGTCGTCACTGGGTGTGCACTTTGTGTTATAAGAGTGCTCGCATCACTCAAATCTCCTTTACTGGACCGCAACGGAAGAACCCGGCTGCCGAGCCATTCGATGAATGGTCGCTACACCGGGCGAGCTAGTGGACGCCAATCCCGTTGATCCTACCTCTTAGGCAATTGACGTATTTCCATGAGCACTTTCGCCGCTAGCTCTTCTTTTAACTGTGACGATGGAGGCACACTTTTGGAAGACATCACGGAAACATCACCCTGTTCTTGTTCCTCTGAAAAAGAGATTGAAAAACTAGAGTGACTCTGCGGAGAAAGGACCGGCATGGCCTTATCCCCGCTAACAACATACCGTGACACACGTTTCCAATGTTTGTCATCCCAATTGACACACACTGAGCAGGAGTTAGTGCGAGTACACTGGCTACAATTAATACAATGATTATGAAAGTCAGAGGAAGATTTCCTCTTATTACAATTTGAACAATATCCTTTCATTGTGAAAAGAACACAAACAGTCCTAGTACTCACGCTAACCCCTGAAAACAAAGATACATAATAACATGATCCATTAACATATAGAAAAAATAAATGAAAAAATATTTTTTCAGAAAAGCCCAAGTTTCTGAAAGTAACGTTGAGCCCCAATGGATCCCAAAAAAGCCTAAGTGTGGACAAAAATTTTTAAAAATATTTCCAAAAAAATTAATGCAACACTTACGTATAATAATAATAATAATAATAATGTATCTTGCTAATACAAGTATAAAAACTGGAAACATGACTCCAGGCACTGATAAACATGGCCCGAAATCAGTTACCAATTAAAACACTATCTGATGCAAAACAGACTTCCAGGGAAGAAACTGCAGAACATCAGATGGTAGATGCAGAACACTACGCCTAAACACCCATGGGTGAGGACGTAAACATGGGGGAAAAAACAGAATTCATTCTGTTACCAAGCTAAAACTCCCAAGAAATTTTAGTAATAATATTACAGAAAATATGTCAGAAGCATGGGAGAATAGCAAGGGGGACTAAAGGAAAGGGAGAAAGGAAACACTGAACAAGCAGTGTAACTTTATAGCAAGAATGACAACAACAGGCCCATGCCTTGAAATTAGGGAAAACATAATTTCATAAAAAAAATTTAAGTTACAGCCCTGATTATTTCCTGCCACTAATTTTTCCTCTCCTCCTTCTATTTCCTCTTTAGATCCACCATTTCTCTAATATTTATGTGTCTGGCATCATTTAAACTGAGATTTACAAGCACAAATATCAGTCAGATGTGAACTGATGAACGGCCAAACAAAGAATGATAATTGGCGCCAATTTCGAGACCTCCTTGACACTGCGCATGCGCAGTGGAGGAAAAGTATGGAGGACCATATAGGACATGTTATTTTCGGTTTTGGATGCCAATTTTGGGGATTGGGGGGCAGAATTTGTGTTTGGCTCTAGATTTTTGAGAATTAGCACCAGCTATGTCTGGGTCATTGGTACAGTATAAAAATATTGCCCAACATTCATGCATTGTTCCTGTGTGCAAAATTTCAAATATAATCCTAACCGACTGAACGTTCACATGGTTTGGAGATGCCTAACCGAACGTTCGGCTACGTAAAAATTCTTGGGAAACCACTTCTTTATCATTAACCCTTTACCCAACGAATTGGCCGCATCCGCCTGCATAATATGCAAATTCAGCAGTTGAAAAAATATTTTTCAAAAAATTTCTTCAAAACCATATCATGTGGCCCCTCATTGGAACGAGCTCGTTCCAACGAGGGGTCACATGATATGGTTTTGTTGAAATTTTTTCAAAAAATGATATTTAAAATAATAAATTTTGATATCGTCTGCATTCGGTAAAGGGTTAACAAGTGTTTTTATATTGTGTGGAATTGAAATGTATATAGCCTTCCACGGCAAAAGTCTAAAAATGTATCAAGACACAAGAATGACCGGTCAACTGGATGGTTTGGTAGGTTGCTGAAAGCCCATATTTAGTCTTTGGATTGAACTGCAGGTACCTAAAGTTAAAGGCTTCATATTCTTCATATTTTCTTGGAAGTAAATTTCATCTCCATCAATTAACATTATTACAATTTAGGCACTCTTCCCATAAATTGTAACAAGACAAAAATGTATGAACAAATCTTGAGACTGTGAAAAATTTATCTCTCTAGCAGTTAAGTTACTCAGATTTTACCAATCAAGATGCAATATTTGTCTAACCGGTTCTCCACTCGCATAGATTTAAATTGGCGTAACCACCACTTGAACGGAATGAGCATTCTCATCAAATTTTGCACATTGTTCTCCTCCCCCTGATCTTCACATGGAGTTATTCCTCAACCATCATTGCTGATCTATCCCACACAGACTTGCCTTCAAAACTGTAAGGCTTGTCTTGCCCCCCCCCCCCCCCCCCCCCCCCCCCCCTGCCTTTCCTCCAGCAAAGGTTCACCAATCCTGCCCATAGTGGGGCTGTTAAGCAAAACATCGTGCACTTTGTGACAAAAGCGTGAAACTTGGCATATGAATAGAGGAATAGGTGCTAATTATTTTTCCGAGCTGTTACCCTCTCTGTTGCCATGGTAATGGCAGCCATCTTGGATTTCAAAATGGCCGCCAAAAAGTCATCTTGGTTACAAACTTTTGGGCATAAAAATCTAGCACTTTTTCACAAAACCATGAAACTTGGGATATAAGTAGATAAATGAGTGCTGATTGTTTTTCTAGGCTGTTACCCTCTGTATTGCCATGGTAATGGCAGCCATCTTGGATTTCAAAATGGCCACCAAAAGTCATCTTGGTTACAAACTTTTGGGCATAAAAATCTAGCACTTTTTCACAAAACCATGAAACTTGGGATATAAGTAGATAAATGAGTGCTGATTGTTTTTCTAGGCTATCACCCTCTATATTGCCATGGTAATGGTGGCCATCTTTGATTTTAAAATGGCCACCGAAAAGTCTTCTCGGTTACAAACTTTGAGTATTTCTTTCCCAAATTCAAGTATGTTAGCTATGAGAATTATACCAAACAAGGTGAAATATATGGAATGCTTGCATTATAGTAAAATATTTTTGTGGAACTGATTTCAAAATTGTGACTAAATAAGTTTTGAAATACCAAAAAACAAATATCAGTTATTGATTACACCATTAAATTCCACATACTGCACTTTACTGAAAATCACCGAGAACATCTCTTTTTCAAACTTTCCAACAATTTGAAAAAGAGACGTTCTTGCTGATTTCCAGTAAGGTAGAGTATGTGGGGAAAATGCTGATAATTTAAAGATGTTTTTACTCTGCAGAGACTACGGTCGAATACTGAAGACAAATATCTGGAGTGTAAGCATAATTAAGATGAATATATAACTAACATCTCATTGATAGCTGTCAGATAACTTCCATATATAATGAAGAGGAACAGAGGATCTGAAAATGTTCCCGATCCATGATATATTGAGTATCTAGTGTGATCAGTTCGCCACTGTTCTCCAGAAATGGGTTCCCAGCATCTCTTATCACGTTGCTCAGCTTATCAATATGACTAACAAAAGCATTCTGTGTGGCTTCATTCTGTTCATGATGTCTAAAATCAGTCTGTGTGGAGTTGCTGCTCTCGTATTCATGAATCAGTCGACAAATATCGGGGCCTGCCACCATCCACCGCTCTAGTGCTACTTCATTCTCAGTCAATCCTATGGCTCCTCCATCTCCCTTCACTGTCTTATTCATCTGTTCATGACATTGGTCCAGAGCCATAGCAGAAAAAGCATGCTGCATCTTCCTGACAACAAATTTTCCATCGCTGCAATGCTGATATACTTCGGGATGTTTTTGATATAAACTGATCATGTCTCTGATATGTACAGGAAGCCATCTGCTATAATTGGTATGGTCGAGAGCAAAAATCCAGGGTGCAAATTTCTTCAACATCTCTATGTACATATGAAAGTTAGCATCTCTGATAGACCTCACAAACTGTAGGAGCATGAGCTCTAGTTCTAGGACAAGTGACCAGTACTTGAAAAGGGGTTGTTCAGAACAAAGTAAATTGCACCATTCCTGACGAAGAAGAGCTTTCTGTCCAACAGACCTATGAAGGTAGACTGAACATGTTAAGATAAATTGTGAAATGTCAGTATCATCTTCTGCTGTTATTTCAAAAGATGATCAGTTGTTTTAACTGTGTGTCAGGTGTAATATCTTTTGGACATAAAGTGAAAGAAAACATCGGTTGGTAAGCAAATGTGTACATCTGTGAATATTTCAGGTTGCCACAGGTGGGTGACCTCTGGATACTCATGATATTAGAAATAAATATGCAGACATTGTTAATTATAATAATTATAGTATAATGTAATGATAATAGTTTGTGACCAGGAAGAAATTCAGCATTTTCCATGAAACATGAAAATTTTCCTTATCATCTAAAACATTTTTTTTACACTTGCCCTTGTGAATTACAGATGCAAAAATTCAACGTTTTTTTCACTACTTGCCATCACTGAAGAAATAACTCAAAATATGTCACTCTCAAACATATGAAATCATGTTAACAATATTCAGAGAATAAATTGACATGATTCTGAAACACTTGCTGTTTTTGATTTATGACATATCACAGCTAATAGTCATATTGGCAGATTTTATGGCGGCCATTTTGAAAATCCAAGATGGCCGCCATTACCATGGTTACTGGGGAGGGTAACAACCCAGAAACATAATCTCCAACCATCCACCTACATGTGTGCCAAGTTTCATGCTTTTGTCAGGAAAGTGCACGATTCCTTCCTTTTTTGGACCTTAACAGCCCCACTACCAGACTATTAGCTCACCTGACTGAAAGTCAGGGTGAGCTTTTCTTATCACTCTTCGTCCGTCGCCCGTCCGTCCGTCGTCCTGCATGAAGGTGGTGTTTGAGCCTCTTTCTCCTAAACCACTGGCCACATTTTAATTAAATTTCATGTAAAGTAGTGGTTATATAGGGGCATTTGATTTTTATGCAAATTAGGTTTCGGCTCGTAGTTGAACAGAGGGGTGGGGAAAAAATGGCCAAATTTTTTTGAAAATCTTCTAATGAACCCACCACTAGCAGAGACTTGATATGTGGTATACAGAGTCCTTTTGAGATTTAGAATCAAGTTTGTTCAAGAGAAGTTTGTCGGGCATTATTTGCCTTCGTTATGGGAGGGGCAAAAATTTTGACCATGCCTAAAATTTCCATTTTCAGAATCGTGAGGTTGATTTGAACCAAATTTGATAATGAGATGATAATGGGTCATAAGTAGTTGATTGATGCAAAAAAAAAAATTTTTCTCATTGTCCCGTTGGAACCTCGGGAGCTAAAAATACGAAAAATCTTAAAACTGCCATATCTCCAAAACTACACTGCACAGAGAATTCTTATTTTGTGTAAAGCTTACTTTTATCCAGTAGAATAGAATGGTTATAAAAAATCCCTATCGGTTTGATCACAAGGTACTTTTTCAGGACTTTGAAAAAGTGCTGAGTCAGCACTTTTTAACACTGTAGGCAATGGGAAAAAGATTAAAAAGTCTTCTTCTCCAGATCCAGTAGGCAGAATCTTTTGATTTTTGGTATGTAACATTGTAGGGTGGATCTGATTCAAGTTTGTTCAAATCGGCCCCCTGGGTTCATATTTGGGCTCAGTATAGGAGCCCAATTTCGAACTTCGTGCATTTCAGGCAAATTTCTTAAATCTTCTCCAGATCCAGCAGGTAGAATCTTTTGATATTGGGTATGCACCATGTTTAGGGGGGTGAGGTTCAAGTTTGTTCAAGCCAAGTCCCTGGGTTCATATTTGGGCTCACTGTGGTAGCCCGAATTATAACAGTTCAAAATGAGGAATTTTCTTTAAAAATCTTCTTCAGATCCAGCAGTCGGAATGTTTTGATATTTGGTATGCAGTATCCTTAGGGGGACAAGATTCAAGTTTGTTCAAGCCATGTCCCTAGGTCCATATTTGGGCTCACTGTAGGAGCCCAAATGATAACTTAGTTCAAAATGAGGAATTTTCTTTAAAAATCTTCTTCAGATCCAGCAGTTGGAAAGTTTTAATATTTGGTATGCGGCATCCTTAGGGAGGAGTGGGGGGGGGGGGGGGGGGGGGAGATTCAAGTTTGTTCAAGCCATGTCCCTAGGTCCATATTTGGACTCACTGTGGGAGCTCGAATTGTAACTTAGTTCAAAATGAGGAATTTTCTTTAAAAATCTTCTTCTTCAGATCCAGCAGTCAGAAAGTTTTGATACTTGGTATGCAGCATCCTTAGGGAGGGGGGGGGGATTCAAGTTTGTTAAAGCCAAGTCCCCGGGTTCATATATGGGCTCCCTGTGGGAGCTCGAATTATAAACAATACGAGGAATATTCTTCAAAAATCTTTTTTTTTTTTTGCTTTTCTTAGGAGGAGCAGATGCAACTTGTTGAAATCAATTCTCTGTGTTGATATTAGGCTACCATGTCAGGTGAGCGCCCACAGGCCCCCTGGGGCCTCTTGTTCCCATTCCTATCCAACTTCACCCAGACACCCCCTCCCCCAAACACACACCCCACTCCTCTACTTTTTAAGATGCAGAACCTGGTTGACCATTTAGCATTTGTAGCTGCATTTTATTCCCAGCATGCTTGGGAAAAATATTGTGTGTCCGGCCTGACAATCTAGAAAATCAAGGAATGCAAAACAGTTGCCCTCCTCAGTTTGCTTGGGAGTGAAATTGAACCAGAAATTTTCAGTGCATGCTAGTTTGGTTATATTCACTTCAAGGTATTAATATTATGACTGAAAAAATTGTACTACATTCTGATACATAGTGGAAAAATTGACACACACATCTCATTCAAATTGTTGCATTCAAATCTTATGTGACTCTTCTACACTCAAAATGTATCGAAATGCGATACAGATTAGGTCATGAATTACTGCAACATTGACAAATTGTCCCTGAGTTCCAATGTGTTCTATGTGCCTACTGGCTGCCTACTGGCACATAGAACACATTGGAACTCCGAGGATGATTTATGGTAATAGATTTTAAAGGCAGTCCCAAACATGTATGGCATTCCATTCCAAAAAAAATTTCCTTCCTCAATTTTTTCTAGTCGTGCAGTAGGCGTGCAGTACTCATAAGGAATGCCAGGCCTGATGTGTTCAATCCTCTTGAAATCCCACCCCTGCCTTGCAGGCAGATAAATAAGTATTGTTTTTTGCCATTTTTGTATTATCAAAGTCCCAACTTGACTGCAAGTTAGAGAGAATGTGTGTCAACTCAGTTCAAAGCTCCCCCTTCCAAACACTAACTCCTATAGACATACCACCTTTCAGATGTATGATACGTAGACTTAAAATGCATTGTTCTTCTCCTCCATGAATTTCATGAAGAAAAGTTATGGTGCAACAAATGTTATCCCCAACCGGTTTTGCTGATCTCCAACAACCCACCCAGCAGATGAGGCTACAGAGGTGGAAGTGTGGTGTTTTGCCCCTACCTCCACATCTCTTAGCAAGTGTTCAACAGGAGTGCAGTGGCTCAGTTGGTAGAGGTGCAGACTGCAAGCCGAGAGGTCCTCAGTTCGAATCACACCTGCAGCAACCACGTTGTCCTTGGGCAAGACACTTCACCCCCATTGCCCACGTGGGGGCACGGTGGCACTGTGTACTAAGGCGTACTGCATGTCTTCAACTAATGCTGACCCTGCTTGTGTGGAGTTAGTACATTGGGGAGACGACAGTTGCTTGCCGTTACTCAGTGGTTCTCTCCAGGTACTCCTGCTTCCTCCACCCGTAAAACCTTTGTGGTCGTGATTAGCCATTGTGCAGAAATATGTGACCTTAAAACACCAGTAAATAGTAAGTGTTCAACATTAACCCTTTACCTAATATAACGGTCAAAACCAGCCAGCGCTATTCTAAAAAAAGCACCAATTAATTTTCATTATTTTTTGGTTTTTTGTCTCTAAAACATAGGTTATGACCCCTCATTGGAACAGTTCATCGAGCTCGTTCCAGGGAGGCGTCATAACCTATGTTTTTGAGACAAAAAATGAAAATAATAGTTATTCAAGAATTTTTTTGCAAGTCTACTTTTCATGTTAGGTAAAGGGTTAAAGTTCAAGGAAATGTTGCCAGTGGTATGGAACTACTCCACCCCCTTCCCTGGCTAGTCAAGATGCAGAACTTGTGTGACCAATTGTACCTGCACATTTATCCCAACATGCCTGAAAAAGACAGCCTCGTGTGCATGGCTCCTTGAACTTCCACACCCGACCTGCATGCAGATAATTGAGGATTGTTCCTGGCCCTTCACATATTTGTCAACATTCCAGTCCCGAAATTGCAGCAAAGTAGAGAGAATGTGCGGCCAGTCAGTTCCAAGACAACCCACTGTACATACACTCCACCTCACATAATACTTGGCCATACTTACTACATAAATTCATTATTCTCCTCCTCTCTGAACTTCATGAATAAAAGTTATGGTGTTACAATTCTTATCTCCAACCAATATTGCTGATATGAGACTCAAACGTACCTACAGAAGTATGTGGTTTGTGTTTCCTCCTACCTTTCTCACCTGCAGATCATTCTGAAAATTAACTTGAATAGATCCATAAAAGAAATATCCCCAGTCCTATCCAACCTCAAACCCCTCTCAGTCCCCCCCCCCCCCTCAACCATTCGAGATGCAGAATTTGTGTAATCATTTGGCATTTGTAGCCACACTGTTTTCCCAACATGCTTGGAAATTTATGGTTGTGTGTATACCCAGCTAAGCCCCCACCCCCAAACCGACATCATAGCCAGATCTGAAACACCCCCGCCCTGCCCTTTCCCCCACCCAACATTCATGTCAACACAATAGAGCAAAGATGTGCCCAGTGAGTTCAACCTCCCTCTTCTCTGCTACATTATACCCATGCAATATTGCTGATATGAGACTCCAACATACGTACAGATCATTAACTTGGATTGATCCACAAAATATCTCACTGGGCACATCTTTGCTATCCACAGACACACAACTATGTTGGGGCCAAATGATTACGCATCTCGAATGGTTGGGGAAGGTTGGATAGAACTGGAGATATATTATGTCCAGACTTGAAACCCCCTCTGCCACTCCCCAACATGAGCAAAGATGTGCCCAGTGAGTTCCCCCTCCCCTTATTTCCTACATTTACCCATTGACCACCCCAGGGCAGAAGAGTGTGTGGACTATGGTCAGGTCAGAGTTGATTCCTGTGAACTCCAATGTATATAGAAGTCTTTTAAAGTGACAAAGGATATTGTCATTATTATATTGTAAATGCTCAAGGCATAGAATATGAGAAAGACCATGTATATATATAATTTTTGTAGATCAGTCAATGAACTGGAAGTATCTTGAATAAAATATTTGTGCTCACAAATCCTTGAGTATGTTGTTTCTCTTTTCCCATAACATGGAGAGATTTTTAAGTAAATAAGACACATGCATATGGAAAGAAAATAAAGAACTATTGAAGATATTTCAAGTATTTATTAAGAATATTATATAAGTACACATACATATAAGTATATAAAGATATATATTTACAAGCATGTATTTATAAGTATATACATAAGTATGTATTTATAAGTATGTCAATGAATAGTATTTTATAACAAGAGTATATTAAATTTATATAATGGATGTATATGAGAACTTCATAAAGATATTACACTGAGAAACAAAAGAATATTATTATTATTTTTTTTTTTTTTTTTTTTTTTTGTTTTCTTTTCGTTTTTTTCGTGGCCCCACCCAATAAAAAAAAATTCCGGGTGGGGCTTCAGAAAGCAAAGAAGCTGACTTACTTAGTCTGTCCCACCCAAGTGAGAAAACCTGGTGACAACTGACTAAGGCACAGTCCACACATGATGACCCCAGCATGCCTGAAGACAATTTAGTCCAAGAGCTATGGCACTGATGCTACACATGAGAAGTTTGAGGAGGTGTTCTAAGAAAAAATTTCAAATTCAACTCCTCAAACAACAGAGGATTTTACAAAAAAACAGACAAAAACAAGAATAAACAAAAGATATGCCTAAATTAGAATTTATTAGCTCACCTGAGCGAAGCTCAGTGGGAGCTTTACTGATCACATTCTGTCCGTCGTCGTCTGGCGTTAACTTCACGTTATCGACTTCTCCTTCAAAACCACTAGCCCAATTTTATTCAAATGTTGGGAAAATGTTTATTACCTAGTGCCAATTCAGATTTGTTATAATGAAATTGCCCCTCCTCCTGGGTGGTGCCATGCCCCCAAGGTGCACCAAAATCTTTGAAAATCTTCTCATGAACCAGCAGTAGCAGAGACTTGATATATGGTATGCAGCTTCCTTTTAAGGTGTAGACAGATTTGTTCAAGAGAAATTTGATGGGCTATATTTGGCGTCGTTATGGGAGGGAAAAATTTTTTGGCTCCACCCGAAATTTCTATTTTCCGAACCAAGAGGCTGATTTGAACCAAATTTTATGTGAGGGCTTATTGGGTCATAAGTAAGTTATGCCGAATTTTTTTTTTTTTTTTTCCTGTAGCCCCGTGGGAACCGCAGGAGCTGAAAATAGAAAAAAAAATTAAAACACCCATATCTCCAAAACTACACTGCACTGAGACACGGCACCATAGTGCCCCTATGTAGACAACCTTGATAAAGTGCCTTAACCAAAGGACACAACGCGGGTCGTCCCGGAGGGGTATCAAACTTGGGACCTCTAGCATAGAAGTCCAACAGTCTGCCACCACGCTCTCCTAAATTAGAATGAAAGGATAATAAGCCAGACAAAGTAAAACCAGATCCTAAACACAGATCCCAACAACATCTGAGTCATAGACGACAAGATAACACAAAAAAAGAAAAGGATAAACAGAAATTAGAATACCTACATGCCTTCAGAATCTGGGCATTTAATTAGGAAAATTTACCTCCTCAAAAAAATTGCGTAGGAAAATGGTGTTTCCTTGGCAAAAAATACCATTTGCCTAGGCTATTTTGAATAAAGTTCACAGAAGTTAAGCAACGTTGAGCTCAGTTAATCCTTGGATGGGTGACTGTCTAAGCGATCGTGTCCTTGCACAAGGCACTTAACCCTGATTGTCCACATGGGGGTGGTGGGGGGGGGGTGGTGGGGGGGGGGGGCACGATGACGTTGTGTACTAAGAGGTACTGCACATCGATGGTACGCATGTCTTCAACCAATCTAACCCTGTCTGCTTCAGTACAGAGTTACGATGTTAGGGAGCTAGCAGCTGCTCGTCGTTGCTCGGTGGTTCTCTATGGGTACTCGGGCTTCCTCCACCCGTGAAACTGTCACCGACACGATATGGCCTTGGCTGTTAATGTGTCGTTAAACCCTAATGAATAAATAAATTTGAATAAAGTAAATTATGGTTTATATTAGTTTGATTAGCATTTCCTGTTATTTGTTTTTGTCATGTGAAATTGATTAGCTATAGTTCGAAAATTGCTATATGAATCCAGTTAAATTGAACCCTGAATAGGACCCAGAAACAACACCTGGGTTGAAAGGGCTTGTGCATTATATGTATAAATGATTGGAAAAACTTGACTTTGTACTAGTGTTCAACCGATGATCGGCAGATTGTGGCCAACCAGATGACAATGGCAACGGCTCTTGGAACATCGGTTCAACCGATTGTTGACAAGCATTTTGTGATAATTCATTAACCACATTTTATTGTCTCCCACTTTTGGAAAAAAACGGGAGATATTAAATTCGGTGCGTCCTTCCGTCATTCCGTGTTTTTCGTTTCCAGACTCCTTACAGTGACCGGATTTCGATGAAATTTGGGTAGTAGATCACTTTCATCAATTGTTGGTCCAAGTTCGAATATGGGCATTTTCTGCGCATATTTAATTAGGTTGCTGAAATTTGATTGGCTGGCGGTTTCCAGACTAACTTTTCTTAAAATCAACTGATTTCGATGAATCTTCTCATATGGATTACTTTTATCAATACCTAGGTCAAGTTCGAATGTGGGAAATTTTGTACCGAAAATCGGTCCATCTGCCTGTCTGTCTGCCCTGTGCGTAAACGCACCCCGGACTAAAAGCCGTATTCATGAACCGCTTTTCACAAAACTTCTTGGGTATCTTTGTTATCATTGTGAGACCAGAATATGTGTTTTGGGGTTTGGTCAAAAATTTTGTACCGAAAATCGGTCCGTCCGTCTGTCTGTCTGCCTTGTGCGAAAACGCACCTTGGACTAAAAGCCGTATTCATGAACTGCTTTTCACGAAACTTCTTTGGTATCTTTGTTATCATTGTGAGACCAGAATATGTGTTCCGAAATTGGGTGTAATCAGTTTTTTGTACAGAACTTCTATATGAAAGTTCAGATTTGAATAAATTATTGTATGAATGTTTAGTAACATGCAATACATGACATATAATACAGGTTTTGTTCTCATGCAAAAATTATGCAAATTAGAGAAACTTTGATTTATTCAGTGCTACTGTGCTATACACAGTAAGTGCACACCTTCCGTGTTTTTCGTTTCCAGACTCTAACTTTCCTTACAGTCAGTCGATTTCGATGAAATTTGGGTAGTAGATCACTTTCATCAATTGTGGGTCCAAATTCGAACATGGGCATTTTCCGTGCATATTTAATTAGGTTGCTTAAATTTGAGTGGCTGATGGTTTCCAGACTCCTTTCCTTAGGGTCAACCGATTTCAATGAAATTTCATATATGGGTTACTTTTCACATCAGTTTAATGTAATATGTCTTATCATACAGTCTTAATTTTTAGTGATTCTCAGTTATACTCCACATCACTTTACTTGCTTTGACAGTGACCTCCATGAAAATAAATCTGATAACCACTGTCTGAAGCACTGTCTGTTCTGTCTCTTCTAAATAACTTCCACTTGCAAGTCAACTATATTCCACTGGATGCATTAATTCCTCTTGAAACTGCTGCCCAGCAGGAGACATGAATTCACTGAATTTACTTGTTATCTTCTGCAGTTATTTAATTCTTAATGTAAAATGATGTCAATGATACCATTCAATAATGTTGAAAAACAAACCATAATGTGTATTCTTAATCTCTCTTGATGCCCCTTTACGGGATATACAAGTTAAACGACAAGTAAAACTTACAATTGAGCATACTTGCGGCAGTCGCTAGTTCATACCGAAAAAGTGAAGGTTGCACTCCATTGACTCAAGTCGGAGTAAACTTACCAGTTGCACGTACTTCAGCAGTAAACGTAGCCACGTTTACCGCCCATGTGTTCGTGACTGGTAATTTTACTGTGACCCCAGTCAACGAGGTATAACACTGTGAAAAATGTTAAATTTAATGTTCTTTCTTTCGAGACTCAACTTGTCTTGTAGTATACGGTATTACAATCGGTATCGGCATCAGAATCAGCTGATTGTGTGCTCAAATAACTGGTAATTGGTCATCGACCATTTTTGGTAATCAGTTGAACACTACTTCATACCTATGTTGCAATCATGATAATGCCAAAGGCTGAAAGTGACCTTAAACACAAAGAAATTTTAGTACATATAAATAAATATGGTAATTTGTGACTTACATGGAATCCAATGAATATGAAAAACAAAATGTCACTCCCCTACCCACACAGTTTTTTGAGTCATTTCGGGCCTGCATACTTTGCTATCGCTGGTTTTTTCTCCTTCTCTCTGGTGTTTGTTCTTTGGTCACCTCTTCACTTTACCCCTTTCAAGGCCATCGCACAGCCACTAACATATTGTCACTTTATCCCGACGCCTTTGCTCTGACAAGTGATGGAATGTCACTTTACCACTGCCAGTGCCAGTAACGTATTGCCACTTCACTATATCGCTTTCCCTCCCAACAAGTGACGGAATGTCACTCTATCACTGCCGTCGCACAGTCACTAGCTTAATGTCACTTGACTTGATGCTTTTCACTCAAGCAGTCACCATCAATGGGGTTAACCCTTTACCCAACGCAGACGATATCAAAATTTATTATTTTAAATCTCATTTTTTCAAATTTTTCCAAAACTTTCAACAAAACCATAACATGTGACCCCTCGTTGGAATGAGCTCGACGAGCTCGTTCCAACGAGGGGTCACATGATATGGTTTTGTTGAAATTTTTGGAAAAATAATATTTTTTCGACTACTGAATTTGCATATTTTGCGGGCAGATGTGGGCGATTCGTCAGGTAAAGGGTTAAACGATCCCCTCCTTTTATCTAAGAATAATGTTTATACAGGCAAAGCCTACTCAGCCTACGAATGGCTTGCCTTCTACAACAGGTATGCCATCTTCCTAAATACCTATAGCTCCCTGATCTTGTACTTTGTGTTTCTGATCCTATTCTCATTTTTGGTCACCGACTTGGCCCGTGACTGCTTCTGTTTTAATTATGAGTTCTGTGGCTCCCCTTCATTACAACATGCCTATACTTACGCACCGATGCGGCACCTCCTCTAACCTATAGCATGGGACATTCCCATATCCTTGCCTGGACCCAAAGTCTTACACCCCTTCAGACTGGAATGAATTTTTCGAGAAATGCCCTGAATTTTATTTTGATAGCCAGAACATCAATTGCTTCTCTTGAACTTGGCCGCTTAGATCTATTTTAATTTAATATTCACTTTTAAGTTCCTTTGAAAGTCTCGCATTCCGGTGCATGTTTAATTTCGGTGACAGGCAGCGACTAGATGCGTAATATGGGTGTGTGTCTGGAACACGTGTGAAGTACTGTTTTTCTAACAATTACCTGTTAACTGGGCATAATTACGTAGATAATGACTACAGGAGAGCAGTGGCTTCCACAACGATTTAATCTCTTACCACATATCCCATTACATGTATAGCGTTAAACAGAAATGCGGTAATGGACATAAAATTTCATGCTTAATTGGCAGCGCTTGAATTATTGCTGGTCTGTTTAAGTGACAAATTGATTTTTGGGGTGAGTCATATACCTATCTTTACGCTTTCCACTTAGCCCAAGTGAGAAAGATTATCGAAAATACATACACTTTTAAACAACAAAATTGGAAATCCAAGCCATCACCTTGACAAACTGATATTAACCAACTTCTGTCATAACATTTTCCATTTCCTGAAACAGTAATTGACTGTCATAATGTCAAATTCAGAAATTGTTGACTGGCTCGAAAATACAAAACACAAAAAATCCCAATTCAAATTTTCAGAACTTTGCATTGAACGATTTCCAGTCTAAAAATACCTCAGTTTGGCAGATCGCAATCAACAATTGGGTCATGTATCCATGTGCACAAATGAAGATGCTTTTCTGTGGGTGTAATGGAGACTTCATTGTTGTGTTTTTTAAAAAAATATTTTTATTGTTATTAATGAAAAGTAATTTTGTACGTTAACAATGCAGCACACCTGAATGCCTTGTTGAATAGGAGACAAAGAATCTATATGTAACTGTTATTACACCCCGCGGGAACCCTGGGAAATGAAGCAGTGCCTGTTCACTGCGGTAAACAGGCTCTGTTTTACTGGTAAAATAGGACCCAATCACCAATGCTTGGGAGGTGCAATCCTGCTCTAAAATGGGCAGCATTAATGCTCCCCCCCTGGTCTTGAGTTGATACTCATGTTGTCATGATTAGCCATTGTGCATAAATATGTGATCTTAAACACCAGTAAATAAATAAATAACCTGTTATTACTTCGCTCCCTTCTTGACTTTAAGCTTGGCATCGTGTGACCTTGCCTTATCAGGAAGTGATGGATGCTACTTACAGAAGTGTATCAGAGGTGATATGCAGTCCATGTCATTTGGGTTTTGTACAAAGTCTTACATGTATTACATGTGTTTGTAACCGTGGCTTTATCCACTGTAAACTATGAGGGTATTATCGAGTCATTTGGAATTACGCAACATGCGTGATTCCAAATGACATTGGTAATACAAAGTAAGTTCCATGTTGTCGATTTGTACTTGCAGTTCGAGCTTAATTCCTCGCATTGTTTTGACAGTTTAGCCAGTTTTAAAGGGATGAATGTACAAATACTGAGACATTTCTCTACATGCTCATAACAGAGGTTTAATTCTATTTTTGTTGGCTTCAAGTCATTTCTATGTTCAAAATGAATCAATGTATCTTAATTGGTTTACGCCGTAGTGCATTGTGGTGCTGTTTCATTCGTCGAGGTGAAAGCGAGGGATCAATCAGATTCCAGTATTTGAATTCTTTCCCTGCAAAATTTTTCTATATAAGAGTGGTCTTGCCCATAATTCGTCATTCATTTTATGTTTGGGTAAAGCTTTGATCTATACACTAGCTTAGTTATGGGGACACTTTGTAACCTGTAAAAAGTTAACCATAATCAGGGATCCAAATAACGCTTGTCTACTTGTTGCCGACAAGTAATTTCTACCAGTGACAACCAAAAAATAAATTCACTTGTCCTGGGCGACAAGTGTATTTTTGCCATGACTTTTTATGTTGTTGAAATCATTCCCAAACATTCTGATTACAGAAAAAGATCCGAAACAATCTGCCCAGTTAACCCTTTACCCAACGTAACGGTCAAAACCTCCCCGTGGGAACCCCGGGAAGTAAGCAGCACTTGTTTACTGTGGTAAACCAGTTCCGCTTTACTAGTAAAATAGGACCCAGTCACCAATGCTTGGGGTGAAAGTCCTCTAAAATGGGCAACATGTAGATCAACGATTAACTAAACTTGACTTCATCTCCATGTTGTGTCACAATTAGCCATGGTGCATAAATATGTGACGTTAACCACCAACAAACAAACAAACGGCCAAAACCGGCCAGCGCTATTCTCAAAAATGGCCAATTTTCATATTTTTTTCAATTTTTGTCTCAAAAACATAGGTTATGACCCCTCGTTGGAATGAGCTCGTCACGCTCGTTCCAACGAGGGGTCATAACCTATGTTTTTGAGACAAAAAATGAAAAAAATTAGTTATTCAAGAATTATTTTTGCAAGTGTCTGCTTCTCAGGTTAGGTAAAGGGTTAACAATAATAACTCCACTTCCATTCTGTTTGTGAGGAAACTCGTTTCATTTTGAACCAAACACGTCATAGATATTGAGGGAGATTTTGTGCGTACTCCTCATCCAGTGTTTTCTGGGGAAAACTTGTTTCCATTTGTAACTAAATTTATACTTTATTGATATTGATTGAAAATTAATGCATACATTTCATGCGATGCCGCAGTAACTACACAACAGTTGAAAGACGTGTTCAGCATCATCTGCAAAGAGTTTAGTCATGGGTAAATTTGTAACGAAAAACCCCTGAATTGACTCAGAAAAATCTGCGGAACGCACAAAGGGGGCCAAATATATTGAAAGTCAATTTGTTCCAAGTTGGTTTCAATGGGTGACAAGTGAAAAAAACATTTACTTGTCACAGGTGACAATTACATTTTTTTTTTAACATTTCGACCCCTGATAATGCGTACTGGCATTCTTGGACACATTCAACTCGGCCCTGGTGAGAATCAGTGTTTCTGACTCTAATTCTTTCCAGGTCGGAGTTCTGTGGGAACCATTCAAGATAATAGACTTGCTGGGTGCACCTCATTTGGGTAAAAAGTGTAGTGGACCCATGGTTTTTGACCCATCATTCACAATCATGTCCATTTCACAAATTACTATTTTTGGCTTCTTAATAAACCACATATAAATTGTTTTCCAATTTCATTGTGAATTCATCCAGACCACAACACATAACTTAATGATTTTTCTACCTCTAGAGTTGAGTTATTGAGTTATATTTTATCCATGGTTTGCTAGTTGACCCAGATCCTCACGAATCTGAAGAACAACAGGGAGATTTCGGCCAGGGTTCTAGCCCCTGGTTGAGTCGTCCACCCCCCACCCTCCCCCCACCCCTGTTACAACCTAAAATGATGGCATCAGTGAATATGTCACACCATTTTAGGATCTCCTATTTTTACACTGACATTGAGCATGCTAAAATGATAAAATATTTTACCTATAATGCAGGCCTGGCACTCTTAAAAATGCAGGCCTGGCACTTTTAAAAATGCAGGAGGGCTAAAAATTGCGCCCCTCGCATGGCTTAGGGGAGTGATTAACTCTCAAGTTTACAAAAGCTACGAGTGGCAAAATAAAGTTTTACTATTAATGAATTCTGCCAAGTGGGCTTTGTACATCTTATTTGGTGCAGCTAACAAGGTAGTCTCTGTGAGACGACTACACTGCCCCTCCAACACCTCTGGGCCTCGCCAAGGCCCGGAGGTGTGGGACGGGCAGTGTTGCCGTCTTACAGAGACCACTAATATAGCTGTGATTTGAAAAGATGTGGGTTTTAGGAATAGGGTGTTATGGTAATCATTATTTTCTAAGGCAGGAGGGCTAATTTTCGCCCTTCTCAATTTTTTTAAGGCAAGCAGAAGGCGAGCGAATAAATTGCTCTCCTAAAAATGCCAGGCCTGATAATGTTATGTTCAAGAATTGCATCTAAGGGTAAATACTCTTAAGATCATATTGGTCTGGATTTCATCTGTCAGACATTTAGATCAGTCTATTTTGGGCACAGCTGCAGATATTGATCAGCCGTCTTGTGGCCTGCATGGTTGGAGAAAAAGCACCGGTATTTTCTTTTTCTTGGCATCTGTTTTAGGTTTAAAGTTCTCTTAAAATTATAATTTACAACCCCTTGTTATAGGTCTTCACCATTATCACTGGTTCCCAACATCCCTTGATGTAAGTTTACTCAGGAAGGCGTCTTAGTTTTGCTTTGCAATATTGAGCCAAAGTCAACTCTAGAACTTTGCTAAACATAAACGCAGATTTTACCATGAATCAACAAGAAGCTCTCCCTTCCCACACCCACTAACATAGTCACTCTACCCTCCTTCCATCCCTGCAGATAACTTGATCCATTGAACATCGTAGGCTCTCTTGTTCCTCTGGTGTTTCAGCTGCTCCATTTGTAAATTGTACGGGCAAATGCAGATAATTGTGAGGTAAGAGGTAAAGTGTAATTGAGGGGAATGTAGCTGTTTACCAGCCAGAAAAATATGCTGGCAGAATGCATGCCACATTTTTAGAAACATTAAATTGAATGCCAGTTGTTGAAACAGAATGTTTGTTTAATCGGACATCTTAGAACTGTTGTACACTCTTTTTCTTTGCAGTAATGAAAATAGAAAATAACAGAGTATCATAAATAATATGTCTGGATTTGAAGAAGAGTACAAAACATAGTGAGTATTCTTAACTATTTACTTTATCTACCATTTACCAAAAAAATGCAATCACAAACAGCAATATCAGTAGCGATAAAAATTTGGCGATAAGGCCTAAAAAAATAAATAATCTGTTTCTCAGGCCCTCCGGCATGGTCCTTTTGGCTGCCGCATGCTCTCTTTTTATAACCAATTTAAACTTAAAAAAAATTAAAATTAAATGGTTTATATCTGATATTTTACACAAGTTAAAAAAATTGATGAATTTGTCCCTTGAGTGCAAGAAGGCTTTGCAATGCTTTAGCATTGCAAAGCCTTCTTGCACTCAAGGGATGAAATACACCACCACCCATGCTATTCTGTAGATTATGAGGCTTAAAACTTGAACCAGGAACATGAACTTTTGATGGCAAAGAAGTAATTACTGAAATAAAAAATAAAATAAAAAAACGCTCGCCCGCATGCAATTTCACAAATAATGGCCCGAGAAACAGAAGATATACTTTGTGTGGCCTAAAAAGATCTTATATTGCTATTGCAGTAGCGATAAGTCATATGGCATCGCGAGAAAAGAACCATGGCTAACATACTATTTCAGTAGTACTGGCAATCACAAGTCATTTCCTTCAAAACTAACAGTGCTGCAATGAACGATACATTAAAATTCCCTCAGCAAACATTCCACGTTGTGAGGAATTGCTTGATCCATTACATAATTCACAATGCGAATCACCAAAACAAAAAAGATGGAAGTGAATTTCCAAAATTGAAAGTAAAAATGAGAAAATTCTGAAACATCATTCATGCCAAAGGGATTTCTTCTCAATCTACTCACAATTGTTTACAATTGGCTGTAACATAAGTGCAAGCCCTACTTTCGAACTTAACGAGTTGGAATAGTGCAAGAGTGCAAAAGCACTATAAAGAGATCGAAAAAGGGTCGCGCAAGACCGGCGCAAGACATTACAGGTACTCTCTCTGCACACCTCTTGCATTTATCGAGTGCATGCGCAACAACCGTGACATCAATTCCTTTTTTCCGCCATCTTGTATGGTCGGAATTTTTGTGACTCGTACTGCTGATCTCATTTCTTTGCAAACAACTTGATTAACTTGCTACAATTATTTGATACAAGTGCATTCTAGGATTTTATCCTTTTCTCAAGCTCAAAATTTGTTTGTTTTATTTTTGTTTATGCTAATTTTAGCTTGTATTATTTCTGTGTGTCTTGCCTTTTCCGTGCGCGAAAATGAGACCCGCGTTAATCGGTTTTTCGCCGATGAGAAGCTTGGTTCTTTGGATTATTTTGGGGGATTTTTCCCTCAAAAAATTCTTCTCACACCTTTTTGGACAATGCCAAAAACACTCCCTTGTCTGCAGATGAAACATGTCGATGATGATCACAGATCTTGTGTCACCTGCAACAATTGTTCTCAGGCCCATCCCTGTGGTGTTTTTAGGGTTCGGTCTTCCATGTTCTGGGCTTCCGTTAAAAAGGCAGTTCTAACCAGAGCTAGAACCCCTTGTTCTCTGGGCAAAGGTAGCCATGCTTCTTTGGATATTTCTGAGAGTGCCCGGGGTGACTGTCATGCAGGATTTTGGGCAGCCTTTTTTGGTAGCAAATTCCTCCACAGCTCTTGGTGGTGCTGGTGATGGGATGCCTGAAGTGGGAACTACGGTGTCCCTTCCTTTGGCTCCAGTGTTCACCCTTGAGGCAACAGTTTTCGTTGAGTTCTTCCGAGGTCACCTCGGTCGCTCTCTCCGACTTACCACCTGCACCATCTGCAGCTGCTGAGGAATTTGTTCATGCTGCTCCTATCTTGCATGATAGTGCTCCTACTGTCTCTTCTGGGGCTGGTATACAGTCTTGGGGACCTGAGGCTGTATCTGGTGGTGTGTCACAGGGCTCCCAGCCTTCCTTGGCTTCTCAGCGAAGCTGTATGGGTTTTCTGGCTGCCCCGTCTCATCTGGATAGGTTTACTCCTGACTGGTTGAGATGCTCGGTCGCTACAGCAGCGATTCCTTGTTCCTCAGGCGAATTGTTTGTTGTAATGCCTTCCCCTGCTGGTGAGCTGACTAGCAGGATGGGGCTGGGACATTGGCAACCAGGGCCTTCTTTTTGGGAGAGGCCACTCTTGGGTCCTTCCTCCAGTGATTTCTCATCGTGCCCAAGTCTGTCGATCGATGCTTTTCGTCGGTCTCAGAGGATAGGCCGTTGGGGCGTTCTGTTTCTCAGAGGCCAATGGCAGGCTTGAGACAATCCTCCAGTGTCTTCTTATCTTGTCCCACATCCAGCTACCGATCGATGTATGCCTGGCCGTTTGTTTTGCAGAGGTCAGTGAATACCCCTGGACGTCACTCTTGGGACTGTCCTCTGGTGTCTTCTAACCATCTTCCCACTCTGTCTGCTGATCGACGTTCGGCGTCGGTCCCTTCTGAGGATTTGGGTTCTTCTAGAAGGGTCCATTGGAAAGACACTCTGTCAGGCGCCGCTGCTCCGACTGATTCTCAGAGTGAGCTGACCCGGTTTTTTTCTAGCACCCCTCAAGTTGGCTTCCCTGTGCCTCCTGAGGCGCAACCATCTTTGGTCAGTTGCAGAGATTTCTCACCTGGCCCTTTGGATGCTGTTCGGCATTCACAGGAGGTTTCTGCTGGTCAGCCCGAGTTGGGCTACTTCTCTTCTGCCACAGAGCATGACAATTGGCTTGAAGTCGAAGGGCCCCCCCCCCCTCGTCAGTCTTGGGGCAGGCTTTAGATTTTGTTTTTGGCTTCTTGCCAGACATTCCGCCTTCAGACCAGCCATCAGTGACCGGTCGGCCGTGGTCCTCTGTGAAGTGCCGCAAGCCTGTCGAGCCTTCTTGCTCTGGGGTTTTGCGCCCTCTGGAATCGGCTCAGGTTGTCGAATCCTTCCAGGGCCTGGATGCCAAAATGTATTCCAAGGCCCTAAAAGGTTTTCTTTTCTCGATCTGATGCATTTCTGCCTGCATTGCGGTTTCGTGTACATACAAATCTGCCTGTTGACCACTCTTCCAAGGGTTGACTACTGTGGACGAGTATTCTTCTGTCCTCGGGTTAGCCAAGCCTAAGAAGGCAGTTCTCCCGATGTCGGTAGTTGAATCTATGGTGAGCCTGTCCCGAGAGATGCTGGGCATGTCTCTCACTGACCACGTGGTTGCTGTCCTGGCTTCCTATCTCCCGCCAGGGGAGTTTGATGATGCTCAGGCATCTTTGCATGTTTTGTCTCTTGTTATTCTGAACCTGAACATGCTTACACCTGCAATATGGCAGGATGCTGTGTTGTACACTTCTCCATCCCTTCCTCCTGAACAGCGTGCTGTTCTGAGGTCTGCCTCTTTGGTTGGACCTCCGCTCTTCCATGGTTCCGTGGGAGCTATCCGTGACGAGGTTCTTTGTCATTCAAAGGACCAGCTTTTGTTAGGTTAACTGGACCATCCTGCTGCTGCAGGTAGTGGTCGTTCCTGACCCGACAAGCACCCAGCTGTGTCGGCCACGTTGGCTGTGGTTGCGTCTCAGAAGAAGCGTCGACGCGGCCAAGCTCGCTGGCTGCCTCAGGGAGGAAAGTCTCTGTTGCTTTCCGAGAGAGTGGTTTCTCCTCTCGGAGGCTTCGACGCTGCATGTGAAGGTCCTCACTGCGCTTCGCTTCCAGTCAGGGGAAGGCTGTAGCTGTTTTTCGAACATTGGACAGAGATAACGTCTGACCCTTGGGTCCTCGATGTCATTCAGTCAGGTCTGCGACTGTCCTTCCGTCGGCACCCCTGTTTATCTCTGGTGCCCCTCCCAACTCTGGTCCCTTCCGATCTTCACCGTCGGACCTTCAAGTGCAGAAGATGGACAATCTCCTCTCCAAAGGGGATGATCGAGGTGGTCAGGAACACCCTTTCTCCAGAGTTCTACTTCAGGCTTTTCTTAGTGCCAAAGAAAAACGTCCAGTTTCGTCTTGTCATTGAACTGAGTATCCTGAACTCCTGAACAAGTCCATCATAGCACCTCGTTTCAGCATGGAGACTTTCAGGTCGGTTCTATGGTCGATTCCTCTGGGCGATTTTCCAGCCAGTATTGGCCTGAAGGATGCCTATTTCCATGTGCCCATTCAGCTGGCGTCACAGGTCCCATTCTATTTCCAGGTGGATATGTCTCGCAATCAAGCTGTCTTATTCCAGTTTGTCTGCTTCGGATCTTGTTTCGCACCAATTTAATGCTCACGAGGTTCGTGCTATTTCTACTTCCTGGGCGTTCTTCAATTCTCTTTCACTCAGGGACATTATGAATGCAGCTTACTGGAGGTTAGTGTTGTACGGTTTACCGGTTTTATAAGTCGGTTTCGGTTTTGCTTGAGAACCGAAACCATTTAACTGGTAAATGAGTACGATTTTGTTTTTTTCCTAAAATGTCGGGAAGAGATGTTTTCTTTATTCAGTTTGCACTAACAATGTCTGAAATGTCAAGCTTTGTCAGGAAATAACAGTGTCGTCAATGCACGCCACATTCTGGTAGAGCTGTGTGGTATACCGAAACCGTATACCGCGGTTTTAGCCAATACCGGCAAACCGAACCGACCTCGGACGAAATACCGTAATACTGGATGCGAACGGTATGAGAACAGACTGCACTTTATACTCACCCAGAATCACGGGTGTTTTAGTATTTTTACGAAATTACGAACGTACTGTATATGTCCGTGTATAAGTCGCATCTTTTTGCTTGGAAAAACGGGACCAAAATTGGGGTGCGACTTATACAAAGGTAATTATTTTTCAGCAAGTTTTCAACAGTGATATGAGGACTGAACGGACACCAGATCGGCCCATGTCGACGGTTTGTATCACAGCGATTCACCTGCTTTGAAAATTTGTTTATTTTATTTCACCTCTTTATTTCTTATTTCTGTGTTGTGCATTAACTTGATCACAAAATAAAATTTAAACAAAAATAAATATAAAAAAAAAATAAAATAAAAATAGGAGATTATACTCAATGTGTTCTTGTTGATTTTTTTTTTCTCGGTGACCCGGTGAGTGGAAGGGTGGTGAACAATCGAAAATTCGAAACCGCATGCAATTAATTTCATTCAAAATAATTACGGTACCTGTTCATGTCTTCAACATCTCCAGTAATAATTCACAATAGAATATTCCATGGTTGTATATCTCAACATATTTTGGATTTTGGTATGAGTTATTCACGAAATTCGCAAGGCAATCAAATTGTTTACACAGCACACCACATGTGTTTTTTAAGGGGAATTCCCTTTGAAGAAGATTAACAAGAATCATGCAGTTACTTCCCTTTTACTTTACATTCACACTTTCGGGAATTTCCGTCGCATCCCGACTTCATGACCTATTTGTCCGCACGTGCAATTCGTTTAAATGGCATGGGAATAAAGCATTTTTCTTTGTAGTTTTACATTTGGATTTACCATTTGAATTCAACTTACCTCGTTCTTACCTGAACACATGCACCGGAGCATTCCTTCTTTTACTGGCGTGAGTAATAACAAACACAGTTGACATATATCTTTTAATAAATACGATACACGAGTGATAACAAACACAGTTGACACATATCTTTTAATAAATACGACACATTATTGAATGTATCAATGAAGAATACAAACAAATATAATTTATAAATATACTGTAATCGGTCATCAAACATCCCTGTTCAGTCCACAAGACTTCCAGACTGACAAAGCCAATATCTTGTAACAAATCCTCGTTTGAACTTTGAATGCTACAGTGTTCTATGTGCCAGTGGGACATAGAACATTGTAGGTCTGAGGCGACAAAATGTCTACTATAAGCTTATGACTGAAATTATCTGACTTTATTTCACTACGTTTTGAATCTCTCACTGAATACCGATACCGAAACCGTAACCGAGGTATTGCAGTAGAAAATACCGAAACCGATACCGAACTCAAAATACCGATACCGCACAGCTCTACATTCTGGGTGTAAAAGGGTCACTGCAGCATGTCCAGATCACTCGAGAATGATGTATGACAAGTTGTCAATCACACATCGTTGACGTAAAAATAGGTTGTGTTTTCTGTGAGAATGACAAAACAGACAGCCAACACGCCTACATTTCACTGATTACAGGAAATACCTTGCGCAATTGGCATCGTTTTTGAACAGGTTTGTCTGACATAGTCAATCAGTTTAATTAAAATTACTTATCTACAATCTGATGGACAGTGAATAATATCATATCAGAAAAAGGTCTTGGCATTTCATTGTCGATTTCGAAAATAACATTTGTCACAGATGCCTCACCACGTGTTTCGGATGTAGTCAGTTGCCTCCCTTGATGTGCTTATCCGAGAAGAGGTTTTACTGCGATTCAGTCTTGGGACGTTCCGACCCGAGACGATTTGTCCTGAAGGTTTCGGCCCATTAAAAACACGAAACCGCAAGTTCTTATTCTATTTAGTTCAGTATATGAAGGCCAAAAAGAGTCTTGAACCCAAACGCCCCGAGGCTGAGACGTCCCAAGACAGAATCGTCCATATCCACGGGAAAAAGGCAAAAAGCTGCGTTCCGTAATATCGCTGTCAGTGTGCCACGGTTGCATTCCCACACAACTAATTTTAAGGGGGCCAAGCAAAGGAACACATCAGCGGTAGAAATAGAAAGTGGAATGGCAAGAGGCAAACGCAAAAAGTTACAATATATAACAGTACAGCAGTGAATTTGTGAAATCAATTCTGTTGAGCTAAAACATTGCATGCCCGAGGTGGGGGGGAGGGGGGGGGGGGGGGGTGGTTAGATAGATAATAGGTATTTGGTAAAGTGGTTCGTTTTGAAGCCCACCCAGCTACAAACAATATGACTTTCCCATTCTAGGCTGACATCAAATGATTGCTGATTATTTTACTAGGGCGGGTGGTGGCACTAGCCACCACTGTGAGTGTGTTGGGGGGGGGGGGGGGGGGTACTGAAAAGAGTCCATACATCAGTTCATTGTCAAATATGTTAGGATGGGTGTCTAGGTGACCCACTTGGCAATGCTTGTTATTACGTTATTATTTGCAATGCCTGGTAGGGTCACTTTGCTAAGCTGCCCAGGGTCCCACCCAAGAGTGAGCACTGAACAGAGCTCTGGAAAATTGTGAATTAGCTCTTTTCACACCCATGTGATAATATAAATTCATCATAGACTCTCTTATGCCTGAACGTAAAGACCAGAGGTGTGGGGGGGGGGGGGGGGGGCATGTGCCTAGAATTGGTGAGTGGTGATATTCTGCGAACACTGTTACATTTTATTTTCTTTTCTATTTTTTTGTTTTGACCATGCCTGCCATTTATACACTTAGCACAAATGCTAGTCACTGCCAATTAAATCATCATTGAAAATATGACAGTATGGGCATTATATTAACACTACATAGTTTCTGTTGGAAACTGCAGATGTCTTACTATAAAAAACGAAAACCGACCTATAAAACGAGTTTTTTTTAAAAAACCGAACCAAAACCGAAGCGAAACAAGAAAAATAAAACCGCACAACACTACTGGAGTTATGCTTCTACTTTCTCCTCCTTTTATCTCTGGCACCTACAGCAACAATCTGAGGACCTTTTTTCTTTAGGCCCTCTCGTTGCTGCTCCGGCTGTTGTGCACTCTTGTTAAATATGTATTTTCAGGTTTGTGCATTTTTATCAGTCAGCCTTGTGCTTCATTCTTTTCAACACTGTTCTGTTGTGTTCAGTTTCTTTTTCAGCACCTTCTTGCTTTTTGTCCTTTACAGGTTTTGCTGTCTTTCTCTGCCCTCCTTGCATTTTTTTCAGCTGCGCTTTGGTGGTATTTGTTTATATGATTCACCTCCTATTGTTTATTCATCCAATTGTAATTAAAATTTTTTAGTAAATTTTGTTTCTTGGCATAACTACCACAGTTATTTAAAAGAGGCCCACCTTCCTAGGGGATATTTTTTGATATCGATGCCTCCCCTCTAAATCACAAACATTTCGTTGGCAGAAATTCGGAATTGACATCATGGTTGTTGCACATGCGCCGGTAAATGCAAGCAGTATGCAGAGAGAGTACTTGTAATGTCGAGCGCCAGTCTTACTCGACCCTTTTTCTATCTGTTTATAGTGCTTTTGCACTCTTCCACTTTTCCAACACGTTTGGAAAAGTTATTAGCTTGAGTTAAGTTCCGAAGTAGGGCTTGCACTTACGTTACAGCCAATTGTAAACTATTGTGGTAGGTATACTAAGAAAATAAAATTTACTAAAAATTTTAATTTCTTCGCGGTTCGGGTTGAAAGAATTTAAAATGGATTTCTGTTATTTTAATCAGTTGAGTGTGGCATTTTAAGCTCACCTTGACAAAAGTCCATCTGAGCTAATCTTATCGCTCGTAGTCCGGTTCAGTTACCTGTCATCCGTCAACACCATATTTTGTTCTTCTCCAAAACCACTGGACCAATTCAAGTGAAAGTTTGTGTGAGTGATGGTCCCAAAGGGGCATTGCATTTTTGTTAGCTCAACTTTGACGAAGTCAAATTTGAGCTATTGTCATGGCCCGTCGTCCGTCTGTCCGTCCGTCCGTCTGTCCGTACGTCAACAATTGGCTATGGCTCGGGCTAGAGGTCGTATTTATGAACCGATCTTTACGAAACTTCTTGTGTACCTTTGTTATGACCCTGGGACGGGAACGAGTGTTTTTAGGTGTGGTCCGAAATTCAAGATGGCTGCCAGTGGCCATTTTGTACCGATGTTGCAAAAATCAGTTTTTTGTACAGAACTTCTGTATGAAAGTTCTGATTTGAATAAAGTTTTGTATAAATGTTTAGTACCATGGGATACATCACATATAATACGGGTTTTTTTCTCGTGCGTAAATTATGCAAATTAGACTGACTTTGATTTATTTAGTGTTACTTTCAGAGCTGTAAGTGCCAAGCTGCTATGGCTCGGGCTAGAGGCCGTATTTATGAACCGATCTTTACGAAACTTCTTGGGTACCTTTGTTATGACCGTGGGACGAGAACGAGTGTTTTTGGGTGCGGTCCGAAATTCAAGATGGCTGCCAGCTGCCATTTTGTACCGACGATGCAGAAATCTGTTTTTTGTACAGAACTTCCATATGAAAGCTCTGATTTGAATAATTTTTTGTATGAATGTTTAGTACCATGGGATACATCACATATAATACGGGTTTTTTTCTCGTACGTAAATTGTGCAAATTAGACTAATTTTGATGTTTTTTGGGGTTACTTTCAGCACTGTAAGTGCAAATGCCAATACGGCTCGGGCTAGAGGCCGTATTTATGAACCGATCTTTACGAAACTTCTTGGGTACCTTTGGTATCACTGTGGGACGAGAACGAGTGTTTTTGGGTCCGGTCCGATATTCAAGATGGCCGATGGCAGCCATTTTGTACAAAATTAGGTGCAATCAGATTTTTGCACAGAACTTCCATATGAAAGCCCTGATTTGAATAATTTTTTTGTGTGAATGTTTAGTACCATGGGATGCATCACATATAATACGGATTTTTTTCTCGTGCAGAAATTATGCAAATTAGATGAACTTTGATTTTTTCAGTGCGACTTACACACAGTAAGTACACATGTCAATACGGCTCAGACTAGAGTCTGTATTTATGAACTGATCTTCACGAAATGTCTTGGGTACCTTTGTTATCACCTTGGGACGAGAACGAGTGTTTCTGGGTGCGGTCTAAAATTCAAGATGGCTGCCAGTGGCCATTTTGTACCGAAATTAGGTCTAATCAGTTTTTTGTACACAACTTCTATACAGCTCAGACTAGAGGCCATATTTATGAACCAATCTTTACGAAACTTCTTGGGTACCTTTGTTATCACCGTGGGATGAGAGCGAATGTTTTTGGGTGTGGTCCAAAATTCAAGATGGCCACCAGCAGCCATTTCGTACCAAAATTAGTGCAATCAGTCTTTTGTATAGAACTTCTGTATGAAAGTTCTGATTTTAATAAATTTTTGTATGAATGTTTAGTAACATGGAATACATCACACATTGTAAGGGGTTTTTTTTTCATGCAGAAATTATGCAAATTAGATGAACTTTGATTTATTCAGTGCAACTTACACAATGTAAGCACACATGTCAATACGGCTCAGGGTAGAGGCTGTATTTATGAACCGATCTTCACAAAACTTCTTGGGTACCTTTGTTATCTCCTTGGGATGAGAATGAATGTTTCTGGGTACGGTCCAAAATTCAAGATGGCTGCCAGTGGCCATTTTGTACCGAAATTAGGTCCAATCAGTTTTTTGTCACAAGTTCTATACAGCTCGTATTTATGAACTGATCTTCACAAAACTTCTTGAGTACTTTTGTTTTCACCTTGGGACAGGAACGAGTGTGTTTTGGGGTGCCTTTGTTATCACTGTGCTATGAGAACAAATATTTTGGGGTTCAGTCAGACCCACTCTGGGACATTACAGGGTTCCCGCGGGTCATGGAAAGTATGGAAAGTCATGGAATTTAATTTTAAAAATTCCAGGCCTGGAATGTATGGAAAAACGCCTGTTCTCAAAGGCAGGTATGGAAGTCATGGAAAAACGGGGCATCTTTTGAGTGGTATGAAAAACGGGACATCTTTTGAGTGGTACGAATTATCTGATGGACGAAAGACAGGTTATCTGACGAAACACCATGACATGCATATATTCTATTCTTTGTGTGCTCCCATTGGTCGGCAATTTGCCTTAACACGATAAATGCATGGCCAGATATCTTTGAATGCGTGATCAGTCTATCGTTGATTGGATAAGAATGTCCTTGACTCAAGCTTGACCGACTTTAATGAATGTGTGTGGTTTCGCCTTTGTTTATTTTCTGTGCTCGACTGACTTCACATTGTAAAACAAACAATAGGATGCCGGGTCATTGTAGATTTAATGAAATGTGGCTGACTGAAAGTGATTTTCTGCCGTGGCTTGCACGGGTGGACAATGTTCAGAAGGCAAAATGTAAGTTGTGCGGAAAGGTTATTGATATTTCCAACATGGGCCGGAATGCCCTGAAATCGCACATGGACAGTGTCAAACACAAAAAGCTTTCTTGTCCTGCAGTAATAACAATGGCAAATTTTGTTTCTTTGCAAAAACCCAAAAGTCAACAAATTGAAAGTGAAAAAAGTTTGGAGAATAGAATCTCAAATCCGACAACCACGCAGTCTCTTAGAACATTCACGGCCACAAACAATGACGTTTTATCAGCCGAGTTACTATGGGCAATGAAGTGTGTTGTATCTCACTACAGTTACGCAAGTTGCAAAGAAATCAAACATATTTTGTCACGTATGTTCCCAGATAGTGGCATTACCAAAGCTTTCAGCTGCGGTGATAATAAAATTTCTTACTTGGTATGTTTTGGACTCAAACCATATTTTCAGAACTTACTGTCTGAGCAGTTAAAAACAAGTGTTGAAAACTTTGTTGTCATGTTTGACGAATCAGGAAATTCTGTAATACAGAAAAAACAAATGGACATTCATTTCACTTGAAACTTTGCCAGTCACAGTATAAAGTATTCAATGTTAGGCAAGCCATGAATGCAGGGGAGATAATCTGCTTATCTCCCCTGGACCTACCGAATGTAGGTATGGAAAAGTATGAAAAATGGTCATGGAAAGTATGGAAAAGTCATGGAATTTCATTTTGAAAAAGCTGCAGGGACCATGCATTAAGATCTTTTGTATTTCAGCATCTGACTGTCACCCACCTTTACAATACTTTACCTATACATTTGTTACAGGCAACGGTCAGTATTTATGTATAGACCGTTACAATACTTTATATGTACCTTTGTTATCAGGTCATTACCTAGATGTTTGTCATTGCTGTGTCACATACTATACATGTACATGTCTTTGTCTTGGCAAGTTGAGCTACAGTGTCATTGACACTTTCATTCAACTCAACATGCTCAGCCCCATAGGGAGGGGATGGGGGAAATGCTCCAGAATATTTTTAAAATCTTATGAACCAGTGGGTACAACGACTTGATGTTTGTTATGGAGCTTCCTTTTGAGGTATAGAAACAAGTTTGTTCAAACGAAGTTCGTGAAGCAATATTTGGCTTTGTAATGATGGGAGGGGTAAGATTTTTGGCCCAGCCCAAAATTTCTGTTTTCAGAACCGATGGTCCGATTTGAAATAAATTTGGTATGTGGTATTACTGGATAAGTACTTGACTCGCGGCAAAAAAAATAAATAAATTCACGCATCGCCATGAGAAATATTTTCAAATGCTCATGTTTCCCAAACCACACAGAACAGAGAGCTGTTATTTTTAACTTATGGCAATATGGGGAGTATTCTTTAAAAATCTTCTTCAGAACCACCAGTTAGATTCTTTTAACATTTGGTATACATCATTGTTATAAGGGTCTGATTCAAGATTGTTCAAACCAAGTCCCTTGGTTAATATTTGGGCTTCCTTAACTTGGTTCAATATGGGGGATAATTTATAGCTCACCAACGAAGTTGTGTGAGCTTATGTCATGAACCGAGGCACATCCGCATCAACACTTGTGTTAAAGTTATTGTACCAGTCCACTTTGACTTTCAGCCCTGTTGCTATGCACCTCACACTGTGTTTCTATGGCTTACAACTACCCACAGACCCGTACCCAGTGATATTTTATTGATTTTTAGCTCAACTTTGGCGAAGCCAAATTTGAGCTTATGCCTTTGCCAGTCGTCTGTCTGACCGTCAACAATTCAATACGGCTCGGGCTAGAGGCCGTATTTATGAACCGATCCTTACGAAACTTCTTGGGTACCTTTGTTATGACAGTGGGACGAGAACGAGTGTTTTTGGGTCCGATCCGAAATTCAAGTTGGCCGCTGGCGGCCAATTTGTACAGACTTAGGTGAAATCAGATTTTTGCGCAGAACTTCCATATGAAAGCGCTGATTTGAATAATTTTTTGTATGAATGTTTAGTACCATGGGATACATCACATATAATACGGGGTTTTTTTCTCGTACGTAAATTATGCAAATTAGACTAACTTTGATGTATTTAGTGTTACACTTTCAGCACTGTAAGTGCAAATGCCAATACGGCTCGGGCTAGAGGCCGTATTTATAAACCAATCTTTACGAAACTTCTTGGGTACCTTTGGTATCACCATGGGACGAGACCGGGTGTTTTTGGGTGCGGTCCGAAATTCAAGATGGCCGATGGCAGCCATTTTGTACAAAATTAGGTGCAATCAGATTTTTGCACAGAACTTCCATATGAAAGCGCTGATTTGAAAATTTTTGTGTGTGAATGTTTAGTACCATGGGATACATCACATATAATACAGGTTTTTTTCTCGTGCAGAAATTATGCAAATCAGATGAACTTTGATTTTTTCAGTGCTACTTACACACAGTAAGTACACATGTCAATACGGCTCGGGCTAGAGGCTGTATTTATCAACCGATCTTCACAAAACTTCTTGGGTACCTCTGTTATCACCTTGGGACGAGAACGAGTGTTTCTGAGTGTGGTCCAAAATTCAAGATGGCTGCCAGTGGCCATTTTGTACCGAAATTAGGTCTGATCGTTTTTTTGTACTCAACTTCTATACGGCTCAGGCTAGAGGCTGTATTTATGAACCGATCTTTACGAAACTTCTTGGGTACCTTTGTTATCACCGTGGGATGAGAACAGGTGTTTTTGGGTGTGGTCCGAAATTCAAGATGGCTACCAGCAGCCATTTTGTACCAAAATTAGTGCAATCAGTCTTTTGTACAGAACTTCTCTATAAAAGTTCTGATTTGAATAAATTTTTGTATGAATGTTTAGTAACATGGAATACATCACATACAGTACGGGTTTTTTTCTCGTGCAGAAATTATGCAAATGAGATGAATTTTGATTTATTTAGTGCTACTTATACACAGTAAGTGCACATGTCAATACGGCTCGGGCTAGAGGCTGTATTTATCAACCGATCTTCACGAAACATCTTGGGTACCTTTGTTATCACTTTGGGACGAGAATGAGTGTTTCTGAGTGCGGTCCAAAATTCAAGATGGCTGCCGGTGGCCATTTTGTACCGAAATTGGGTCCAATCATTTTTTTGTCACAACTTCTATACAGCTCGTATTTATGAACTGATCTTCACGAAACTTCTTTGGTAGCTTTGTTTTCACCTTGGGACAGGACTGAGAGTTTTGGGGTGCCTTTGTTATCACTGCTATGAGAACAAATATTTTGCGGTTCAGTCAGACCCACTCTGGGACTCAGATTACTTTTCTTGTTTAGCAACTGACTGTCACCCACCTTTACAATACTTTACCTATACATTTGTTACAGGCTACGGTCAGTATTTATGTACAGACCATTGCAATACTTTATATGTACCTTTGTTATCAGGTCATTACCTAGATGTTTGTCACTGCTGTGTCACATACTTTACATGTACATGTCTTGACAAGTTGAGCTACAGTGTCATTGACACTTTCATTATGTGTACCCATACTATGTATGGTACACATAATGCCAGCATCCAGGGTGGCCATCCGTCATTCGTCCACTCTTTGTCCGGCCGTCTGTCTGGCGTCCATATCCATTTCTTTGGCATTCGATAACTTGAAAAATATTGCTTAGATTGTCAAGTTACTTTATATTTGTGTTCAGGTTACTGATGTGCTGAGCTGTATAGTTTTTGGTGTAAATCTGATAATTTGATCCCGAGATATTAACTCTTTATCCTTCAAATTGAGAGTTCTTCCAATCCCTTTGGCCTGAGTTAACGCAAAACATATCAATCCAGTTGTCATGTTACTTTATATATATCTTCAGGTTACTGATGTTCCGAGCTGTATAGTTTTTTGGTGTAAATCTGATAATTTAATCCTGAGATATTAACCCTTTATCCTTCAAATTGAAAATTCCTCCAATCCCTTTGGCATTCGATAACTTGAAAAATATTGCTTAGATTGTCAAGTTACTTTATATTTGTGTTCATGTTACTGATGTGCCGAGCTGCATAGTATTTGGTGTAAATCTGTTATTTTGATCCTGAGATATTAACCCTTTATCCTTCAAATTGAAAATTCCTCCAATCCCTTTGGCATTCAACAACTTGAAAAATATTGCTTGGATTGTCAAGTTACTTTATATTTGAGTTCAGGTTACTGATGTGCCAAGCTGTATAGTTTTTGGTGTAAATCTGTTATTTTGATCCTGAGATATTAACCCTTTATTCTTCAAATTGAAAATTCCTCCAATCCCTTTGGCATTCGATAACTTGAAAAATTTTGCTTGGATTGTCAAGTTACTGTATATTTGTATTCAGGTTACTGATGTGCCAAGCTGTATAGTTTTTGGTGTAAATCTGTTATTTTGATCCTGAGATATTAACCCTTTATCCTTCAAATTGAAAATTCCTCCAATCCCTTTGGCATTCGATAACTTGAAAAATATTGCTTGGATTGTCAAGTTACTTTATATTTGTGTTCAGGTTAATGATGTACTGAGCTGTTTTGTTTTTGGTGTAAATCTGTTATTTTGATCCTGAGATAATAACCCTTTATCCTTCAAATTGAAAATTCCTCCCAATCCCTTTGGCATTCGATAATTTGAAAAATATTGCTTGGATTGTCAAGTTACTTTATATTTAATTTCAGGTTACTGATGTGTCGAGCTGTATAGTTTTTGGTGTAAATCTAATAATTTGATCCTGAGATATTAACCCTTTATCCTTCAAATTGAAAATTCCTCCAGTCCCTTTGGCATGAGATAACTCAACAAATTCCAATCCGATTGTCATGTTACTTTATATATGTATTCAGATTACTGATGTGTTGTGCTGTGTAGTTTTTTATGTAAATCTTATAATTTGGTCTGGGGATATTAACCCTTTATCCATCAAATTAGACACTCCTCCAATACATTTCTGTATGTACCGATACCTTGTATGGTGTACATAATGTCGGCATCTGTGGTGGCCCTCTGTCATACAGCTTTCTACTAGTTGCACGTATGGGTACACATCTGACGATTTCATCAGCCTATTTTTCATATTTGGTATACAACATCTCTAGGGAGTTCAGATTCAAGTTTGTTCAATTCAAGTGCATGGGTTAGAAAGTGTGCAGAGACTTGATATTTGGTGTTCCACTTCCTTTTGAGGTGTAGTCTAAAATTTGTTCAAGAGAAGTTCAGGGGGCTATATTTGTCGTTAGAGGGGCAAGATTTTTTGCCCCGCCCAAAATTCTGTTTTCCAAACTGAGAGGCTGACTTCAACCAAATTTGATATGAGGGCTTCTAGGGTCATTAGTACTTAATTTATGCAAAAAAATGTTCCTGTCGCTCCATGGGAACAGCAGGAGCTAAAAATAGAAACAATTTAAAACGCCCATATCTCTAAAACTACACAGCACTGAGAATTCTTATTTAGTGTGAAGCTTCCTTAGGACCAACAGAATGGATTGGTCCAAAAATATTATCGATTTTATCATGGGGTACTTTTTGGTGATTTTGAAAACATACCGAGTCAGCATTTTTTAACACTGTGGGTAATTGGAAAAACATTTACGATTCTTCTCCCAATCCACTGCTCCAAAAGCTTTCAAATTTCACTTGTAACATCTTTGGAAGATTGTTTCACATGTTTAGTGAAATAAATCCCTGGTTCAAAATTTGGGCTCTCTACAACAAATTCAGTGGTTAACATTTTATATAAGAAAGTAGGCACTTGAAGCATAGTTTCAGGTGCATCAGTGCCCACAGTTTATCTTGTTTTATTCCAAATTAGGCATGCAGATTTCATGGCAGCAATCATTCAATTTTCTACCAACCAACTCGCAATTGTTTACTGATGACTTGTCAAGTAATAAACCTAAAATTGGCAGCTCTTATTTGAAGTGTCTCAAAGGAAAAGACTGAGAAACTGACGGAGTGCAAATGCATGGTGAAAAAAATCAAATTTTGTCATTTGTGCGAGCACAGCACAGTGGTGATCATCCATGTTCCCATACTCATGTATTACAAATTAACACACACTGCATAATCAAACCAATCCTTCTGTCTTCTAGGGGCATTCTTTGATTCTGGTTGGTGGATTTTCAAAAATCTCAGAAGCCAAATGTTTTGAAACTTCACATAAATGATGACTGTGACACCCTCTACCAACCTTAAATGTTGATCAGGTTGCAAACATGGCCGCAATTGCAGCTAAAAGTTACTATAGTAACCATATGACAAATCACATTTTTGTGTCGCCGCCCCACGAAGTGGGGAGCGACATATAGGGATTACTTTTGTCGTCCGCATCACACTTTCTCTTATCCGCCACTCCTCTTTAACCTATGAATGGATTTTGATGAAATTTTCAGTAATTCTTTATCACATAATGGCATTGTGCACCTCCTATTTTATTTTTTGATCCGCTGTATTTTTTCCAGAGTTATGCCCCTTTTCCACTTAGAATTCTGTCTGAAATATTAAAATATAGTGCAGGCGACGCACGTCTTCCATGGAAGACTCACATCTAAGTTATCTTTTTCTCTAGAACTACTGAGCCCATGTGAACCAAAGCTGGCAGGGATAGTCTGTGGGAGGTCCTCTACAAACAATCATCATTTTGATCCCATGTGTTTGAAAGCATGGCATTCTTTGATTCTGATTGGTCAATTTTGAAAACTCTTCTCTGAAAGTACAAAGTCAAATGTATTGAAACTTCATATGATTGAGGACTGGGACACCTACCAATGATCCTCATGTAATGTTGATGGAATGTTGCAAACATGGCCACAATTGCAGCTCATAGTGACCATGGACATCCTATGGGAAATCACGTTTTTATATTTTTGATTCTGATTGGTGGATTTTGAAAAATCTTCTCCTCTGAAACCACAGGGCCAATGTTTTAAAACTTTGCATGGTTGATGACTGAGGCACCCTCTACCAACGAACCTCATTTAATGTTGATCGGGTTGCAAACATGGCTGCAATTATGGCTTATAGTTATGTCTCCCCTTCCCAGAAGAGAGACATATTGTTTTAGTGCATATTCTTCTTCTTCTTCTTCTTCTTGTTCTATTTCTTCTTTTCTTCTTCTCGTTCAAACTTTGTCTGGGCCATAACTTTTTGTCTTTTGACCTACACCGTAGATACTTGGCATGTGGATGTATCACCATGAGCCGGTGTGTAGCGTAACATTGTGACCTTCATGTGACCTTGACCTTTGATCTGAAGGTCAGATTTGTGCTTTTTTCAAGGAAACTTTGTCCGGACTAAAACTTGTTTGTCTTTTGAGCCAGGCCTTAGATATTTGGCACGTGGATGTATCGCCATGAGCCGGTGTGTCGCATACCATTGTGACCTTCATGTGACCTTTACCTCAAGGTCAAATTTATGTTCTTCAAATAGGGAATAATTGTCCAGATCAGAACTTTTTTGTTTTTTGACCTTGCACTTAGATGATTGACATGTGGATGTATCACAATGAGACCACATGTCATCATGACCTTCATGTAACCTTGACCTCAAGGTCAAATTTATGTAATTTAAATAGGGAGTAATTGTCCAGACCAGAATTTTTTTTTTTTTTTGACATGTGGATGTTGAGCTAGATCATAGATATTTATAACCCCGCTCCCCAAAGGGGAAGTTGGGACATACTTGTTTACCTCTGTCTGTGTGTGTGTCTGACAGTCTGTCCATAACAACATTTTGCACATTTTTCTCAGCAACTTTTAATCTCAGCAATTTGATATTTTAATAAAAGCTTCATATATGTCATATTGTGGGATGCGTGTTCGTCTGTCTGTAACAAAATTTGTCACCGCACTTAAAGTGACTGCATTTATTTTACCCTTGCCCAAGTATTTTGAAAAGTCGAAGGTACAACTAATGAACTTTGGCTATCTGCTTAAAGTTCCATGTATTTGGTTCACGGTATTTACTTGTACCCCCTTTTTTATAAATATCATAAAGTAAAAATCTGTGCAGCCCGAGAGCGCACATTTTCATGTCAAAGCTGCGGTAGACAGTTGTCTGGACCAGAACATTTTACTCAAGTAAAAAAAAAGAACATAACTTATTTCTCTTTAGAGCTAGACCTTACATAACTGGTATGATTGTCAGTATTTTTATTTTATGTATATATCATTTGTAGTGCATAAAATAGAAAGGACGGGGAGACATATGTTTTAGTGTGCTAAAACACTTTCCAGTTACTATAGAAACCCTATGGTAAATCACAATTTCATCTTCTCCAGAACTACTGAGCTGATGTGAACCAAACCTGGTAGGGATAGTCTATGGCAGGTCCTCTACAAATGCTTCTCATTTTGTTACCATGCATCAAAAATATGGCTGCCAGAAGCATTTTTAGCTCAACTTGACAAAGTCAAGCTGAGCTATTGCCATCACTTCTCGTCTGTTGGCGTACGTTGGTACGTTAATACGTACGTCCACAATTTCCTTTGGCACACCTCACAGGTCGCATTTATGATCCGATTACTTTGAACCTTGGTATGCTTGTTTGGGGTGACCTCTAGATGGGAGCTATCGATTTTCTTCCATTTCCGTCAAAAAATGTTGCCGCGGCCAACGTTCTCAGAACTTAGTTTAGTCAAACCACAATATTTCCCTTTGGCACACCCTACAGGGCACATTTATGATTTGATTGCCTTGAAACCTGGTATCCTTGTTTGGGGAGACCTCTAGATGGGAGCTATCGATTTTCTTCAATTTCTGTCAAAAATTGTTAACGAATCCAACGTTCTTAGAACTTAGTTTAGTCAGAAGACTCAATATTTCCCTTTGGCATACCCTACAGGGTACATTTATGATAGGATTGCTTTGAAACCTGGTATGCTTGTTTGGGGAGACCTCTAGATGGGAGCTATCGATTTTCTTTAATTTCCGTCAAAAAATGTTGCAGCGGTCAACGTTTTTAGAACTCAGTTTAGTCAGACCACAATATTTCCCTTTGGCACACCCTACAGGGCACATTTATGATTTGATTGCTTTGAAACCTGGCATGCTTGTTTGGGGTGACCTCTAGATGGAGCTATCGATTTTCTTCCATTTCTGTTAAAAAATGTTGCCATGGCCAACGTTCTTAGAATTTAGTCTAGTCAGACCACAATATTTCCCTTTTGTACACCCTACAGGGCACATTTATGATCGGATTGCTTTGAAACCTGGCATGCTTGTTTGGGGAGGTGTCTAGATGGGAGCTATCGATTTTCTTCGGTTTCTGTCAAAAAATGTTGCCACTGGCAAAAAAAATGACATTGGTACCAATGATCTTCAGTTTTGCCATTCCATTTATAACTTACCAAGTTCAAGTTTGTCAAGTTGAGCTACAGTGTCATTGACACTTTCATTTTGGTTCTGATTGGTGGATTTTGAAAAATCTTCGCTGAAACCACAGGGCGAAATGTTTTTGAAACTTTGCATGGTTGATGACTGGGACACCGTCTACCAACAATCCTTATTTAATGCTGATCGTGTTGCACACATGGCCAAAATGTTGGCTAATAGTTACTATAGAAATTCCTATGGGAAATCACATTTCCATCTTCTTTGGAACCACTGAGCTGGCGTAGGAGGCCCTCTACAAACGATCCTCTTTTTGTTCCTGTTGGTTGGAAAATGTGGCCACCAGAGATCTTCTCTGATTCTGTTTGATAGATTTTGCAAAAATATTCTCCACTGAAACTACAAAGTCAAATGTTTTGAAGCTTTACGTGATTGAAGACTGGGACACCTACCAATGATCCTCATGTAATGTTGATGTAATGTTGCAAACATAGCCACAGTTGCAGCTCACAGTTACCATGGAAAGCCTATGGGAAATCACATTTTTATATGTAGTTCCAGGTGAGCGATTACAGGCTCTATAGAGCCTCTAGTTTACTTTTTGCCTCAGATTAAGCAAGACGTCGCTCCTTGTCAGCCTGTTGAGCATGTTTGCCTCTCAGCTTATCCGCCTAAGTCGAACTAGTTACCGGCACTTTTGCCAGCTTGAACTTCCAAGTTGATATCAAGGACCATGAAGAATTCTTTTTTTCATGAGGACAGATGCTTTCCTGCCACTGTTATGGTATGGTATCACAGATTCTGATGTTGCACCTATTTTCCTGAGTGGCACTAAACTGCATGTGGACTATTCTCTGTTGTGCGTACATTTGTTTGTTTGTACTTTCCAGAGAGGTTCTGGACATGCTTTCTGGCAGATCACCACCCAATCAATCTATCTCGTAACCAAGTGGACTGTTCCACCTTTGTACTTGCCAAGTCCAAGTTCTCTGTTGTGCCTACATTTGTTTGTTGTAGAGTCTGTGTTTGTACTTTCCAGAGAGGTTCTGGACATGCTTTCTGGCAGACCACCACCCAATCAATCTATCTCGTAACCAAGTGGACTGTTCCACCTTTGTACTTGCCAAGTCCAAGTTCTCTGTTGTGCCTACATTTGTTTGTTGTAGAGTCTGTGTTTGTACTTTCCAGAGAGGTTCTGGACATGCTTTCTGGCAGATCACCACCCAATCAATCTATCTCGTAACCAAGTGGACTGTTCCACCTTTGTACTTGCCAAGTCCAAGTTCTCTGTTGTGCCAACATTTGTTTGTTGTAGAGTCTGTGTCTGTACTTTCCAGAGAGGTTCTGGGAATGCTTTCTGGCAGATCACCACCCAATCAATCTATCTCGTAACCATGCCTGTAACACTATTAATTTGAAGTTGCACCATGTGAATGCAGTTTTGGAATATAAGCTGTTCCTTTTGTGGGAGAGGAATGTGCTGATCTTCTGTTTGACACTTGGTCAGACCTAAACTATGACCAGGGTGCCCATTCCTGTTCCATCGGACATGATCTGCCAGGAGTTACGTCTAGGGCTGTCACGATCAATCGATTTATCGATTGTTGATCGGTCACGGCGAAATTGATTAGTATTTTTCGTTGTCGAATAATCGGTAAATTGTATCTCGTTTTAGATGTTTAATAATTAAAAGAAAATTTGATGAAAAAACTATTGTTTCTAAAGGTATTGAGTTAAGAACATCGATGTTAAACCCCAAGAAGCCGTTGGAAGCATTTGTCTTCCAGGTACATTCCTCAAAGCTTTGATGTTCTGAATCTTTGAACAGTCAGTGTAATAAAATCAAGACCAGTCGGCAGTTGCGAAGATAATTTAAATCGGCTTCACCTTAGCCGATTACATCTCAGAAATGGTGAATATTACCATGTTATACAATCGAGGCTATCGTTGCACTGGAGTCATCCATGCATGCTGCAGAATGTTTGCTGGAACTTAATTCCAGAAACACAATAATGACTAAAGGGTGTTCCCTTCATAACTTCTGATTTCACAGAAGTAAAAGTTCCACTTTCTAATGCTTCTTTGGAATTCACCTTACAGCCTGTTTTCAGGAACTTATTTTCATAGAAAACAGTTTTGGTGGGGTGGGGGTCTTTTTTTTGTGTCATACCATCCATGTAATGGATCAGATGATATTCAGTTGTTACCGCCTGGACACCCACATGAGAGATTCTCTTGGGAGCACATTGTTTTCACCATATCCCTCCGTCCGACATCTGTCTGTCTGTTAACTTTTGGTTTCCATCAAATAAGTAAAGAACCGCTTCTTTGATCAAATCATAATTTTAGGGGTAAGTTGTGGATGGCCAGACAATGCTTCCTTTCAATTTTGGTCAAGCTATCCAATTCAATATGGCCAACATGACAGACATTTGGAATTTGATTTCCATCCAATAACTAGTGAATGCTAACTCGAATACTTTTTAGGTCACCTGGCCTAAAAGGCCATGTGAGCTTTTGCTATCACTTGACGTCCGTCGTCGTCCAATGTCCGTAAACTTTTCACATTTTCTTCATCTTTGAAATCGCTGAGCCGGTGTGAATGAAACTTGGCAGGAATGGTCTATTGGAGGTCCTCCACAAAGGATCCTCATTTTGCTCCCATCTGATGAAAAACATGACTTCCAGAGGCATTCTTTGACTCAGGTTGTTGGATTTCCCAAAATCTCTGAAACCTCAAGGCCAAATGTTTTGAAACTTCACAAAAATGTGATGTCTGGAACCCCCTCTACCAACAATCCTCATTTAATGTTGATCGGGTTACAAACATGGCTGCAATTGAGGCTTACAGTTTCTATAGAAACCCTATGGCAAATCACATTTTCATCTTTTTCTCTGGAACTACTGAACTGACGTGAACCAAACCTGGCAGGGATAGTCTATGGGAGGTCCTCCACAAACTGTCCTCATTTTGTTCCTGTGGGTTTGACAATTTGGCTGCCAGAGGTATTCTTTGATTCTGATTGGTGGGTTTTTAACTCAAAGAAGGGAGCTCAACTTATCACTTGCCATCCATCCGTCGTGAACTTTTTCAAGCAACTTCTCCTCTGAAACTGCTAGATCGATTTGCTCGAAACTTGGTATGGATGTTCATTACCATATGTCAATTCAAGTTTGTTCAAATGAAATGGACATGCCCACTTGGCATGCCCCTGGATTCATATTTGGGCTCACTACAGAAACTTGAATTCGAACTTAGTGCATTTCAGGCAAATTTCTTGAAAAATCTTCTCCAGATCCAGCAGGCAGAATCTTTTGATATTTGGTATGCAACATTGTGGGGTGGTTCTGATTCAAGTTTTTTCAAAGCGGCCCCCTGGGTTCATATTTGGGCTCAGTATAGGAGCCCGAATTTGAACTTGGTGCATTTCAGGCAAATTTCTTTAAAAATCTTCTCAAGATCCAGCAAGCAGAATCTTTTGATATCTGGTATGCAGCATTGTGAGGTGTATCTGATTTAAGTTTGTTCAAATCGGCCCCCTGCATTCATATTTGGGCTGGGCTCACTATTGGAGCCCGAATTTGAACTTGGTGCATTTCAAGGAAATTTCTTTAAAAATCTTCTCCAGATCTAGCAAACAGAATTTTTTGATATTCGGTATGCAACATTGTGGAGTGGATCTGATTCAAGTTTGTTCAAATCGACCCACTGGGTTGATACTTGGGCTCTCTATTGGAGCCTGAGTTTGAACTTAGTGCATATCAGGCAAATTGCTTTAAAAATTTTTCTCTCCAGACCAGCAGGTAGAATATTTTTTATGTTTTGTATAAAGCAATGTGGGGTAGATCTGATTCAAGTTTGTTCAAATCAGCCCCCTGTGCCGTCTGTCGTAAACTTTTTTCAAACGACTTCTCCTCTGAAACCACTACGTTGATTTGCTCGAAACTTGGTATGGTTGTTCATTACCATATGTCAATTCAAGTTTGTTCAAATGAAATAAACATGCCCAGTTTGGGGCTCCATAGGGGGCATAACTCTGATAGCATCCTATGTATATTAGAGAAATTACTAAAAAATCTTCTTCTCCAGCACAAGTGGGCAGAATCATTTGATATTTGGTAGACAGCATTGCAGGGTGGATCTGATTCAAGTTTGTTCAAATCGCCCCCTGGATTCATATTTGGGCTCAAGCCCAAATTTGAACTTAGTGCATTTCAGGCAAATTTCTTTAAAAATCTCCAGCAGGCAGAATCTTTTGATATTTGCTATGCAACTTTGTGGAGTGGATCTGATTCAAGTTTGTTCAAATCGGCACTCTGGGTTCATATTTGGGCTCAGTAAAGGAGCCTGAATTTGAACTAGGTGCATTTCAGGCAAATTTCTTCAAATCAAGAATGGATTCTCAAATTCTCGTCGAATTTCAAGCCCTCGGATCACCTGAAACTTCACAGTGCATCGAAACCGACAATTTCTCACAACTACACAATATATTAATAAACAGCCACATTACACTCTTTTTCCATAAAATTTGCCTTCATGACTTCATTCCTTTGTGACTTCATTCCTTTGTTGTGTTGATGAACCATGTCTAACTGAATGTGACCCCAAATACTTCTTTGAACCTCTTTGGTATGTGAGCGATTAAGGCCACTTGGGGCCTCTTGTTTTAAAATCTTTTCCTCTGAAACCACAGGGCCAAATGTTTTGAAACTTTTCATGGTTGATGACTGGGACACCCTCTACCAACGATCCTCATTTAATGTTGATCGGGTTACAAACATGGCTTAAATTGCAGCTTATAATTAGTAGAGAAACCTTATGGGAAATCACATTTTCATCTTCTCTGGACCTACTAAGCTGATGTGAACCAAACCTGGCAGGGAAGTCTTCTACAATACTCTTTGTTACCGTGCATCGAAACATGGCTGCCAGAAACATTTCTAGTCGAGTTGTTAACAGTTGGTTTCCTGATGATAACTTGATAATGGTTCAACCCATGTTCATGAAACTTCATAGGTAGGTTGGTATCAGTGAGGGGAAGAACCCCATTAATTTTGGACATGCTTGGTCAAAGGTCAAGGTCACAGTGACCTTGAACATAATAAATTGTAAACAATTGGTTTCCGTATGATAACTTGACTATAGTTCAACCCAAATTCATGAAACTTCATATGCAGGTTGGCCTTCATGAGAGGAAGAACCCTATTTATTTTGGACTTACTAGGTCAACGGTCAAGGTCAGAATGACCCTGAATATAGTAAATCAAAACAGTTGGTTTTCAGATGATAACTTGATAATGGTTCGACCCATGTTCAAGAAACTTCATAGTTAGGTTGGCATTAGTGAGAGGAAGAACCCTATTTATTTTGGACTTGCTAGGTGAAAGTTCAAGGTCACAGTGACCTTCAACATAGTAAATCGTAAACAATTGGTTTCCAGATGATAACTTGATGTTTCAGCCTACGTTCTTGAAACTTCATAGGTAGGTTGGCAACATTGAGAGGAAGAACCCTATTTATTTTGGACTGGCTAGGTGAAAGGTCAAGGTCACAGTGACCTTCAACATAGTAAATCGTAAACAATTGGTTTCCGGATGATAACTTGATAATGGTTTGACCCACATTCATGAAACTTCATAGGTAGGTTGGCCTAGGTGAGTGGAAGACCCCTATTTATTTTGGACTCACTAGGTCGAATGCCAAGGTCACAGTGACCTTGAACATAATAAATTGTAAACAATTTGTTTCCAGATAATTTGACAAGGTACCACCTACGTTCATGAAACTTAATGGGAAGGTTGGCATTGGTGCAAGAAAGAGCCCTATTTATTTTGGAAGCACTAGGTCAAAGGTCAAGGTCACATTGACCCACATAGTAAATTGTAAACAATTGGTTTCCGGACGATAAGTTGATAATGATTAAACCCACTTTTGTGCTGTCACAACTCAACATTGGATTGGTTATCCTATAGTCATTTTTTGATTCTGATTGGTGGATTTTGAAAAATCTCTGATTCCACAGGGCCAAATGTTTTGAAAACTTTGCTTGGTTGATGACTGGGACACCCTCTACCAATGATCCGCATTTAATGTTGATCGGGTTGCAAACATGGCTGCAATAACTTGTGAGAAATCACATTTTCATCTTCTCTGGAACTACTGAGCTGACTTGAACCAAACCTGGCAGGGATAGTCTATGGCAGGTCTTCTGCAAACGCTGCTCATATTGTTACCGTGAATCGAAAAACATGGCTGCCAGAAGCATTTTTGGATTCTGATTGGATGATTTTGGAAAATCTTCTCTGAAACCACAGGGCCAAATGTTTTGAAACTTTGCATGGTTGTTGACTGTGACACCCTCTACCAATGATCCTCATTTAATGTTGATCATGTTGCCAACATGGCTGCAATTGTGGCTTATAGTTACTATACTATAGAAACCCTATGGGAAATCACATTTTCGTCATCTTCTCAGGAACTACTGAACCGACGTGAACCAAACTTCGCAGAAATGGTCTATAGGAGGCCTTGACAAACAATCATTTTTTCCTTCCCATTGGTTGGAAAATATTGCCACCAGAGACATTCTCTGATTTTGATTGATGGATTTTTGAAAAAATCTTCCCCCTCTAAAACCACAAGGCTAAATGTTTTGAAACTTCATATGGTCAATGACTGGGAACCCCCCTCTACCAATGATCCTCATTTAATATTGATTGTGTTGCAAACCTGTCCGCAGTTGTGGCTTATAGTTATCACAGAAACCCTATGGGAAATCACATTTCTTCTTCTTTTGAACTACTGAGCCGATGTGAACCAAAACTGGACAGGAATGATCAATGAGAGGATGAAAAAATGTGGCCGCCAGTCAAGATAAGCTATTGCCATCACAGGTGCAGAAGTCTGTTAGTCTGTTCACATTTTCCTTTAGCACAGGCTACACACCATAGTTCTTGTCCGATCATCACAAAATTTCATTTCCAGTCAGGTCTAGATGAAAATGTCCCCTTTTGGTTGTGATCGGTCAATCCTGATGGCTGCCCGAGTTCAAAACGCAAAAACCTTTAGCACAGTCTTGAGGTCGTATTTATGAAGGGATTTTATTGTAATTTGGTAGGATGACTCCCTATCTTGTCTAGATGAGAACTCCCCATTTGGTTGCGATCTGTCAACAGTGACGACTGCCCGAGCCCAAAACCTGAAAAGCTTTAGCACAGTCTACAATTTGTATTTATGGAGGGATTTCATTGTAACTTGGTAGGATGACTCCTTATAATGTCTAGATGAGAACATCCCCTTTTGGTCACGATCAGTCAACTGTGATGGCTACAGGGGCCCGAAGCCAGAAAAGCTTTAGGACAGTCTACAGGTCATATTTATGAAGGGATTTCATTTTAATTTGGTAGGATTACTCCAGATAATGTCTAGATGAGGACGTCCCCTTTTATTTGGGATAAGTTAACAATGATGGCTACACAGGCCCGAGGCCCAAAAACCTTTAGCACAGTCTGCAATCAAGTTAAGGTACAGTGTCATTGATACTTTCATTTTAAAAAAATCTTCTCATGAAGCAGCTGTAGCAGAGATTTGATATTTGGTATACTGCTTCCTTTCGATGTGTAGACTCAAGTTTGTTCAAGAGAAGTTCGAGGGGCAATATTTGTCATTAACAGAGGGATAAGAATTTTTTCCCCCACCCAAAATTTCTATTTTCCAAGTGAGAGGCCGATTTGAACAAAATTTGATATGAATTATTAATAGGTCAAAAGTACTTGATTTCTCCACAAAATGTTTTTTTCAAAATGCCCCATGGGAACCACAGGAGCTAAAAATAGAAAAAATTTGAAATGCCCATATCTTCAAAACTACATGGCACTGAGAATTCTTATTTGGTGTGAAGCTTCCTCAGGACAAACAAAATGGAATGGTCCCGAAAAATTGCTATCGGTTTTATAATGGGTTAGTTTTTTGGGACTTTGAAAAAGTGCTGAGTCAGCATTTTTTAACACTGGGTCATGGAGAAAACATTTAAGACGATTCTTCTCCCAAACCACTGCTCCAAAAGCTTTCTGATTTCACGTATAACATCTTTGCAGGATTGTTTCACACGTTTTTTTAAATCAAATCCCTGGGTCCATGTTTGGGCACCCAATATTAATGGACACAAGGTAATGGTATCAAACTAAATCATGAAAAAAAGGATCAAGGACGTCGCAAGCTAGCACATTATTTGTGCTACTAATGACAACAAGGTTGAGAGTAGCCGAGTATTCAGTAAAATATGTTGGATCCATTATTAACTGCTTTAGATTGAAGTTGTTGGCTATATCACAAAACTTACCACCACGTAAATTAAGTTGGTTATCATTGAAATCGCCTGTAATCACTATGTCAAAAATTCCCGAGTCTAGGCTTTGTCAATGGAGTTGAGTATCAGGTCCCAGTGATGCATGGAAAAGAAACGCGATTGCTCTTGTGCACCATCGCTCACGTAAAAATTGTCCAAGGTGCACGAATAATCACTCGCCTCCACTCTTGGATGTGTTTTCATCCTTTTGAGTTGCGTGAACAGAAACATTCAATTAAGTTCTGATGTTTGGGAAATGTTTGCTCGATGAGATCGTTCCAACGAGGGGTCATAACCTATGTTTTTGAGAGAAGATTAATGAAGATTAATTGGCGATTTTTTGGAATAGCGCTGGCCGGTTTTGGCCATTACTTTGGGTAAAGGGCTCATTTCTTCCACCACTGAAGAGTGTTTGAGATCACATTTTTGTGTAGGGTATTACAGTAGTTGTCCATATTTCAAGGTCAAGGGTAGAGAGCAAATGCCAGATAATGGTGGGTTTTTTTTTCATGCAGGATAGTTTTTTGTTTTTTTTCATCCAGGATATTTTTTATTTCCATCCTGGATTAGTTGTCCCAACTTTGTCCTAAAGCCATTGTTTGTAAAGACGTTTAACCGGTAGAATGCTAAATTATTTTTGACCCTTTAAATTTCTTTGTTCAACTTTGCCTTGTTACAATTCATGGTAGAGTGCCAATAGGCACTCTCCCATGAATTGTAACAAGGCAAATCCTAACAGATGAAATAATATTACTTCAAAGATAATATGAAGCACATCCACAGAATATGATGCCTTTCAACCGTGGTTTTGGCACTTCGGAATAAAGCCCAAATATGGGCTTCCAGCACTCTACCAGTTAAGGAATTTAAAAGACATAAAATGTAAATTGAGAAATAATTTTCTGTTTTTTTTCTTTATTTCAGTTTCAAGATTGGATGAGTGGTATATTGAATCCATGATGGATGATTTCATATGACATTACCCAGTGGATATTTTGACTTTAAATGAAGTAATCATAAATTGTAGACCAAGTGGAAAACAATTGTAATGGAAGAAATTGTTTGGAGTACCAATTTGTAATGTGGGTGTATACATGTTTTTAGTAGCAGATATTTGGTCATTTTTGATATTTCTGTACATAGTTCCCATTTTTTTTTTTTTCAAATCTCTTAGGTGCAACAAGCAGCCATCTGCAGTGTTTTTACACTGGAGATGGTGCCTTGCTGCAGTCTAGGAACATATAAAGAAACAACAAAGATGAGGTTGTACTCAGCCACACAAATGGTGGACATCTACCTTGGCATTTTCTTTTTAGACAAGTATAAATTTTAGGATTGAAGAAATAAATGTGTAGTTCCTGGAGAACTGTGCAGTATTGTCTTGTCAAGCTCTTTGTCGATGATCTGCTTATTTGTTGGATTCAAAAGTTTTCATTTGTCAAGCAAGCAAGTGTATAGGTAGATGTTCTCCATATGGGTGGCTGAGTATCACATCACTTTATTCTTGAAAGGACAGAAATGGATTGCTACACAGAGCCCCAACGTAACTGATATTTGGAAAAGACCACTTGCCCACTAACTTACTAAACTTCTGACTTACTGATTCTGTCTCACCCAACTGAGGACCTGGGGACAGTTGACTGAGGCACAGGAAACTCAAAATGACCCCAGCATGACTGGATGCTTTTATCCCCAAGAGCTATGGAACTGTGAAAGAGTTTGAGTGGGGGGTTTTCAAATCATATTCTGGAAATGCATCTTTTTATGATGGCTGCCCCTGCACAGATTATTTAAAAATGGATTTGCCTGTTTGTGCATGGGCAGCTGTCATTAAAAGATACATTTCTAGAGTATGATTTAAACCCCCTCCTCAAATCTCTTTTCTCATGTGTAGCATCAGTGCCATAGCTCTTGGACTAAATTGTCTTCAGGCATGCTGGGGTCATCATGTGTGGACTGTGCCTTAGTCAGTTGTCACCAGGTTTTTTCACTTGGGTGGGACAGACTAAGTAAGTCAGCTTCTTTGCTTTCTGAAGCCCCACCCGGAATTTTTTTTTATTGGGTGGGGGCCACGAAAAAAACGAAAAGAAAACAAAAAAAAAAAAAAAAAAAAAAAAAATAATAATAATAATATTCTTTTGTTTCTCAGTGTAATATCTTTATGAAGTTCTCATATACATCCATTATATAAATTTAATATACTCTTGTTATAAAATACTATTCATTGACATACTTATAAATACATACTTATGTATATACTTATAAATACATGCTTGTAAATATATATCTTTATATACTTATATGTATGTGTACTTATATAATATTCTTAATAAATACTTGAAATATCTTCAATAGTTCTTTATTTTCTTTCCATATGCATGTGTCTTATTTACTTAAAAATCTCTCCATGTTATGGGAAAAGAGAAACAACATACTCAAGGATTTGTGAGCACAAATATTTTATTCAAGATACTTCCAGTTCATTGACTGATCTACAAAAATTATATATATATACATGGTCTTTCTCATATTCTATGCCTTGAGCATTTACAATATAATAATGACAATATCCTTTGTCACTTTAAAAGACTTCTATATACATTGGAGTTCACAGGAATCAACTCTGACCTGACCATAGTCCACACACTGTTCTGCCCTGGGGTGGTCAATGGGTAAAATGTAGCAATGAAGGGGGGGGGGGGGGGGGGGGGGGGGGGGGACTCACTGGGCACATCTTTGCTCATATTCGGAAGGGGCAGAGTGGGTTTCAAGTCTGGACATAATATATCTCCAGTTCTATCCAACCTTCCCCAACCATTCGAGATGGCGTAATCATTTGGCCCTAGCAAAGATGTGCCCAGTGAGATATTTTGTGGGTCAATCCAAGTTAATGATCTGTACGTATGTTGGAGTCTCATATCAGCAATATTGCTTGGTGGGTATAATGTAGCAGAGAAGAGGGAGGTTGCTCTCTTGTGTTGACATGAATGTCGGGAGGGGATGTTTCAGATCTGGGGGTGGGAGCTTAGCTGTATACATACACACAAGCATGTTGGGGAAAACAGTGTGGCGACAAATGATTACGCAAATTCTGCATCTCGAATGGTTGGGGAGAGGGGTTTCAGGTTGGATAGGACTGGGCATATTTCTTATATGGATCTATTCAAGTTAATTTTCAGAAAGGTAGGAGGAAACACAAACCTCATACTTCTGTAGGTACGTTTCAGTCTCATATCAGCAATATTGGTTGGGGATAATTGCAACACCATAACTTTTATTCATGAAGTTCAGTGAGGTGGAGTGTATGTACGGTGGGTTGTCTTGGAACTGACTGGCCGCATATTCTCTCTACTTCGCTGCAATTTTGGCACTGGAATGTTGACAAATATGTGAAGGGCCAGGAACAATCCTCAATTATCTGCATGCAGGTCGCGTGTGGAAGTTCAAGGAGCCATGCACACAAGGCTCTCTTTTTCAGGCATGTTGGGATAAATGTGCATGTACAATTGGTCACTCAAGTTCGGCATCTAGACTAACCAGGGGAGTGGTCGGGTTGTTGAATAGCACTGGCAACATTTCCTTCAATAACTATTTTCACTTTTTCTCTCAAAAAACATACCTTCAGAGCTCAATGAACTGTTCCAATGAGGGGTCATAACCTATGTTTTAGAGACAACAATGAAAATTACTTGGTGCTTTTTTAAAATAGCACTGGCTGGTTTTGACAGTTATGTTAGGTAAGGGGTTAATGTTGAACACTTACTATTTACTGGGGTTTTAAGGTCACATATTTCTGCACAATGGATAATCATGACCACAAAGGTTTTATGGGTGGAGAGAACAACCGAGCAACTCTCGGCAGCGGTGGGATGAAAATAAACCAGACAGGAACCAAAAACAAGAGGCCCCAAGGAGCCTTAATCGATCACCGGCCAAAGTGTTGGTTCATCAACACTACAAAGGAATAAAGTCATAAGAGACAAATTTTATGGAACTAGGGCCATGGCTTGAACAAATCTTACCCCCCTAAGGATGTTGCATACCAAATATCAAAAGCATTCATCTGCTGGATCTGAAGAAAATTACTCAATTTCAACTAAGTTATCATTCAGGCTCCCACAGTGAGCCCAAATATCAATCAAGGCACTTGGCTTGAACAAACTTGAATCTCACCCCCTAAGGATGCTGCATACCAAATATCGAAATATTCCGACTGCTGAATCTGAATAAGATTTTTTAAGAAAATTCAGCCTTTCAAACTAAGTTACAATTAAAGCTCCCACAGTGAGCCCAAATATGGACCTAGGGACATGGCTTGAACAAACTTGAATCTCACCCCCCTAAGGATGCAACATACCAAATATCAAAACATTCCGACTGCTGGATCTGAAGAAGATTTTTAAAGAAAACTCCTCATTTTGAACCAAATTATCATTCAGGCTACCACAGTGAGCCCAAATGTGGACCTAGGGACATGGCTTGAACAACTTGAATCTCACCCCCTTAAGCATGCTGCATACCCAATATCAAAAGATTCTGCCTGCTGGATCTGGAGAAGAAGATTTTCAAAGAAATTTGCCTGAAATGCACTAAGTTCTATAGTGAGCCCAAGTATGAATCTGGGGGGCCGATTTGAACAAACTTCAATCACATCCACCCCACAATGTTGCATACCACATATCAAAAGATTCTGCCTGCTGGATCTGGAGAAGAAGATTTTTAAAAAAATTTGCCTGAAATGCACGAAGTTCGAATTCGACCTTCTATAGTGAGCCCACATATGAATCTAGGGAGCCAATTTGAACAAACTTGAATCAGATCCATCCCACAATGTTGCATACCAAATATCAAAAGATTCTGCCTGCAGGATCTGGAGAAGATTTTTGAATAAATTTGCCTGAAATGCACTAAGTTTGAAATCAGGCTTCTATACTGAGCCCAAGTATGAACCCAGGGGGCCGATTTGAACAAACTTGAATCAGATCCATCCTACAATGTTGCATACCAAATATCAAACAAGAGGCCCCAAGGGGCCTGAGGGCACTCACCTGACATGATAGACTAAATAACCCAGAGAATTGATTTCAACAAGTTTCATCTGCTCCTCCTAAGATCCACCCTACAATGTTGCATACCAAATATCAAAACATTCTGCTTGGTGGATCTGGATAAGATTTTTTAAGAAATTTTCCGGAAATGTGCCAAGTAAGAAATCGGGCTCCTATACTGAGCCCAAATATGAACCCAGGGGGCCAATTTGAACAAACTTGAATCAGATCCACCCTACATGTTGCATACCAAATATCAAAAGATTCTGCCTGCTGGATCTGGAGAAGATTTTTTAATGTTTTTCCCATTGCCAACAGTGTTAAAAAGTGCTGACTCAACACTTTTTCAAAGTCCGGAAAAAAGTACCTTGTGATCAAATCGATAGGGATTTTTTTTTAACCATTCTATTCTACGAGATAAAAGTAAGCTTTACACAAAATAAGAATTCTCTGTGCCGTGTAGTTTCGGAGATATGGCAGTTTTAAGGTTTTTCCTATTTTTAGCTCCCGAGGTTACCACGGGGCAATGAGAAACAAATTTTTTGCATCAATCAACTACTTAGGACCCATTATCATCTCATATCAAATTTGGTTCAAATCAACCTCACGATTCTGAAAATAGAAATTTTACGCGTGGCCAAAATTCTGGCGCAGCCCATAACGAAGGCAAATAATGCCCGACAAACTTCTGACAAACTTGATTCTAATCTCAAAAGGACTCTGTATACCACATATCAAGTCTCTGCTACTGGTGGTTCATTAGAAGATTTTCAAAAAATTTGGCCATTTTTTCCCCACCCCTCTGCTCAATATGAGCCAAAACCTAGTTTGCATAAAAATCAAAATGCCCCCATATAACCACTACTTACATGAAATTTAAAATGTGGCCAGTGGTTTACGAGAAAGACGCCACCTTCACACAGGACGACAGACGGACGAAGAATGATAAGAAAAGCTCACTCTGACTTTCAGTCAGGTGAGCTAAAAATGACAATTCAATTTTCATTATTTTTTTTCTCAAAAACATAGCTTATGACCCCTCATTGGAATGAGCTTGTTGAGCTCATTCCAATGAGGGGTTATAAGCTATGTTTTTGATGTAAACAAATTGTTCAAAAATTTTATTTGCAAGTTTCATCTGCCTTTCGTGTTAGGTAAAGAGTTAACACAATGAACCCAGGGACTTGGCTTGAACAAACTTGAATCTCACCCCCCACCCTAAGCATGCTGCATACCAAATATCAAAAGATTCTTATTGGTAGATCTGAAGAAGATTTTTAAAGAATATTCCTCATACTCCACTAATTTAAACATTTGGGCTCTCATAGAGAGCCCAAATATGGACCCAGGGATTTGGTTTCAATAAACACATGAAACAATCTTCCAAAGATTTTATATGTGAAATTTGAAAGCTTTTGGAGTAGTGGTTTGGGAGAAAAGTAGTCTTAAATGTTTTTCACATTTCCTCCAGTGTTAAAAAATGCTGACTCAGCACTTTTTCAAAGTCCCCAAAAAGTACCCCATGTTAAAACCGATGGCCAGTTTTTTTTACAATTCCATTCTATTGGCCCTAAGGAAGCTTCACACCAAAAAGAATTCTCAGAGCGGTGCAGTTTTTGAGATATGGGCGTTTTAATTTTTTTCTATTTTTAGCTTCTGCGGTTCCCATGGGGCGACAGGAAAAAAAATTTGGGCATAAATTAAGTACTTATGACTCAATAAGCCCTCATATCAAATTTGGTTCAAATCTGCATCTCGGTTTGGAAAATAGAAATTTGGGCGGGGCGAAAATTCTTGCCCATCCCGTAACGAAGGTAAATATATCTCCTCGAACTTCTCTTGAACAAATCTGAGTCTACACCTCAAAAGGAAGCTGCACACCAAATATCAAGTCTCTGCTATTGTTGGTTCATGAGAAGATTTTTTAAGATTTAAGCACACTTTTTGGGCATGACCCTACCACGGGGCAAGGCTACTTGATTTGAACAAAATCAATTTGCGATGTCATAACCAACTATTATCTCAAATATCAATTAAATTGGTTCAGCAGTTTGGGAGGAGAAGACGCAAACACCATGTTCACGGACGACGGACAACAGACGACACGTGATCACTATAGCTCTCCTGAGTGAAAGTTACGCGAGCTAAAAAGTCCAGAAATGGTAACTAAGTTCAAGGGAAGTAACTCCACCAAAAATCAACTGAGTGGAATGAAATTCGAACTTGATCTGTATGTATCCATAACAAGGGTGTAGACCGAAAATTTTCTCAATATGTCCATCCATAACGAAAAAAAGTACGGAAAATGGTAACTAAGTTCAAGGGCAGTAACTCCACCAAAAATGAACTGAGCAGAACAAAATTTGAACTTCATCTGTAAGTATCCATAACATAGCTGTATACCAAGTGTTGCATGGCAAGAAAAAAATGTGATGGAGACACACATCTACAGAAAACATTACCATTGCATGGATAAGAAATCTACAGTGACTGTTGTTACCAAACCCAAAAGAAAAATTACGTCAGAAACAAGCTAACCAACACAACAAATCCAGAGTAACAGAAAAATCCAAATCATCGGAAATTTCAGAGTCCAATACTGTATCCACAATGACCTTGGAATAGATTTAAACTTGCCAGTAGCTGAGAGGAAGGACATTGCTCCCATTCAGGTCTTTCCAGCATACCTAGATTGGTACTCTGAACCCAGTACTCCAATAATAAACACAGTGTCACCATCCAGGGATGTAGAAAGCAGTCAGCTAGTGCAGTGCAGGAACCACCCAAAACCATGGAAGTAGCAACAAGTCAGCTAGTGCAGGAACTAGTGATAAACCGATAAGGATTTACGACAGTCATCTGCTTGCTGATTAGATGAGCGCACAATCGGCCAATTGTGAGTGCCGGTGTCAGATGGTAACAACCATAAGGAATAGTATGCTCAAGGATGCATAGAACAGGGTTAATTTTTCAAAAGGAAGCTGCACACGTAATATCAAGTCTCTGCTACTGCTGATTCATAAGATTTTTTTAAGATTTAGGCTCACTTTTAGGGTGTGGCCCTACCAAGGGGCGGGTCAACTTGATTTGAACAAACTTGAATTGACATATGATAGGGAACATGCACAACAGATTTGGTTCAATTTGGTTGAGTAGTTTGTGAGACGAAGTTGATAATATAAAGTTAACGGCGGATGGATAATGGACAGAAAGTGATCAGTAAAGCTCCCCTTGAGCTTCGCTCAGGTGAGCCAATAAAAATATGACATCATCGGAAAGAAGTTTACAGCATCTTTGATCAATGTTCAAAGACACCATGCTGTTATCCCTTTACCTAACACGAAAAACAGACGACACCTGCAAACAAAATTCTTGAATAACTAAATATTTTTCATTTTTTGTCTCAATAACATAACTTATGACCTCTCATTGGAACGAGCTCATTCCAATGAGGGGTCATAAGCTATGTTTTTGAGATAAAAAATAAAAAAATAATAATGAAAATTGAATGGTGATTTTTGTAAGTAGCACTGGCTGGTTTTGGCCGTTACGTTGGTAAAGGATTAACTTGTTTCCGCTGATGTTGTATTTCATAGTGCCACTTGTGTCTTGAGCAGCTATCAAGGGGAAGATCAGACCAGTCAATGAGATAATCCAATCATTGTGACAACTTATTAAGCTTTTTACTGCTTGTAGGAAATCGTGAATCAAATAGAAATACGAACAATTTTGATTAAATGGTGTTCCAAGAGACCACTGGCATGAACCGATGTTCAAACACTTCTACCGATGGTCAACTGATGTCAGATGCGATTGCCAAACATCGGTTAATCACTAGCAGGAACCACCCAATACTGTTAGTCATACACATCCATTTCTATCATCATCAATCATAGACATTCCAGTTGCAACAGTGCCAGACATTAATACTAAATCTGGACCACTCGCCAGTACTATAGGCTCAAATAATTCAGAATTAGAAGATACTATAAATGAACTTTTCACTGGAGTGACAGATAACACAGCAAGGGGGAGAAGACTCTGGAATCCGATCATCCACCAAAAGAGGCATATATACTCATGGATCTAGGAAACCCTAAACTGGTTGAAGTGCAAGAACTACATCTTCCTCCACTGTTTAACCCTTTACCTAACATGAAAAGCAGACGACACTTGCCAAAAAAATTCTTGAATAACTATTATTTTCCTCCATTGTTTAACCCTTTACCTAACATGAAAAGCAGACGACACTTGCCAAAAAAATTCTTGAATAACTATTATTTTCATTTTTTGTCTCAAAAACATAGGTTATGACCCCTCGTTGGAACGAGCTCGTTCCAACGAGGGGTCATAACCTATGTTTTTGAGACAAAAAATGAAAAAATAAAGAAAATTAATTGGCGATTTTTTAGAATAGCGCTGGCCGGTTTTGGCCGTTATGTTAGGTAAAGGGTTAAAACATTTAACCAGTTGGCTGCTGATGCACATTTATATTTCACAGGGGCTAACATTATATGGAGGACCAGAGAGCTCAGATTTTGGATGCAGTTCATCGTTCCACTCAGCAACACTGCTCTACATATAAGAGGAAATTCTTGCCCCACGGATATCTTATGGTAGAAAAAAGAAGAGAGGGTAAGGTTCCCCAATGGAACATCATATGTGCTGAATGATTACTGGATGAAGGACCCAGATGTAAAAACAACCCATGAGGTATCAACCCAAACAGAATGAGAGGTACACATCTTACCAGTGGGGCCAGCTCCTGATAAACCATCGAACTTGACTTTACCCAAGACCCATTGGGCAGACAAATAGGAACATTTGGTTCCAGCTACTAAGAACCTGAGAAGATGTAATGCTCAGAGAACAGAATTTTTATTTTTCTTATATTTTTTTTTTGGACCTATGAGATGTAGTAGGAAAGGGGTATGAATCGACTTTTAACTCCTTGTATGCTGTTGGCGGATATTTCTGCCCAGGACAGAAAATCTTTTACCACTAAAATAAAACATGGGCACTTTTTAACTAATTTTCCCCTTTAAATTGCATCAACTTTTTGTTCAGCGATTTTTTTTATTAAATTTTTTTTGAATGTTCCATCAAAACTAGTCATGACTGCTACACAGCAGCCATGACGATATTTGATAGAAAATACTTTTAAAATACTAAGCAGGTTAAGAGTTAATAACATAAAATTCTTTAGATAATTTTAAAGGTTTATATAAAAAAAAAAAAAATCTTAAAGCTTAATGTTCGATGAGCCAACGTTTTTTTGTTTTATGCGGTGTATTGTGCCGAGCTAGAAGTACAATTTATCATATTAACCCTTTGAACACTGGTGGTATCTTCCATGCAAGTTAAATGGCAGAAATTCGAAGAGTCCATATTCATTATTTGGGGGTAGAGCAATTAATATTTTCAACGTGCAGCCTTCAGCCTATTAATTGTTCTACCACACACGTTCACTTCATAGCCAACCTACTTAAGGAAATTATGACGTATCATGTTCCTGGACTGGAAAAGCGGCCTCTCGTGTTGAAAGAGTTAATGTAGTAATAATACTGTCAGTGTCAAATCACACAAATAATTTAAGTTTTGAAATTGTAAATACATTCAATAACAATCACATATTTTTTTACACAAGTTTCTTATAACGTTTAAACTATTTTACTTTTTGCAAAATGTCCCAAAAGATGTATTTCGGTAATTGAATATTTTTTTATTTGGCATTTAGGAATACGTTGACATTGTATTCTCACCATGTTATTTCGCCATAGTAATATTCCACCCCATTTCGCCACTTTATATTTGTGCTATTTTTAATGTTGTTAGACTTGGTGTCTCACTTTAACATTTCATTAGTTTTACTTCGTCTCTCATTTTATCATGGTAGTGGTGCCTTGATAGAGTCCGAGTTATTTCTTTATTATTTGTTAAAAACCACTTTGCAAACCACGTTGTCATTTAAACCATTTGTAAAGTCTTCCATTTTTCTCCCAAGGTATGCTGGGAAAACTACTACTTTGGTTGCACACTACCGAGAAGTATTGCCTGCATGGTTACCAGACACAGTAGTGCATTTTGGTCGTTGTCAATATCTACAACCAACCCACTAGCAGCTTCCCATTGGCCCCTTCGGTTGTAGTCTTTCTACGACTGGCCAACCACCGATGTTCATTAGTTCTCGCGATACTGTTTTGGTCATGGGTGGTCAGATGGTATAAAGCAGCGTCTCTCATTGGTGGTGATCTTCGCTTTGTCATCCACCAGCAATAATAACAATAACATTACAGCCAAAAGACAATCACAGATTTCAACTTTCAAGTGTCTAATACCATAATTAAAGGGACTATCAAACTCAGAATTTCATCGAACTTACCCACTGAAGGCGTATTACACAAATACCATTCACAGATTTGGAGTATCTGTAGCCATTTCGCTGCATTTACAAGACTTGTACGCTGTGATCAATCACTGCCTTACACGTGTAATACTACAGCAGATCTACAACCGTATTGTTTGGCTGTAATTAACCAAGTGCATTTTAGGATAATACTGCCGTGTTCAGGAATATTAAAATCCACTCGAGGGAATAACAGGGTGTTTATAATTTGATTTTGGGGGTGTATTAAACGAATGCAGTTATTTTGGGAATAATTATTGACGTCAATACTGACCAGTGTACCATACCTACTGGTTCACTGCAAGTATACTTCAAGCACATTTATCCAGTTCCTACAGTCAATCATTTTGTACGTAATAAAACATGTTTGTAACAAGAGGCCCCAAGGGGCCTGAGGGTGCTCACCTGACATGGTAGCCTAAATATCAACCCACAGAATTGATTTCAACAGGTACCATCTGCTCCTCCTAAGAAAAGCTTATACCAAATATCCAAAGATTCTGATCAGTGGATCTAAAAAAAAAAAGATTTTTAAAGAATATTCCTCATATTGAACTAAGTTATAATTTAGGCTCCCACAGGGAGCCCATATATGAACTCAAGGACTTGGCTTTAACAAACTTGAATCTCAACCCCCTAAGGATGCTGCCCACCAAATATCAAAACATTCCGACTGCTGGATCTGAAGAAGAAGATTTTTAAAGAAAATTCCTCACTTTGAACTAAGTTACAATTTGAGCTCCCACAGTGAGTCCAAATATGGACCTAGGGACATGGCTTGAACAAACTTGAATCTCACCCCCTAAGGATGCTGCATACCAAATATCAAAACATTCCGACTGCTGGATCTGAAGAAGATTTTTAAAGAAAATTCCTCATTTTGAACCAAATTATAATTCGGGCTACCACAGTGAGCCCACATATGAACCCAGGGACTTGGCTTGAACAAACTTGAATCTCACCCCCCTAAGCATGGCGCATACCCAATATCAAAAGATTCTGCCTGCTGGATCTTAAGAAGATTTTCAAAGAAATTTGCCTGAAATGCACTAAGTTCAAATTTGGGCTCCTATAATGAGCCCAAATATAAACCCAGGGGGCCGATTTGAACAAACTTGAATCAAATCCACCCCACAATGTTGCATACCAAATATCAGAAGATTCTGCCTGCTGAATCTGGAGAAGAAGATTTTTTAAGAAATTTGCCTGAAATGCACAAAGTTTGAATTTGGGCTTCTATAGTGAGCCCAAATATGAATCCAGGGGGCCGATTTGAACAAACTTGAATCAGATCCACCCCACAATGCTGCATACCAAATATTAAAAGATTCTGCCTGCTGGATCCGGAGAAGATTTTTGAAGAAATTTGTCTGAAATGCACTAAGTTCGAATTCAAGCTTCTATAGTGAACCCGAATATGAATCTAGGGAGCCGATTTGAACAAACTTGAATCAGATCCACCCCACAATGTTGCATACCAAATATCAAAAGATTCTGCCTGCTGGATCTGGAGAAGATGATTTTTTAAGAAATTTGCCTGAAATGAACTAAGTTCAAATTTTGGCTCCTATACTGAGCCCAAATATAAACCTTGGGGGGGGGGGGGGGGGGGGGGGGGGGGATTTGAACAAATTTGAATCAGATCCACCCCACAGTGTTGCTTACCAAATATGAAAAGATTCTGCCTGCTGGATCTGGAGAAGAAGATTTTTTAAGAAATTTGTCTGAAATGCACTAAGTTCGAATTCGAGCTTCTATAGTGAGCCCAAATATGAATCTAGGGAGCCGATTTGAACAAATTTGAATTAGATCAACCCCACAATGTTGCATACCAAATATGAAAAGATTCTGCCTGCTGCATCTGGAGAAGAAGATGTTTGAAGAAATTTGCCTGAAATGCACTAAGTTCGAATTCGGGCTTCTATAGTGAGCCCATATATGAACTCAGGGACTTGGCTTTAACAAACTTGAATCTCACCCCCTGTAAGGATGCTACCCACCAAATATCAAAACATTCCGACTGCTGGATCTGAAGAAGATGATTTTTAAAGAAAATTCCTCATTTTGAACTAAGTTACAATTCAAGCTCCCGCAGTAAGTCCAAATATGGACCTAGGGATATGGCTTGAATAAACTTGCATCTCACCCCCTAAGGATGCTGCATACCAAATATCAAAACATTCCGACTGCTGGATCTGAAGAAGATTTTTAAAGAAAATTCCTCATTTTGAACCAAGTTTTAATTCGGACTACCACAGTGAGCCCACATATGAACCCAGGGACTTGGCTTGAACAAACTTGAATCTCACCCCCCTAAGCATGGTGCATACCCAATATCAAAAGATTCTGCCTGCTGGATCTGGAGAAGAAGATTTTCAAAGAAATTTGCATGAAATGCACTAAGTTCAAATTTGGGCTCCTATACTGAGCCGAAATATAAACCGAGGGGGCCGATTTGAACAAACTTGAATCAGATCCACCCACAATGTTGCATACCAAATATCAAAAGATTCTGCCTGCTGAATCTGGAGAAGATTTTTTTAAGAAATTTGCCTGAAATGCACGAAGTTCGAATTCGGGCTTCTATAGTGAGCCCAAATATGAATCCAGGGGGCCGATTTGAACAAACTTGAATCAGATCCATCCCACAATGTTGCATACCAAAAATCAAAAGATTCTGCCTGCTGGATCTGGAGAAGATGATTTTTTAAGAAATTTGCCTGAAATGCACTAAGTTCAAATTTGGGCTCCTATACTGTGCCCAAATATAAACCCGGGGTGGGGGGGGGGGGGGCTGATTTGAACAAACTTGAATCAGATCCACCCCACAATGTTGCATACCAAATATGAAAAGATTCTGCCTGCTGGATCTGGAGAAGAAGATTTTTGAAGAAATTTGTCAGAAATGCACTAAGTTCGAAATCGGGCTCCTATACTGAGCCCAAATATGAACCCAGGGGGCCGATTTGAACAAACTTGAATCAGATCTACCCTATACTGTTGCATACCAAATATCAAAAGATTCTGCCTGCTGGATCTGGAGAAGAAGATTTTTTTAATGTTTTTCCCATTGCCTACAGTGTTAAAAAGTGCTGACTCAGCAATTTTTCAAAGTCCTGAAAATAATACCGTGATCAAACCGATAGGGATTTTTTTTAACCATTCTATTCTACTGGATAAAAGTAAGCTTTATACAAAAGAATTCTCTGTGCCGTGTAGTTTTGGAGATATGGCAGTTTTAAGGTTTTTTCCTATTTTTAGCTCCCGAGGTTCCCACGGGGCAATGAGAAATTTTTTTTTTGCATCAATCAACTACTTATGACCCATTATCATCTCATATCAAATTTGGTTAAAATCAATATCACGGTTCAGAAAATAGAAATTTTAGGCGTGGCCAAAATTTTTGCCCCTCCCATAACGAAGGCAAATAATGCCAGACAAACTTCTCTTGAACAAACTTGATTCTAAACCTCAAAAGGACTCTGTATGCCACATATCAAGTCTCTGCTACTAGTGGTTCATTAGAAGATTTTCAAAAAATTTGGCCATTTTTTCCCCACACCTCTGCTCAATATGAGCCAAAACCTAATTTGGATAAAAATCAAAATGCCCCTATATAACCATTACTTACATGAAATTTAATTAAAATGTGGCCAGTGGTTTAGGAGAAAGAGGCTCAAACACCACCTTCACGCAGGACGACGGACGAAGAGTGATAAGAAAAGCTCACCCTGACTTTCAGTCAGGTGAGCTAACAAGCCAGAAACAAGAGCACCGCCTAGCGGGGCAACATACGCCCGTCAAAATTGGACCATGCACAAGTTTCTTTTGGGTAAAGTCTGTCCCCCCCCCCCCCATCCAATCATTGCCCAATCCCCTGCCCTTCATATTAAGTGAAATGAGGTCTTCACAAAAGAAAAAAAAAATAGGCCGATGAAATCGTCAGATGTGTACCCATACGCGCAACTAGTAGAAAGCTGTATGACGGAGGGCTACCCTGGATGCCGACATTATATACACCATACATGGTATGGGTACATATAAAAATGGATTGGAGGAGTACCTAATTCGATGGATAAAGGGTTAATATCTCCGGATCAAATTATTAGATTTATATAATGAGATATTATGCCCATGAAGCTGCATATTACATTTGAAAAGAATCTAAGTTCACAGTCTGTAGAGCACGGAAAGCATAATTTGCCTGATTTCTAAGTATTAAAGGGCAATAACTCCTACGGAAATCGACAAACATGACCTGAATTTGCACTTGTGCGAGATACCATGCTCATGAAGCTGCATATTAAATTTCAAAAGAATCCGATTGAATTCACGGACTGTAGAGCACAGAAAGCATAATTTGACTGATTTCTAAGTATGAAAAGGGCAATAACTCCAAAGAAAACAACCGAACACGACCCAAATATGAACTTGTGCGAGATATTATGGCCATGAAGCTACGTATTAAATTTGAAAAGAATCTGATTAAGTTGACAGTCTGTAGAGCACGGAAAGCATAATTTGCTCGATTTCTAAGCATTAAAGGGGGAATAACTACTAGGAAAACTGTCGAACATGACCCAAATTCGAACTTGCGCGAGATCTTATTCTGGTTGTGCAGTATATCAAATATTTTTTAAATCCGACTGAAATCACGCTATGTAGAGCATGGAATACAACTGTCCCCGGACAGACAGACAGAGAGACAGACAGACGGACAGCATCATAACATAATACGTCCGTTTTTCTAACGGGCATATAAAAAAGCAGACTGACATCTGTAAAATGAGGTCCCCAGAGGGTGAATTTAGTGATGCTACCCTACACAGTAGTGTAGCATCACTAAATTTACCTTCTGTGAACCTCAATCTGAAGCAGAGTCTCAAAACTACACAGAAGGAGGTATCCAGAGGATAAATTAGCCCTCTGTATGGGATAGCATCATCAAATTCTGTCAGATTGCCTGGTTTGTAATTGTATTCCTTGCATCACCTATTTGAATTATAACCATCCTCTTTTAACCCTCTTCACGTCTATAGTGTGCTGTTAGTATTGGAGACTTATATCAGTTCCAACATAAACTTGAAGCATGTATATTTACTTTGCCAGCTCCCAGAGCTTGTTTAGCAAAGTATTTGTACATTAAGTAACTTTATTTTGGCATGGTTTATTCCAGGTTGTATTGAGCCTGTCCACCCAGTATTTCTATAGAATATACTGGCCCCACCTAAGGAGGGGGGGTCTGGGGAGGAGCAGAACCCAAACTCAGGTAGCAGTCATACCTATCATGAAGACTGGAGTATTAGAGTAACCTACCTGGAACCATTCTGAACATGGAGTAACCGGCTGCAAACCACAACCAAACTGAGCATCTATTATTGGATACAGAGTAACTGGCTGTACCCCCCCCCCCCCCCCATCACCCACCCGAACATCGACAGCTATCACTGGAACAGAGTAAGTGGTTTGTGACCCAAGTACGGATGACCTTTCATTAACCCTACACTTACCTTTGCATAACCAATTGTGTGCACTATATTATCACTCTGCCATTTCAAGTAAAACTTCCATGTGACCCCAGCCTGTACCCTTGAGTGTCGGTGTCATCACACAGGGATTTTGTTGACTGCTTGGATTCAAAGGTTCGCCATCACTGTGTAGATTAAGGGTGCGAGGCCCCATTCATTAAATTATTATTACTGCGGGTGGGACTGCTACAACGTTGGTGGCAGTGGTGGAATGAAAATAAACCAGACTGGAATCAAATAAACCAGGTGGAATCCTTTCAAGCCTGCATAACCCTAGCAAGATCAAGGCTCATACCATTTCAGGAGACTCTTATTGGAAGTAATTGCTACCCAATTGATTGTTGTAAAAGGGCTACTATCAGGAAGACAAACTCAACGCAACTATGCAAAGGTCTATGAAGAATGGGAGGGTGGTCCCAATGCATGACGAAGATGAATTCCATGACAAATATTTGATTGTTTCTCAGATCTCTGAGGTGTTACCCAAACTTGTACAAACAGCAAACCCTATCGATAAGAGTAGGAAGATAAATGAACTTCAAACGATTGACCGTCAAGGAGGTGTTTCTCATCGAGTACCAGATGGTGATTTGATTGACTAAGCCGACAGGCTTAGTACTGATAATTTAACACATCCACTTGCGTAATATCCAAATCTGCAGCTGAAAAAATATTTTAAAAAGAATTTCAACAAAACCATGTCATGTGACCCCTCTTTGGAACGAGCTTGTTGAGCTCATTCCAATGAGGGGTCGCATGATATGGTTTTGCTGAAATTTTATGGAATTTTTGTTTTAAATGATATTTAAAATAATACATTTTGATATCGTCTGCATTGGGTAGAGGGTTAACACTATGACTCAACTAATGGACAGAATACAGTGGAGTCCACTTAATTGGATATCTCTTAACTGAATAACCCTGTTAATTGAATATAATTTCCCATCACAAAACCATTTACCATACCTCCAGTACAAATTTGACCTGTTGATTGAATATAGGTTATAGAGTAAACACCTGTTAATTGTATAAAAAATCATGTAAGCTGTCGAGAAATTACACTGACTCTCCCTATTTTTCCTTTGTTTATAGACTTATTTGGCCTCAGTACATCCAATACAGCCATTTAATCTATTATATCTTGTTTGACAGAGCTCATGGAGCTCTGTCAAACAACATATAATAGAATAAATGCTAAGTTTATCTCCAGAATACAGGAAAGTGACACAATCCCTGTCAACTGAATACTCCTGTCAATTGAATAATTTTCATTGGCAAAGTGGCTATTGAATTAACAGGGTTCCACTGTACTGACACGAGGTCAGTCAACTACACCTAATTGGAGTAACAACTGTGACCACAGAATAAGTGGTCTGTGACCCAAGTACTGCTGAGCCTTCATTAACCCTCCACTTAACCTTTGAGTAACCGACTGGGTAAACTATTTTATCACTCTACCATTTCAAGTAAAACTTCTGTGTGACCCAAGCCTGTACCCTTGAGTGTCTGTGCCTGTGTGTGTGATCGCATAAGGGGTCTTGTTGATTGCTCGGATTCGACAGTCCGTCCTCACTGTGAAGATTAAGGGTGTTAGGCCTCATTCATTAAATTATGAATATTGCATTCAAGTCAAGCAGGTTATCTGAAGTGTTAACCCTTTGCCTAACAAATCGGCCTCATCTATCCACGAAATTTACAAATTAGGCAGTTGACAAAATATACATTTTTCAAAAATATTCAACGAAATCTTATCATGAGACCCCTCCTCACTGTAGGGCTTATATTTTGACGAGAATCAGAGAACTGATTCACGTAAAGATTCATGCAACAAAAGCAGTGAGGATCCATGTAGATTCTCGCCGACTGTTTGCTAGGATTTTCATGAAAAGAATGAAGTCCATTTAATCCTTTACCTTACATAATGCCAGCAAATTTACAAATACAAGGCTAACATGACCTGAAATATCTTGACACTTGGTTCAATAAAATTATACAACTATGGCTGTCATTGGAACTGGCTCAATGAGCCAGTTCCAATTACATCCATATTGTAAGGTTTTATTGGTAAATATTGTATATTTTTTAAAAAGTTATCAAATTCAATTTAAGTTTTAAAAATTAAAAATTTGGGTCGGGTAAAGGGTTAAGATGTTATCAGTATACAACAGGGGTTTAACAATGGTGGCCTCATGGGATCCTGGGACACTCATAGCAGGTACGGATTCCCGCAATCAGTTTTGGGAGAATCAATATGGATTCCCCCAAACTTAGATGAAATATAGTCCTGCACCGAGTTCGTTCCAATGAGAGGTCGCATGATATGGTTTTGTGGCAATTTTTTTTAAATCTGAAAAAAATTAAAATACTTTGATATCTTCTGCACTGGGTTAAGGGTGAAAAGCTTGCTTGCATTCACACAACATAACACTTGCCAGCAACAATGCATGGCACTTCAACCCGCTAAATAAATTTTCTTATTATACAATATACTGTACATCCATGTCACAAATAATCAAAATAAGAGGCCCCATGGGGCCGGAGGCACTCATCACCTGACCATGGTTGTTTAAAAAAGGATTTAACCCTTTACCCAACGAATCGCCTGCATCCGCCCGTATAATATGCAAATTTAATAGTTGAAAAAATATTATTTTTCCAAAAATTTCTACAAAACCATATCATGTGACCCCTCGTTGGAACGAGCTCATCGAGCTCGTTCCAACGAGGGGTCACATGATATGGTTTTCTTGAAATTTTTGGAAAAATTTGAAAAAATGTTATTTAAAAAAATAAATTCTGATATCGTCTGTGTTGGGTAAAGAGTTAATTAGCATCTAAGGCTATTTAGCACTACAGAGGAATGAAGTTATTTAATTATTTATAACTCTGTCGTTCATGCTAGATGATTACTTTCTAGTACTGGGATGCTACCACAGAAATAATGCCAAGATTTTCAGTAATGCAAAACTAGGGAGTCCAAATATCAACCTAGGGACTTAACTTGAACAAACTTGAAAGATGTTGTATACCAAATATCCAAAGATTCTGACTAGTGGTTCTGGAGAAGCTTATGAGAATATCACCAATTTTGCTCTTTTAAAATTTGCAACCCCCACCCCACCTTTCCCCATAGGGAACACAAATACCAACACAGGGACTTTATTTGAACAAACTGAATCTGAACCCTCTGCGGATGCTGCATACCAAATATCAAAAGATTCCGAATGTATCTCAAGAAGCAGATTTGTAAAGATTATTCCTCATATTGGACTAAGTTAATAAAATTCAGGCACCAATAGGGAGCCCAAATATTACCCCAAAGACTTGATTTAGACAAACTTAGATCTGACTTCCATAATGATGCTGTATACCAAATGTCAACAGATTCTGACTGGTGGATCTGAAGATGATTTTCAAAGATTATGCCTCATATTGCACTAAATTAAAATTCGGGCCCAGTTATTAACCGATGGACTTCAGTTGCACAAAATGAATCCAACCCCTGTAAAGATTCCGTATGCCATATATTAATCCTTTACCCAACGTAACGGCCAAAACTGGCCAGCACTATTCTCAAAAATCGCAAATTAATTTTCATTATTTTTTCATTTTTTGTCTCAAAAAAACATAGGTTATGACCCCTCTTTGGAACAAGCTTGACCCTATGAGGGGTCATAACCTATGTTTTGAGACAAAAATGAAAAAAATTAGTTATTCAAGAAGTTTATTTTTCAAGTGTCGTCTGCTTTTTCACGTTAGGTAAAAGGTTAAATGATTCTGACTGGTGCTTCTCGAGAAGAGGAGTTTTAAAGACTATTCCTCATATAGTACTAGGTTAAAATTCAGGCTCCAATAGGAAACCCAAATATTAATCCAGGGACTCAATGGTTTGAACAAAATGAGATCTAACCTCCCTAAGTATGCTGTATACCAAATATAAAAAATTCTGACTGGTGGATCTGAAGAAGATTTTTAAAGATTATCCCCCATATTGCACTAAGTTAAAAGTTGGCACCCCCCCCCCCCTAGGAAGTCTAAATATTAACCGAGGTACTTGATTTGAACAATCTTGAATCAGACCCTCATAACAATTATGTATACCAAACATTAAAAGATTCTGACAGGTGGTTCTGAAGAAGAAGATTTTTAAAGATTATTACCAAAATTGCCCCAAGTTAAAATACAGGCTCCTGTATTGAGCCCATATTTCAACCAAAGGGCTTCATTTTAACAAATTTGGACCAGCAGTTTAGGAGGGGCAGGTGCAAACACCCATGTTCATAGACGACAGATGATGAGTGATCACTATAGCTCATTCCAACTTTCAGTCAGATGAGCTAACAAAATGTTCATGAGGTAACAATGTTCTTTCGTAAGCACATTCACAAAACAATCTGTAGACATCAGAATGGTATGTTGTACTTTCCCATCTCAAGTCAAAAACACTCTGTTCTTCTAATCAGCAAACTGAAAAAGATAGAAAAACATTTTTAATTTTAAATGGAATATAATTAGGGCTGTCACGATTTTTCAATTTAGGAATCGATTAATCGTCACAAATAATCGATCATAATCGATTAATCGTACCTAGTTGACCCCCCCCTCTCCCTCTCTTTGAAGTCGATAAAAATGAAGTTCAAGTCAGCTGACCTACCTCAAGTAAACAACGAAGATGATCAACTTTTAGGTACATTCAAAGCTTTGAGGTTCTGAACTTTTGAACCGTCAGTGTAATAATCAAGACCGGTCGGCAGTTGCGATCTTCGCAACTGCCGACTGGTCTTGATTATTACACTGACTGTTCAAAGATTCAGAACATCAAAGCTTTGATGAATGTACCTGGAAGACAAATGCTTCCAACGGCTTCTTGGAGTTTAACATCGATGTTCTTAACTCAATACCTTTAGAAACAATAGTTTTTTCATCAAATTTTCTTTTAATTATTAAACATCTAAAACGGGATACAATTTACCGATTATTCGACAACAAAAAATACTAATCGATTTCGCCGTGACCGATCAACAATCGATTAATCGATTGATCGTGACAGCCCTAAATATAATTGCATCACATAATTCTACATACGGCACCTCACTTAATTCTATGTACTGCACCTAAAGGAAATCAGCGAGTACATCTCTTTTTCAAAATTCCTGTGCACCATAGAACCAAGAAAGGACACTGGCTTTTAATTTACAATGGTATAGTCAGGCCTGGCATTTTCAGGAGAGCGATTTATTCGCTCGCCTACTGCTCGCCTTAAACAAATTAAGGAGGGCGAAAACTAGCCCTCCTGGCCTTAGAAAATAATGATTACAACAGCCTATGTCTAAAACCCACATCTTTTAAGATCTCTGCTACATGTATGTTAGTGGTCTCTGTAAGTTTGCCACACTGCTCCACCCACATCTCCGGGCCTTGCCAAGGCCCGGAGGTGTAGGAGGGGCAGTGTAGCCGTCTCACAGAGACTACCTTGTCAGCAGCACCAAATAAAAAGTACAAAGCCCACTTGGCAGAATTCATAAACAGTAAAACTTCATTTTGCAATTTTAGCTTTTGTACGCCTGAGGAGAGCTAATCGCTCGCCTAGGCCATGCGAGGGGAGCGAGTTTTAGCCCTCCTGCATTTTTAAGAATGCCAGGCTTGTATAGTGGGGGTTCGAAACCACACCATGAGAGTTTCCTTTGGCACAAACTGCATAGCTAAACTATACTGAACCAGGCACACCACTCGCCCACCGACAGACCCTAATGAAAGTGTCAATGACACTGTAGCTTAACTTGACTGTGTTGTGTTTGATAAGGATAATGTTCAATGTTTATGAAAGGATTATGAAATAAGACAAGAATTGTGATAATTGAGAATATGTTAATTTCTGTTCTCTGTATGCTATGTTTTCAATAAAAATAATTTGAGGTGTAGACTGTACTAAAGAATTGAGGGGTGGGTTAATGTGGCCCTTACAATTAATGTATGTGGCCCTTACAGTTAATGTATGTGGCCTTCACAGTTACAATGAAATCCTTTCCTTAATACAGTCTGTAGACTGTGCTAAAGGTCTTCGGGCCTGTGTAGCCATCATGGTTGACCGATCGCTACCAAAAGGGAACATCCTCATTTAGACATTATACTAAGTCATCCTACCAAGTTACGATGAAATCCCTTCATAAATACGATCTGTAGACTGTGCTAGAGGTTTTCAGGCTTCGGGGCTGCCCCTGTTGCTGTTACAGTTGACTAATCACAACCAAAAGGGGACATTCTCATCTAGACATTAAATGGAGTCATTCTACCTAGTTACAATGAAATCCCTACATAAACAGGATCAAATGACAATGAGGTCACCACGCTTTGAGGGATTTCACAAAAATAGGCCGATGAAATCGTCAGATGTGTACCCATACGCGCAACTAGTAGAAAGATGTATGATGGAGGGCCACCACGGATGCCGACATTATGTACACCATACAAGGTATGGGTACATATAGAAATGGATTGGAGGAGTGTCTAATTTGATGGATAAAGGGTTAATATCTCCAGATCAAATGATCAGATTCACATAAAAAACTATACAGCACAGCACATCAGAAACCTGAATACATATATAAAGTAACATGACAATCGGATTACTATTTTTTGAGTTATCTCATGCCAAAGGGATTGGAGAAATTTTCAATTTGAAGGATAAAGGGTTAATATCTCAGGATCAAATTATCAGATTTACTCTAAAAACTATACTGCTTGGCACATCAGTAACCTGAACACAAATATAAAGTAAAAAGTAACTTCACAATCCAAGCAATATTTTTCAAGTTATCGAATGCCAAAGGGATTGGAGGAATTTTCAATTTGAAGGATAAAGGGTTAATATCTCAGGATCAAAATAACAGATTTACACCAAAAACTATACAGCTCGGTACATCAGTAACCTGAACACAAATACAAAGTAACTTGACAATCCAAGCAATATTTTTCAAGTTATCAAATGCCAAAGGGATTGGAGGAATTTCTCAATTTGAAGGATAAAGGGTTAATATCTCAGGATTAAATTATCAGATTTACACCAAAAACTATACAGCTCGGCACATCAGTAACCTGAACACAAATATAAAGTAACTTGACAATCCAAGCAATATTTTTCAAGTTATCGAATGCCAAAGGGATTGGAGGAATTTTCAATTTGAAGGATAAAGGGTTAATACCTCAGGATCAAAATAACAGATTTACACCAAAAACTATACAGCTTGGTACATCAGTAACCTGAACACAAATATAAAGTAACTTGACAATCCAAGCAATATTTTTCAAGTTATCGAATGCCAAAGGGATTGGAGGAATTTTCAATTTGAAGGATAAAGGGTTAATATCTCGGGATCAAATCATCAGATTTACAACAAAAACTATACAGCTCGGCAAATCAGTAACCTGATCACAAATATAAAGTAACTTGACAATCCAAGCAATATTTTTCAAGTTATGGAATGCCAAAGAAATGGATACGGAAGCCGGACAGACAGAGAGACAGACAGAAGGATGGACAAAGGATGGATGAACAACGGATGGCCACCCCGGATGCCGGCATTATGTGTACCATACCTAGTATGGGTACACAAGAAAATTAACACACTATCAAAGCGTATCGGTATAAGACATTTTATTTCATCAACTCTTAGCACTCTGCCCACGCCTTCAATTCCTGAATTTCTGCCGCTGGACAAACTAGATTTTCATAGTGGATGTTTTCAAACATTGTAATTTTTTTGTTTGTAAAGGTACAGAAATAAATTGTGTATTTATTTATTTATTGATGTTTAAGGTCACATATTTATGCACAATGGCTAATCATGACCGTGACAGTTTTACGGGTGGAGGAAGCCGGAGTACCCGGAGAGAACCACCGAGCAACGACGAGCACCTGCCAGCTCCCCAACATCGTAACTCCGCACTGCAGCACAGGCAGGGTTAGATTGGTTGAAGACATGCGTACCATCGACGTGCAGTACGCCTTAGTACACGGCGTCATCGTGCCCCCACACGGGCAATGGAGATGAAGTGTCTTGCCCAAGGACACAACGCGGTTGCCGCAGATGGGATTCGAACCGAGGACCTCTCGGCTTGCAGCCTGCACCTCTACCAACTGAGCCACCGCGCTCCCAATAAATTGTGTATCAAAGTTGTTTAGTAAACAACAAGGAATAATAATGTGCAATTGTTTTTACTATATATGTCCACAAAAAAACAATACTGCCACCTGGTGCCAATTTTTTCTGAACAATTTCTATGACACAAGAATTGTCCTATGCAAAAGATTTTTTTTTTATTTTTGAAAATAACCCCAAACATAACCCCAAACATATAAGTGTATTATTTGTGCAGAATTGAATTTGGCACATTTTGATGTAAAAAATTTTTTCTAGGGTAGGAAGTTTTCTTTCAGCGGTAGATTACATATGACTACGCATCTTCGAGAAAACACAACATTTTTTAGAGTGCACACTGTCACTGTAACTGACTGATACATTTGTAGTTCCTAGCTGTATGTACAGAGTGTACTGAGCTACAACACTCACAGAGTGTATTTTCCACCCAGCAAAAGAACCACCAACAAACTTCAGTTAAAGGACCACCAGTTTGGGGGTCCATTAACTGAAAATGATCTGGCGGTTCTTGTGTATTTTCATGGAAATTTCCAAGTTTTTGCTTGGTGGAAAATCATTCCTTTCAGGTTTTCATAAAAATACTCTGTAAATATACATAAAAAAGTTGCTGACTTACTGTTATACTGTTTTTTACCCTTTCCAGCATATAATACACTGCACAGAAAATTCCAAAGAACACTGAAGATTTGTTTATAATTTGTAACAAATTGTTTTTGGTTTTTGTAACAATGTCACATATTTTTACATGTGCAGTCTTGATTTTCTATTTGAAATAAAATTTTGAAACACCTATTACAATTGTTTTGCTTTGTTTTTACACTGGATGCAGTTGCAATTCATTTTTTATGCAGTGACTTTGAGCAGGTTGTTTTATAGTCCTGCAAGGTGGGATATCGTTTGAAACACGGAACGGGGCACAACGGTTTGTCACAACCTTTGCAAATTTACTGTGTCTGATGTCAGCAGCCCGGTTTCTGCTCAGAACAAACAATGCAGTTGGGATACCAAGCCAGAAAATAAGCAGACTGACATTTGCAAAATGAGGTCCCCAGAGGGTGAATTTAGTGATGTTACCCTGCACAGCAGGGTAGCATCACTAAATTTACCCTCTGTAAACCTCAATCTGAATCAGGGTCTCAAAACTAAACAGAACAAGGTACCCAGAGGATAAATTGGCCCCCTGTATGGGATAGCATGATCAAATTCACCCTCTGGGGACCTCATTCTGCAAATGTCAGACACCTTATTTTCAGGCCTGTGGGATACACCTGTTTTCACCTTTTGATTTGTTTTTATTGAGTCCAACAAAATGTCATGCAACTAGTCTGTTTGGTGTGTCAAACAGATCAGATGATTAGCTACTTTGTCTAGATTTTGGAATTGATCCTGTGGGTCTTTCATAATCTTCTACAAGTTGGTGTATAAGGTGGAGGTGCAGTTTGTACTTAGTTATGCGTTTGCCAGGATGAATTTTTTGCCAAAGTATTGTGAAATTTACAAATGTTAGCTCCATGAGGTCCACAAAGACTTTTTTCCACTACTTGACTGTCTTATGTACTGATATATATGTCCAAAGTTTTTGATCCAAAAGATCAATCCTTCCCATGTATTGGTTGTATGCTTGGATTGCCATCGGTTTTTGTACAGTGCGCTGGTGATTTTCATGCCGTTTTCATCTCAGTCTTTTCTATCATTTTTGTGTCGTGCAGTGTGGTGAGAAGAGTAAGAGGCTTTTTGTCCACCCACAAAATAAAAACATAATGTCATCCCGTTCAAATATGGGTGGGGGGGGGGATAATTTTTCTTCAAAATTTTGCCTGCCTGTTTTATATTATTTGGCGTTCCCTTGTGGTAAGCCCCAAGTGTGCCACATGCTCCGATAACGAATGCTGCCAACTCATCAAATAAATCAGGAGAGGAAAAAAAGTTGTCCATGTGTACGTGATGATCCCTTTCCTTTATTGGTACGCAGAGTTCAGAAACCACATCCTGAGTTGTGGTTGTTACACCGCAAGTTTGCCCAGTGTACAAAAGCCAGTTGTAACAATAACCGGTTTTGGATTTGGACAAAGTCCAAGCTTTGATGCCCCACTTATGGTTTTTTTTAGGCATGTACTGCACAAATGCTGCTCTTCCTTTATATGCTATAAGTGACTCGTCCACTGTCATTTCCAGTTCAGGGGTGTATGTATAATTTTTTAAATTTGGGCATCCAAAAATCAATAACGCGACAAATTTTCCCTGCCCTGTCAAAATCAATATCATCCCTGGGGAGTGAATCAGTGTTATCCACAACATGAAAAAACATCCATATCTGTAACCCCCGGACACGACTCATTATCATTCTGGAACCCTTTAATTCTGTTAATTTGTCAGTTGACCAGTATGAGTCATATGTGGGTAATTTTATCAGTCCCATAAATAATATTCCGATGAAAGCCCTCATTTCAGCCACATCTGTATCTACCCAAGATCGGGCAAGTGCAAATGGCTTGATGTTTGGGTTGTTTCAAAGTATTGTTCGGCCTATAAATTTGTTTGCGAAGTGCACAGTTCAATAAAATCACTGTCAAAAAATTTACCGAAAATGTCCAACTCACGCTCGCTGCCATCCACAGAAAACTGAATACCTGTGGGCTGGTCAAATGTTTTTAACCATGGGTGGTGGAACGAGTCCCCCAAATCCATTGTTTTGACAACATGAACACACATGCTCAATTGGTCAGCTGATTCACCGGCATTTACATTTTCTTCCAAATCGCTTTCACATGACTCAAATTCATCTGACGAGTCTTCATTGATATTTCTTATGAAAGAATATCTATGAAAATCATCATCATCCAAATCAGAATCCCCAAAAATGTCACAGAAAGTTGATAGATTTTTTTCATTTGATGACGCCATTTTAAAAACAATGTCAAATTGGGACGTTTCGACCCCCTGTTGGACAAAAAATTGGAACATGTGCGTTACTCATGACGATTCAGGTGGAAATCCAAAGGTTTCATTGGTTGTAATACATTATTCAACAAGGGAAGCCCCCTCTTTGCTAATAAACATAAGCCGACCGACTTATTATGGGATGTGGAAATGTCGGATTTACCCGACAACAGTGTCTCAGGATTGTGTTACGGATGTCGGATTTTCTCAACGAGTGCAAAGAATTCATTTCCACCGACATCTGATTATGTGTGATGGACTGGGTTAAAAAAATGAAATAGTAAATACAGGAGGAACTGAGGAGCAGATACTCACCATTATTTCAGTTTAGCTTGGCACCTGCTTATTTATTATTGGGGCTTGATGACTCAATAAAATAGGGTTCGGACAATACACCAAATTCACGGTACAATACGTATCGAAGTACATGAGTCACAATACGATATGTATCTAGATACGTATCTGGATATTCATCCTGGTATTGAAGTATTGAAGCTATAGCTAAGATCACAGGGACAATGGTGGAGCCAGCAATTCATAATTGGGGAACACAGATACATCAGGGAAGAGTGGGGATCAATTTCAGCCCCCCACCCCCCCATCCCCAATTTAATTTCCGATATTCTATCACGTTCTGCACTGACTGGTCACGAGTGTCTGAGCTCATACTCCGGAATAAGCCCATCCCTAACTTTACAAATGTGAGTTACCAAGTGGCCCCGCCGAGTCTTAGCACATCCTTCTACTTTTCACTGTTAGAATGAAGACGATTTTAGTCACAGGCGCTGGTAATTACAACGAAAACAGGTAAGTAGTCATCTGATGATCACGACAACTAACCTTAGCAAATACATAATAAAACAAGAGGCCCCACAGTGCCTGAAGCACTCATCCTGAACAGAACACAATAACAGTCTAAGAATGAGTCTACATTAAGCAACACGTCTCCATAGGATACACTGTCAATCCTTGAGTCCCTCAGGAGTGACAAAAATAATCCGGACATCATGCCTTTTCTTCAGTTGATCATAATGTAAAATGTAGAGCTCCCCTATGAAGCCCCTTGATACAACCTATGTGGATTAATCTTAGTTACACACCTCAAGAGGGTTTTCAGCAACATGGCCAATTCCGGCTACCATAGGGAGCCAAATATTAACGCAGAGTTGTGAACAAAGTTGAATCAGACTTTCCTAGAGATGTTGTGTACCAAATATGAAAGCATTCTGACTGTTGGATCTGAAGAAGAGAAATTTTAAAGAAATTTCTTCATATTGCACTAAGTAAAAATTTGGGCTACCATAGCGATCTCAAATATTAACCTACGGATCCAATTTGAACAAACTTGAATATGACCCCCCCCCCCACCCCCCCCCCCCCCCCCCTCCCAGAGATGTTGTATACCAAATATGAAAGTATTCTGACTAGGGGGATCTGAAGAAGAAAATTTTTGAAAAAATTCCCTCATACTATACGAAGTTAAATTTCAGGTTCCCATATGGAGCCCAAATGTTAACCCAGGCACTCGAATTGAACAAACTTGAATCTGATCCCCTAGAGATATTGTATACCAAATAGGAAAGAATTCTGACTGGTGGATCTGAAGAAGATTTGGAAAGAAATTTTGGGCTACCAAAGCGAGCCCAAATATATACCTTGGGATCCGATTTTAACAATCTTGAATCTGACCCCCCTAGAGATATTGCATACCAAATATGAGAGCATTCTGACTGGTGGATCTGAAAAAGATTTTTTAAAATTATCCCCCATATTGAACTAGGAAGCCCAAATATTAACCAAGGGACATGGTTTGAACAATCTTGAATCTGACCCTCATAACAATGAGGTATACCAAGCATTAAAAGATTCTGACTGGTGGTTCTGAAGAAGATTTTTAAAGAATATTCCCCATATTACCCTAAGTTGAAATATGAACCAATGGGATTTATTTTAAGAAACTTGAATCTGACCCCCCTATGAATGCTGTACACTGAATATCAAGAGATTCTGATGATTGGTTCTGGAGAAAAGATTTTTTTTTAATTTTTGCAAATATGCTGATTCAGCATTTTTTCAATGCCCATTACAGAACACCTTAACATAACCGATGGCAATTTTTTTTTACCATTCAAGTCTACTGGTCCTAAGGATGCTTCATACCAAATAACAGCTCTCTGTTTCATGTAGTTTGGGAAATATGGGCATTTGAAAATATTTCTATTTTTAGCTCCCAGGGTTCCCATGGGGATGCAGGAATATTTTTTTTTGCATGAGTCAAGTACTTATGACACAGTAATACCACAGGCCAAATTTGGTTCCAACCGGACCATCGGTTCAGAAAATAGAATCTTACCCCTCCCATTACAAAGCCAAATATTGCTTTACGAATTTTGTTTGAACAAACTTGATTCTACACCTCAAAAGGAAGCGCCATATCAAATATCAAGTCATTGTATACACAGGTTCATGAGAAGAATATTTAAAAAATATTTTGGAGCATTTTCCTCCACTCCCTCCCTAAGGGGTTGGGCATGCTGAGTTGAAAGAAAATGTAATGTCCCTTCGGGGCCATCATCCACACAAAGTTTCACTTGAATTGGCCCAGTGGTTTTGGAGAAGACCAAAATATGGTGTTGATGGACGGCGGACGAAGAGTGGTGAGATTAACTCAGATTGACTTTGTCAAGATGAGCTAAAAAGCTGGAGTACCCTGGTCCTGTCGGTTGGCAATGAAAATACATCAGTGATTGAGACATGCTCTCGCAGTTCATGGTTCGACTTCCACTTTGCAATTTTCAAATCGATCCACCCAAACGAAAAAAGTCTGGAAGATGATTTCGAACAATAACAGTGCACATCAAGGGGCTAATAGGCACCAACATCGTAGAAAACAATAGTGAAGTTTTGCCAACTGCTTTGAAAACATTTGTAAAATGGTGGCTAAAAATTTTTCTTTTCACATTTTATCTTTTGGATGAGCACATAATATATTGAATTGCACCATGTGAGCAAAATTTCGGTGATTAGATCACACCTGGGAAATCTTGATTCGCAAACAGAGATGCAAAACCAAAGAAAAAATGCCCTGATTTAATAATCGGTATTATACTGGAGAGGTTGATAAAATAATGGGTCTTCATCTTTCTAAATAATAACAATCTGAATGGTGAAGGGGTTGGTGATGAATAAAATAAAGCTGTACGCTGCATGGTTTATGCTGCTTTCCACATTTGGGGTGGGGGTGTCTGAATCAAGACTGAGGAGACTCATACAGTGGTTGATTTGTACGCACTCAATGTTCAACTCAATTGGCATCAACTGTTTATCATTTAGTAGGTGAGCCCTGGTGGTTCAACTGGTACCTTAGGACTCTACACAGGGATTACTAAAACCTCCCAGAAGGTTAGGACTCTGAATGATATCGTTGAATATCAATATTTCAAAATTCAAATATCGTCCAGCTCTACTCTAAAATCTTATAACAAATTCAAATTGCACGTAAAAAAAATTCAATTTTGTTGAGAAGCATGTGGTGTTGTCAAGTGACATCATTATTCAGTTTCGAGTACCTAGGGAAACTCAAATTTTTGGACCTACAGTAGCATAACTTGATGTGTTCTAAAAGGGTATGTCATGCAGGCATCAATGGAAGACTTCATTAGGATATCACCAGCAGCCAAGTTACAGACGGATGGACATACTGACAGATGCTATCCAGTATATCCCCATTTTTTTTAACCATTGGGGTTTAATTGAACTTGGGAGTTGACATTGAGTTTGGGTAGGAAATCTGCAGTGTAACACTTGATAAGAAAGGGAAACCTCAGCCCTTTGTAACAGTGTACAACATAGGAAGAATGTCACCAGCTTAACTTTTAACCCTTTGAAGTTTGGTGGTATCTTTCATGCCAGTTCAATGGCAGCAATTAGAAGAGTCCATATTCATAATTGGGGGTAGACTAATCAATATTTTCAAAGTGCAGCCTTGGGGCTGCACGTTGAAAATATTGATTGGTCTATTTAGTTATTTATTATGGCTTAACAACACTTTAAAAGCCAGGGTCATATCAAGTCGGTGACAGTTTTACGGGTGGAGAAAGCTGGAGTACCCGGAGAGAATCACAGAGCAACGACGAGCAGGTGCTAGCTCTCCAACATTGTAACTCTGAACTCTGCACCGCTGTACAGGCAGGGTTAGATTGGTTGAAGACATGCGAACCATCGGCGTGCAGTACACCTTAGCGTACAGCGTCATCGTGCCCCCATGTAAGAAATCAGGGTTAAATACCTTGCCCAAGGACACAACGCGGGAGCACGAATCAGTCGCTGAAATGGTCACCCATCCAACTACATTGATTGGTCTACCCCACACATTTACTGAACACCCATCCTATTTAATGACATTATGACGTATCATGTTCTTGGCCGGAAAAAAGGCCACTAGGGTTCAAAGGGTTACCTGCTGAGTATTTTCCAAGATATTTTTCATCAAATCTAGTCATGGCTAAGGTAAATATTTCAGTGGCAAGAGAAATTCTGCCCATGGCAGGAATATCTGCCAGCAGCATGCAATGAGCAAATGAAAGAATGATCCATCTTAAATGAGATACACAATGCATTATTTATTTATTGGTGTTTAAGGTCACATACTTATGCACAATGGCTAATCGTGACCGTGAGTTTTACGGGTGGAGGAAGCCGGAGTACCCGGAGAGAACCACCGAGCAATGACGAGCAGCTGTCAGCTCTCCAACATCGTAACTCTGAACTCTGCACCACAGCACAGGCAGGGTTAGAGTGGTTGAAGACATGCGCACCATCGACGTGCAGGACGCCTCAGTACACAGCGTCATCGTGCCCCCATGTAGGCAATCAGGGTGAAGTGTCTTGCCCAAGGACACAACGCGGGTGCCGCAGGTGGGATTCGAACCGAGGACCTCTCGGCTTGCAGCCTGCACCTCTACCAACTGAGCCACCGCGCCCCCTACACAATGCATAATGTATTCTTGGTTCTTCATCTTGGCTTTTGCACTGACACAAGGAACACACCAGCATAATTCTACCTTTCTCTTTCAAGAAAAACAAGAGGCTCCAAGGGGCCTTATTCACTCAACTGATAAAATTGTTTAACCCTTTACCCAACGTAACTCCCAAAACTGGCCAACGCTATTCACAAAAATCGCCAATTAATTTTCATTATTTTTTTCATTTTTTGTCTCAAAAACATAGGCTCGTTCCAAAGAGGGGTCATAACCTATGTTTTTGAGACAAAAAATGAAAAAAAATAGTTATTTAAGAATTTTGTTTGCAAGTGTTGTCTGCTTTTCATGTTAGGTAAAGGGTTAAAGAAGGGTTTAAGGTCACAGCATCTACATGTTAAGCTAATTTAGCTGTGGGGTTGGAAGAGAAGAGTCTGTTGGGTGATCTTTTTTTTTTTTGTTAAATACATTTAGACACTGTTTATTGAAAAATTATTAATTACATGGAACAAATGCCATTTATGAAATATACAGGAACAATAGAAGGTATTGTACTTTTGTGTAGTATCTTTCATAACAGGATTCGACATTAAGTCTACGGCTTATGTGAGTCGTCTCCTGAAGCAAAGAGAACACGACAGTCTTAACAACATCCATATCCCCCATCGACTTTTATGCAGGGACCAGCTTGGGGAGAATTTTAGGGAGACTTCACTTCTCCCTCCAGAAAAAATAGGGAGACTGCAAAGTCTAGTAGGGAGACTTCATAGGCAAGAGAAAAATAGGAATATTTATGTACCATCTCCTGCCGCCCCTTCATATTTTCAGCTTGTGGTCCTCCATCAACGCCTGATTAATCCAGGTCCAGTTGTCTATAAGGCATCTAATCTATGCCAGGTTAAAAAATCACAAAGTAATTATAATTATTAATTGAAATACCCCCACAGCTACCCTCTCCTTCATGACCCCTCCCCTCTTCTTCATGCCAATCCCCCAGCACCCCCTGTGGTTGCCTTTCACCAATGTCTACTAAGCTAATAATTTCCTAAGTCTGAAAGTGTGAACAGGACCAGATGTTAGAAAGTTGCTTGGAAGGTACATACTTTTTCAAGATCCTTCATATGCACACTTGTGCCCTGTACAAAGCTTTTCTTGTCATCACTAAAGCTTTTTTTCCAAGTGTTTCAATTCCATTCGTGTTTTTCTGGGAATAGACGGACCAACAGTTAACAGTCACCTGCAAAACGAAATAAAAATACAGTGTTAGAAAATATGTCTGCGGTGTATACATTTTCAGCAGAGAATTTTCGGCATCCTAAGTGATGTAACCTACTTTCAAATTGGGTTATTTTGTTGAGTCGCGTAAGTCCCCTATTTTCGTTTCGACACTTGAAGCTCCGACTGAATCGGAACAAAATAGAAATAAAAAATCCGCAAAAAGCGACAATGGACAATTGATTCTCCTGTGATTTCAAATAAAGTCGCTTATTTGATGAATGAAAATGCCCATTTCTCACACTCAAGCACATTCAATTCTTGAAAATAATTGTTTTTATGTAAACCTCAGATCACTCAGTTCAGCCTTTCCTCATTTTGGCCAATTTTTAGAGGGCGAAGTGTAATCGCCCTGACTATTTTTCTAGGTGACTTTGGGCTTAGATGGGAGACATAATCACCCTAGTCGCCCTCATGGCTGGTCCTGCTTTTATGTTATGATAGGAATAATCTCATTATCGGCCTGGAAATGTATTCATACCAAATAATGTCACTCATCAAATATCATTTAATTTCTTTAATTGCAAATGAAGATATCTTCCAAAACCCTGCAATTTTGGTAAATTCAAAGTCGACAAGGGCTATATAGATAACTCTGGAAAAAATTATTTGAATCAAAACTTCCTTTCCATATGCACAATTACACATCATACTCATACTGCACACCAAGTTTCGTAAAATTTCAATGAAAAATGCAGGAGTTAAGCGGATAAGCATTTGATGGAAATTTTGCTATTTCCAAGGGCCGTACCCACGCAAAATTTGCTGCATTGAAAATTCCAGACCACATGCACATCTACACTTGATAATGATACTTCAGACCAAGTTTCATAAAAATTCAATAAAAAATGTAGAAGTTAAGTGGAAAAGCCTTTGTGATGGAAATTTTGCTATTTCCAAGGGCCGTAACCATGCAAAATTCATCACATCGAAAAATTCCTGACCACATGCATATCTATATCTTGATACTGATGACCAAGTTTTGTAAAAATCCACTGAAAACTGTAAAAGTTAAGCAAAGTTTGTGATGGACAGATGGACGGACGAACACCATTTCAATATCCCCCTCTCGACTTAATTGGCAGGGATAAAAATAATCACCCAGTGGACCCCCACCCCACAACAGGGCAAAACATTTTTTTTTGCATAAACTCGCTTAAATCTTCGAAATCTTCTTTTCAAGCAAAAAAAAAAAAAAAGAAATATTTGCCAAATGGACCCTCCATCCCCAGGGCTCAAGTGGCCTGGTGGGGCCTGTTACAACCGATAATGTTACAACGCCGCATAATGTTACACCAATGCATAATGTTACAAAAAATGTAGTAAACAACCGATAATGTTATAAACTCTGCATAATGTTATAACTTTTTTTCAACCCGTTATGTTATAAAAATCGCCGCATAATGTTAGAACTTTTTTCAACCCGTTATGTTACAACAAATTAACCGATAATATCATAACATCAAATAAACATATCTTTGGTAATTTATACTGTCATGGCATCAGTTTCAGGTGGAGACCGTCGGTCTGTATTTGAGATAACTCTTCAGTTCCCAGTGTAGAATTGGACCATTCTGACTTTAAATAGTATATACCATTATTGTAATAAACCCATTTCTGTGATAAATTAGGCGTCCATTATATGGTCGGACATTAGGTAAGGATACTATCCTATATTTTTAAGGATACTAAACCCACGGAATCCCCCTTTTCCTCGTATGAAGCAATGAAAGCAAAGCTATGAAAATGAGCACGATGTGCGCAAAAACATACGTCTCAAAATGAAAGCTATGAAAATGAGCGCAATGAGTACCTCTTCATACATCTCATAACCTCATTAAGGATACTTTCCTACCTTTATTTGGGAGTGTTTTCAGGAGTGTTTGGGTCAGTTTTCTGAAGATTGTCGGGTTGTTTGGTTTAATTTGATATCTATTGTCGGGTTGTTAGGGGTGAGACGGAGCATGTCCCCATAACAACATGCTCTGCGCATACGCACTCCTACCACCTATTATCATGACAATGATGTCACAACTTGGCCACCCACGTCCACTATCATGACAACCCAACATGACCGCCCAGTCAAGTGACATGACGTCTCTTCCCCCGGTCCTGCCCCGGGGTCCTACAAAATGGCTCATTTTCAACATACATAACTACTCAACACCATCACCAACACCGCCACAACACCAACATCAACACAACTCCTCCTCCTTCTCCCTATACTGCCTGTTCTAGTGATTCCGCCTTTTCCAGAACCTGTAATCCCAAATTCATCACTTCTACTTCTTCCAACATTTCCACCATCTATATTATCATATCGTCTAGCACTACTCCCATATAGCATTCTTAGATAGCCTTCTTGTACAATCACCCTAATGTACTAATCCATGATCTTCTCTCTTTCTCAGCCTAATCCCTGCCCAACCCTTTCAATCCCCTAAACCCCATTCCTCTTCCTACCCAGTCTCGCATCTTATTCTTGTTCCGTGCGACACTTCCAACCCGCCACATCCACATATGTATCTCGCTCCATCCAACTTTTTGACTCTTTTAACTCCACCTCATTTTTTGTTCCTCAATTTTTTGTTGTTAAAATGTCAAATTAAATGAACAGTAAGATATTCTTATGACTAAGGAATATGCGACAAATGAGTTTTAGATGCCCAAAACAAGCAGAAACAGAGGCATTTGCCCATCCCCAAAGGCGTCAGGGGACTATGGTACACTACATTTCTGGAAGTGGAGACTACACATGTTGGTAAACGTACCAACCAGATAAAATAGCACCCCTCCCCCACCACCCCCGCCTTCATCATATTGGGCGCTGGATGATCATTGTAATGACGTCACACGATTGAGTTACTAGGATAATCCACTTCTATGTGACTAGGTCACTCTGTGATAAATCCCCAGGAATTGGGGGGGGGGGGGGGGGGGGGGGGGGTTATCTCCTCACCTTAACCAGAGCAGAAACCTTTAGTTTTAATATTACATATCTTTATGCAGGGCTCGCCATGAGTAAAATGGTTGGGTCCTAAAAAAAGTGCCCCACGTATTGAGGTCGGGGCCTTTTCGGGGGCTGATTTTTCCCATTTTGTCCATTATTGTTAGTGCTTTTTTGTGGAAAATGTCAGGGCTTGAAAAAAAGCACCCAGCAAGGTGCTCCGTGGGGCTGATCTCGGGGCCTGGGCTGATCAGCCCCGACTCAAGGCAAGCCCTGTTTATGCGGCAATAAATGGTAAGTGGTAAAGTCCATCTACAATAGCTGTAACTGGAATTAGTATACAGAAGTTATAACATTAACGGGTAATTTGTTGTAACATAACGGGTTGAAAAAAGTTATAACATTATGCGCCGAATTTTATAACATAATGGGTTGAAAAAAGTTATAACATTATGCAGAGTTTGTAAGATTATCGGTTGTTTACTACATTTTTTGTAACATTATGCGTTGGTGTAACATTATGTGGCGTTGTAACATTATCGGTTGTAACAGGGCCATTTGAGTAACTGTTAATCTTATGTGCTCAACATCGGTTCAACAAATTGTTTGCCAAGCGGTTTGTGATGATTCATTAACTGTATTTTATTATCTTCTGCAGTTGTTTAATTGTTAATGTAAAATGATGTAAATGATAATAAAGTTGAGAAACAACAACGTGTATTCTCTCTAGACGCCCCTTCACGCGACATACAAGTTAAACGTCATGATGTAAAGGCTTACAATTGAGAGTACTTTGTGGAAATCACCAGTTCATCCTGGGAAGGAAGTGAAGGTTTGCACTCCAGTGACTCAGGTTGCTGTAAAATTACCAGTCCCATGCACTTGGGCGATACACATGGCTCTGAGAGCCACGTTACCCGCCCAAGTGGTGCACGACTGGTAATTTTACTGGTCGACAAAGTTTAACACTGTGAAAAATGTTCAGTTTAATGTAGTTCTTTCGAGCCTCGACTTGTCTAGTAGTGCATAGTATTACTATCGGAATCGGCATCGAAATTGGATGATTGTGAGCTCAAATAACCAGTAATCAGTCAGCAGCCATTTTGGGTAATCGGGCTGAACACTAATCACAAGAAATGGACAGCTCATACACAAGAGAAAACAATTAAGGGTCATGACCCTATCTTCAAAAACAATATCCTACAATTTATTACTGAAGTTTTTAGTTTCATTTGTAGTGATAAACCGATAAGGATTTGTGACCATCATCTGCTTGCCGATCAGTTGAGCACATAATCTGCTGGTTGTGAGTGCCGATGTCAGATAGTAACAACCAAAAGGAGTAGTATGTTTAAGAATGTATAGAACAGGGTTAATTTTACGGTACAGTCAGGGTTGATTGGGTTTGTTGACCTCAAGAGTATATCAGTGTGTGAATTAAAATAAAAATACGACATCAGTGGAAATAAGTTAACATCGCAGCCTCTTTAAACCCTTTGAAACCTCGTTTCCTGAATGATATTGCCTTTGTGTACACTTACTGTGAGAATTGGTCAGTCCAATATCAAAATACAGAGAGGATAAAATAATAACTGCAGTCTGCAGCCGTCTGGCTGCAGACTGCAGTTACTATTTTATCATCAATGCACCATGTACAGACCTCTCGTAAGACAAAAATGGGATGAAATTGTGCCTTGGCCGGAAAAATCGATCTTACAGCTTCAAAGGGTTAAGACGCTGCGCTGTGAACTTGTTTCTGCTGATGTTGCATTTCAATGAGTCATCACACAACACATGGGATGTGTGTCATGATCAACAATCAAGGGGAAGATCAGACCAATCAATGAGATTAGGCCAATTTTAAATCTGCTAATCATTGTGGCAACTTATCAAGTTTGTTACTGCTTGTATGAGAATGTTAATCAAACGTATATACAAACAATTTTGATCCAGTGGTGTTCCATGTAACCATCGGCATGGGACCGATGTTCAAACGCCTCCACTGATGGTCAAGCGATGGCTTAAAATCAGCCAATGTCAGATACGATTGCCGAACATTGGTTAATCACTATTCATTTGTCATGATATTAAAACAGCTGTTTTGGAATGTGAGCACTTCATATCCTGCATTTTGTTCTCCACTGTTTGGTTCTTTTTATGAGCTATCGTATTTTCAGTGTTAATAAAAATGCCCAGTGGTATCTGTGTCTGGGTACGTTGTAGAATCCTATTTTGACTTTTATACGACAGAGTGTGAATGCACTACGGTGTTTTCTTGTTCAATTGCAGCTTGGAATTGGTCTACAGTGACCGCATACACCTCTGCATCACTGAGCTGATTCCAGTTGACAGTGCTTTTTACAAAGAAGGAATGTTTTTCCTGCTCAGTGGTCCAGTTTGGTATTGGGAAGGTTCTGGCGTTGTTCCTTACTATTTATTACCTACTAAACAATAGATTATCGAAGAAATTGCGGAAAGATAGAAATCACATCCCCCACTGTGAAGATTTGAAACTTTCACTGTATCGATCAATAATGGCAGCTTTCAAAGCATCACTTCAAGGTGAATACGAGTCAAATTATCACTGGAAATGATCAGTTGGTTCTAAAAACGTATAATGAAAAGTAAATCTAGTGTTTTTGAGTGGATACCGATCATTTCCAGCAATTATTCAACACGTATTCACCTTGAAATGATGCATGAAACCCTTAGTCCAAACATGGCCTGAAAGTCTGTAATATAAGTTTTGGTTTGGTACGTCCTTTCAAAGGACGCACCAAACCAAAAACTTATATTACAGACTTTTAGACCATGTTTAGACTAGAAACCCACCAGTTAAATCAGATTGCAAGATGCTATCTGTTTGGAGTATCAATCAAATCACTTCCCCATTTCAATGATTCAATGCACTGTTTACTTTTATGCATCAATTCAAGGTTGAAACGAGTGGAATTATCAGATTCTTATAAAAAGTGTGTAATAAAAAGAAAATCTAAAGTTTTTGAGTGGATACCAAAAATTATTCACTTGTGACTGAGATAAATGGTCATTATCGCTCGCACAAGTGCTCGTGGAAAATAAATGTTTGCTTCTGTCACTCAAAGAGATAATTTTCGGTATCCACTCCAAAACACTAGATATCCTCTATTTATTTATTTATTTATTTATTTTTTTTTTTTTCATTAACATTTTAACAGCCAAAGACAATTGTGTCTGTGACAGTTTTACGGGTGAGGAAGCCGGAGTACCCGGAGAGAACCACCGAGCAACGATGAGCAGCTGCCAGCTCCCTAACATCGTAACTCTGCACTACAGCACAGGCAGGGTTAGATTGGTTGAAGACATGCGCTCCATCGACGTAGTGACGCCCTAGTACACAGCATCATCATGCCTCCATGTGGACAATCGAGGTTAAGTACCTTGCCCAAGGACAGAACGCAGGAGTCTGAATCGATCGGTCAGCTTGTCACCCATCCAAGGACTAACCTGGCTCAATGTTGCTTAACTTCGGTGATCTTATGAGAACCAGCAACGCCACCCGCCCCCGTTGTTCCTTACTAGGTTTTCTATGGTGTTTTGGCTTCTGTATCCTTGATATTTAGTTCTGACAGGCCTTTTATGTTTGTTTGGGGTCAGATAGTCGTTATGGGAAGAGCTGGGTACCAGCTGCTCAACCCACTTTGAAAAGGAATTTTAGTCATTGGATGTTTTCTTCAGATTTCAAGCTGTGATATTTTCAAATCTTTCAGGTTTGCTGTTACACTGCCGCCTTCTTTAGATCCATCATGATTTACGATGAATCGAGCTGCAAGGTTTTGAATTTTCTCCAATTTGTTGATATCGTTCTTAGTGCAGGGTTCCCATAGGGTTCCCATAGGACAGATTCATATTCCAGCATAGAACTTTGAGGACAATCCCTGGGGTCAGGTTTTAGGATTCATCTGAGAAAGCCAAGAGTGGAATTTGCTCTCTTTTGCTACATTTCCAATGCAATTCCCAATTTTAGGTTGTTTGACATTTGTAGACCAAGATATGGATATCAATGAACTAGAGCTGGATGATAAACCGGTATTCCAATAACATTTTTGTTACCGGTAAAATATCACTGGTTTGAAAATATTACCGGTATATCAGAACTTTTGATATTAGGAACAGAGGGGTCGATATTTATATTCTTGGACTTTTATTCACAAGTTGTTTTGTCTGAGTAAGTTAACCTTTTACCTAACCCGAAAAGCAGACGACACTTGCAAAAAATAATTTTTTGAATAACTAATTTTTTTGTCTCAAAAACATAAGTTATGAGCCCTCGTTGGAATGAGCTCAACGAGCTCGTTCCAACGAGGGTCATAACCTATGTGTTTGAGACAAATAATAAAAAAAAATAATGAAAATTAACTGGCGATTTTTGAGAATAGCGCTGGCCGGTTTTGGTTGTTACATTAGGTAAAGGGTTAACAGAAATATAATGGAACGATAATTATTGAAACATTCGTTCTTTCTTTAATGCCGGGTAAGTATTGTTTTCTTCATCAAAATGACATGTTTGACGAACTGACCAATCAAATTTTTTTAGAACCATATGTGTTCAACTCCTTCGGGATTTGGGAAGAGAAAACCAACAAATATTATGTTGTACTGACCTTAAATAAAAGCAATAATTAAACGAGTCCCATAAATAAATCCATATAATGCAGTATAGACCAAGCACCATCAACTGAACAGAGTAATTATCGCTTTGAATAAACACATTCACAGCTGTTCACAGTGTACTGAATTGTACTGAACTGCAACAAACTCCCCAACATTAAAAATAGATCAAACAATGAAGTCACCACGTGCTGATGGCTGTTGAGGGGTTTCACAAAAATTAACACAACAACAAAGCGTATCGGTATTTGATATTTTATTTATTAATTTCCTTCAACATCTGCATTGTATGTGCGGAAGGAGGACGGGTTCAAAAACGAAAATAGCAAATACAGGAGGAACTGTGTAGCAGATACTCGCCATTATTTCAGTTTAGCTTGGCACCTGCTTCATATGTAGGAGGTGGGGGAGGGGAAATGAATAAAATAATGGCCTATTAAAGTGAATTTGTCTTAATGAAATGAAGCAATTATGTTCCACATCTGAGGGAATGGGGAGGGAAATAATGTGTATTTGTCTTTCTAATAATAACTATCAGGACCAAGTCTTGTAAAAATCCAATAAAAAATGTAGGAGGAGTTAAGCGGACAAGCCCTTGTGATGGAAATTTTTCTATTTCCAAGTGCAATAACCATGCAAAAGTCACCGCATCGAAAATTCCTGACTACATGCACATCTACACGTTCCCCCTCCCCGACTTCATCGACGCGGGGGATAATAAGATCTGGTCAATCACAAGTTATATTGACAAGGGCTACATATAACAATATCAATGTTTTGCTGTCTGTGATCTTGACTTTGATATGACATGGATGGAAGTCATGACACACCTTTGAGTCATGAGCAATAATTGTACCAAGTATAAGTAAGATCTCTCAACCATACCAAGTTTGATGGACCAGACAAAAGTGACAGTGAAATAAATGACAAAGTTTTTCTGTCACCTTAAATTGGGCCTGTGACCTTGACCTTGAGGGACGCAAACAATATTATAATTTGCGACACAATGACATTTGATAAAACAATATTGTTATAAAGCTTTGGTCAAAAAATATTCAGTGGTTAAGAAGTTATGGCCTGGACAAACAAAATGCTGATGACGGATGACTTAGCATTAGTGATTAACAATGTTTGGCAATCACATCTGACATCGGCCAATTTTAAAGCCATCGGGTGATGATCGGTATTGAGAGGTGTTTGAACATCGGTCCATGCCATTGGTTACATGGAAAACCACTGGATCAAAATTGTTTGTATAATGTTTGACTTACAATCTCATACAAGCAGTAACAAACTTAATGAGCTGCCACAATGACAATGGCAGGATTCAAAATTGGCCTAATCTCATTGATTGGTCTGATCTTCCCCTTGATTGCTGCTCATGGCACACATCCCACTTGTGTGGTAACTCACTGAAATGCGACATCAGCAGAAACAAGTTAACAGCGCAGTGTCTTTGATCTTTGATCAAGACGCTGCACTGCTTTCCACTAATGTCGTATTTATATTGTAATACACACACCGACATACTCTTGAGGTCAACAAAGCAATCAACCTGACTGTACTCAGGCCTGGAAATAAGTGGCGAATGGTCATTCAGGTTACAGGGAGGTTATGATGATTTAAAAAATCGTAACCTTCGCACCATTCGCGATCCCGCATTTTACCGTGAACAGAACAAAAAAAAAGATCATCACTTCACTGTTGTGTCAAGCACCTCAACTTGAAACGGTGATCAAACACCTGACACACTTCTTTCATAAACATTATGGTCCAGACCCATTGCCTGTAAGGGTTTTCTATGGGGAATGCTACTGACAAATGTGAAGAAATCCATTCAATTCATCATCTGAATGGCTCTTTTCTCATTTTAATTTTGGGAATGGCAGACTGCTGGGCTCGATGGTCTGTAGTTTAAGTGTGATAGTTAGCTCCCTTGATATGCCTGAATGTGATGTTTTACCAACATTGAAACTAAATTGTCAATGATCACAAACAATCACCCAGGGTTGATTATAATATTGGAATTACTTCATGGAAACATTTTACACATTCGCAAGTGGCTCCACATCCTGCTCAAAAAGTGACAAAGCTGAACAGGTCTGGTCGTATCATTGTAAAGTTTAGATTCGGACTGTGTAAAACTCAAGAATGTAATCAGGTTGGGGGGGGGGGGGGGGGGGCGGGGGGGGGGGGGGGTGCATGTGACATGCCCCCCCCCCCCCCCCCGCCCCCCCCCCATCATAGAGTAATTTTGACCTTAATGGACGAATCGTCCACAAAAAACTAGGGGTGAATCGTCCTCTGGCACAGGGGCAAATCATCTAGTAACCCTGGGAAGTATAAGCCCACGGGAGTCGTGTGTGTTTATTTGAATTCTTGAGTGGTTTGGGAGGAATTGAATGAAAGCAACAAACAGTTGGTTATGTTTGGATTTTTTTATTGTTTCTTTGGAATGCTGTGAATTTTATTTCTCGATAATGAAATATACTCCCACATAAAGACATTGCCGCAATTTGCGCCTTTTTGTACAGCCATAATTCCCCATTTTTCGAGGCAAGCTATGCACACCAAATATTTTCCAACCTGTTTTTGGCATTGGGCAATTTTTTTTTTCAATATTCGATATTTTTAGATATCTAAAGAAAAAAAAATTGAGTCTGGAAATTTAGATGAAATACGGCCACTGAGGTGCTCAGATGCAAGGAAATGGGGGTTTTTGAGCCCATGAATTAAAAATTTTACTACACCAGGCCGAACCATGGTCAGCCCTGGTCGTACCAATGACCACTGGTCGACCCATAACTTTAAACAAGTTATGATGATCAATTAGGCTAACCTGTAAGGTTGCGAAACTCATTCCTTATTTCCAGGCCTGTGTACTGTAAAATTAACCATATTTCTATGCATTCTTAAACATACTACTCCTTTTGGTTGTTACTATCTAGCATCGGCACTCACAATCGGCAGATTGTGTGCTCAACTAATCAGCAAGGAGATGACGGTCGCAAATCCTTATCAGTTAATCAATACTGAGCATTAGAAAAGCTCCACCGACATTTTGTCAGACAGAGCTAAAAAAAAAAAAAATTTAATAAATAACTAGACTTTATGATTCTGGAGAATCATGGCTTTTCCCGATGAGATTACATGATTCTTCTTCTGTCATGACCCTACAGTGTATGATGAATTGCTTTTGACTGTCTCACTGAAGTTCCTTCATTGGTGTCATGAAAAAGGTGAGTACAGAAGTCTCAAATGACTCAGTTTCATAAGAAAATTGTTTAGGTAAAAACTCATCATTACAGTGGAGTGGGTTAATATCAATATCGTCGTCCGACAAGTTAATGACCCACAAAAGGAGTTATGTTTGTTTCACACATACCCAGCTGAGTGTTGTGTCTATTTGAAAATGGTCCATTTTATCTCAAATGTATCCAAAATATTGATGTCTGGCAGCTTGTAGAGGGTTAACAACAGGCCTGAATATTTAAAAAATCATGGGAAACCATATTTCGTTTCCGTCATTTTGCATCATGGGAAATGACTGATAACGATTTTCCGGTTCCGTCAAATGTTTGACTGGGTAACGATTTTGACAATCGGCCCTAATAATCAAATAGTTTTTAAAATCATAATGCAAGTCTTCTGTTGTGTCTATAACCGTACTGACTCGTGTCGAAGCCCATACTCGTGCCGAAACCACCCCCACCTTTTCAGATTGTGAACCAGGGTGCCCTACTCGAGTCAAAGCCCACCCCCCAAGTTTCAAATTGGAGAATGGATGAAAGTTGTTTAAGACAAGACATCAAATTTACAGGCATCAAATGGAAAAACAGGTGACTTGTTGCAACACTGTAGTTACCAAATAGAACTGCGATACTGTATTATGTATATTTTTTGGAGTTGAGATTTTTGTGTTGTTAAATTCGTCTTTTGTGTAATACATTATGTTTGTGTTCAGTCTAATAAGTCTTTATTAAAAAATTATATATCACAAGGAAAATTGACTTGTTTATTTTTTTGTCGACCTCGTTTTGGAAGCTGTCACTTGTTTCAAATGAGTGTGCAGGCTGCTGTCAATAGTTGCCTGAAACACGCCCACAACATATAGTTTTCAGTTTTCACAGTGGTTGAATATCGCCAGAAAGATACTGATTGAACACTGCCACTTTCGAGTGGTGCACAGCTCATTGTGAAAGAACACTGCCACTTTCGAACGTGCACAACTCATTGTGAAAAACGGGTGTTCAGAAATTAATGAGAAAGTGGTAATTAAAAATAAAAAATAATTACAACTCAGGTATTTGAGAATTATATAACAGTGTAACCAGGGATATGATTTATGACTTATTGGTTCAATAAAACATGCTCATTTTATCATTTCATCATGCTCTGCAACATGTGAAGTTATGACTTATAGTGTAAAATCAATTTTTCGAATGCTGCCAAGGGAGGCAACTATTTTGTTATTCATATTCTGCTGTATAAATTTTATCTGGTCTCCATATTATGATTTTTTTTTATTGATTTTGTATGAAGCTAGATTTTGTTTTATTCGTAATAAATGTACTTTAAAAAAAACAGCTATTTTTAAACAGACTATGTTTGGCAGTTTTCAAGGGGGTGATTTGCAGTGTTGATTGACATACTTACGTCCATTTCTGGCTTCGAGAGTAACCTGCACAAAAAAAAAATGAAAACAACACTGCATGGTTTTGTGTTTGTTTTATTCATTAAATTGAGTTTTAAATCCCTAAATCTGAAAATGAAACGTATGTACAAGATAATTATGTGAATTTTTGAAGCAAATTCTATAAAATTGGTAGGCGGTTTCCAAAGAAACGTAACATACCCAGTGGATACTTGCTTGTCTTATATCGCCAATTGAATTTCCAACGCACCCCAACGTGACTTGCAACCACTATTACTCGGCCTCTGGGCATCGACACGAGTCAGTATGGTAGTTTCCCACGTAGTGTCTTTCTGTCACAAGGTCCATTAAATTAAATAGTACGATTTTGAATTGGACACCACATTCCTATAAAATTATTAACACATGCCGCGTCCGAGTGTGCATAAAATGCATGGGAAATGAAAAATCGTTTCCGTGTTTTTGCTGTGACGGTAACGACACGGAAACGGAACGATCGTTACCGTGAAATATCCAGGTCTGAACAAGTGCTAACAGGACTATTTTTCCATGCAACTTGTAATGTCACACTAAGAACTGCAAATGGCCATTTTTTCTTTCAAATCTTCCAAGATGTTTTCAGAGAAATCCCTGTGCATACGCTCTTTTCCAATTCGACGTGACGAAAAGCGAAATTCATGTCGCTCTTCATGGAACGTGATGCCACAACTATTCATGAACAAGGAGTGAAAATTTCATGGAAATCTGCCTAGAATTGGCTGAGATATGGTGTTTTGGAGAGAGGGGGTAATTGTTTGAATTTGGTCCTTCCTTTTCAAGCCAGTTCGAAAAAAGACGTCGGGAATGGGCGCAGAATCCTTCAGTGCCTCCTCGCTGGAGTAAGTCCACTTAAATGTTACAATTGTGTGTGACTGGTGGAGAGTTGACTGTAAATGGAAGTTGCTTCTTTAAGACAGCCACCCAGGGATCCCAACACAACCTTTAAACCTACGAGAATCTCAGAAGTTTAAAGTCAAGAGAAATTGGCGGTGATTGGGTTTCTAGCAGGCAGGAAAAGATTGACGAAGATTTGCATATTGGACATTAAAATAGCACTTCTGACATATACGAACGGTGTTCAGACCGCTGGAGGCAGCGACTTGAAATTTTCAGAACTTGTTCTACGAACCCTGGCCGATATTTTGGGATCTGTTTGGAGTGTCCGGACCACGTGGAAAACACCACGCATCGCTTGGAATGTGAGAGTACTATTCGTCCCGACTCTATCAGTTTAGAACGGACACGGGCAGTGTTGAAGACGACTGTAGAGCTGCGATTGAGCATAACGTCCCAGATTTCGGTGCCATATTGCCTAGCGACGGGGGTGGGGTATCCTGACACTATCTTTAAACCTTAGATAATCGTCAGAAGTTGAAGAGAAAAGAAATCGGCAGTGAGTAGGTTTTTTGGCGGGAAACGATTAACGAAAATTTGCCAATTAGACATTAAAATTGCACTTCTCACAAACATGAACCGTGTCTAGACCGCTGAAGGCAGCGACTTCTAATTTTCAGAACTTGTTCTATGCACCCTGGCCGACATTTTGGCATCTGTTGCGAGTGTCAAGACTGCGTGAAGAACACTACGCATCGCATGGAAAGTGAGAGTACTATTCGTCCTGACTCTATCAGTTTGGAATGGACTTGGGGACTGTTGTAGACTACTGTAGAGCAGCGATTGAGCATAAAGTCGGAGTTTTTTGTGCCAAATTGCCTAACCGGCTCCAAGGTATGATTTTTCGTCTGTACATCGCCCAGATCACCTGTAGTTTATACCGTTGCCATACGTTGAAGTAGCCTTTTGTCATTTTCGCCACTTTCGACCCAGATTTGAGGGTACCCTCCTTCAACCCCATTTTATAGCAAAATCTAGCCATGCTCCCAACAACGCCCTCTCCCCGTCGGCCCGGGTGCTTCTAAAAATAGAAAGGTCAATGGGGAGGGGCCCGTTAGCAAACAAATGGGGGCAGGGCAGGTGTACTTGATGAAAAAACAGCTGTGTGAACATCCCCAGAAGTGAAAACCTATGCTCAGTGGCTGTAATCAAGATGTTAATTTAGACTCCCATTACGGCCAAGATACTACAGAATGCAAATGGGTGGGTGGCGGGCATCATCACTGGATCTAATGTTGTATTTCATGTTTTCTTTTTTTCTTTATATTCTTTTTATTTTTTTTATCTCTCTCTCTCTCTCTCTCTCTTTTTCTCTCAGTTTAATTTGTGTTTGTCTATAATGTTTATAATATTTAGATTTTGCTAGATTCTGTTATTTATGGAATACGTTCTGCCATATTGTAAATTATTAGTCACTGTACAGGAACGGAGGGGCTTCTAAGTGGTAAGCACTTGTCCTCCAATCCTGATTTGCATTGTCAAATGGCAAATGAAATATGTTTAATCTAATCTAACAGTAGGGAGGGGGGTGGGGGGCATGTGTCCTAGGTAAAAAAAAAAAACAGCAGGGGGCAGGTGTCCTAGGTAAAATAAACAGCATGGGGGTGGGGGGGGGGGGGGGGATGTCCCCGCTAATTAGTTTTAATAGGAGGCAGTTGTTCATGGGGCAGGTGTCCTATCCCACTGCCCAGTATTCCAAATTTTCTATGGTACTTGGCCTTGATGGAAATAACATTTCAACAAGAAACGGGAGACCTATTTGCAATAAAGCTGCAAATATAAACTTGATTTTAGGACCATTCCATGGACATTTTAAAGCCTACTGTGATATCAGCGTTTCTTACTCTCGCCCTTTCACTACACCGCAGTATTTTACCCGAGTCGAGTTCTGACGTCATGCAAGTTTGACCGACATGCTTTCAATTTTGTTATTGACAACAACATATTTATAATTTCGTGCTTACTGATCCGAATTTTGAAAACGACACACACAATCGTGAAAGCATTTTCTGAAAAACACGATTCTGCAAAAGGTTTTAGTGAAATTTGATTATTTTTTTTTATTTTCAATTTCGATGGCTCTTGTCGAAAAGGTGCTAATCACTGATCGTCCCAAACGAGATCAAAGACACGCCGTAGTTTAATTACAGACAGAGAATCTTCTAAGAATATACATGCGCAATCCTAAAATGCAATAAATCAAGTGTTTTTTCACGTTTTATGAGAGAAATATGTCCAATTGTATCATTGAATCATTTTTAGGTATATGTGGGTGAGAAATTTTCTATACGGACAAAATACAGGCTAAATAAAATATTTGCCATTATTTTCCGCAGACGTATTTTTGTCTTTGCTTCTTGGGGAAATCCATGCTGCTAAATACAACGAAGGTGTGTTATTTGATGTGGTCAGAACCATCAGGTGGTCGGGTCCGAAACCGCACCTCGCAGAAGATTTAGTGGGGGGTGTCAATTTTACAAGTAATGTAGGCAGCGTACACGGCATGGGCTGTCTGTCTTTAATCCGACAAAACAGAGTTAAGGCTTGGTTTTTTGAATACCCTTATTTATTTATTTATTTATTTATTGGTGTTTAAGGTCACATACTTCTACACAATGGCTAATCATGACCGTGACAGTTTTAGAGGTGGAGGAAGCCGGAGTACCCGAAAAGAACCACCAAGCATCGACGAGCAACTGTCAGCTCCTCAACATTCTAACTCTGTTCAGGCTCTGCTCAGGCAGGGTTACAGAGGTTGAAGACATGTGTACCATCGACGTGCAGTATGCCTTAATACACAGGGGCATCGTGCCCCCATGTCAGCAACCGGGCCAAAGTGCCTTGCCCAAGGACACAACGTGAGTCGTCCCGGACGGGGATCGAAGTCGGGACCTCTAGCATAGAAGTACAACAGTCTGCCACTGAGCCACTGCGCTCCCTTGAATACCCTTAATACTATCATACATTATCCCTCAGGAATTCTAAGTCTGATAAAAGAGGTCATGTTTATCTATTGCATACCCATTTGCTGCCCGAAAACAGCAGATTTTATTAAAATTTTGACGTTTAGCAGCCTGTAGAGGGATTAATAAACGACTAGCGGAATATTCTATCTATGCAATTTGGAAGACCTGCCTATGTCAAATTGTTCTTGAAAATCCCCAACAAGCAGTTAGCGAAATTCACGGAAAATGTAAATTTTAAGCGTTTAAGGGGCATCTCTCCTTGTCCAGTCCAAAATGGGTTAAGTTTCATTCTTTTAAATACCCTTACTACTTACAAACCTTAAACACCAATAAATAAATAATATCATGCAGTGCAGTGTGGAATTTGAAGTGAGGCAGTCCAAAACATTTTAACGAGAAATACGGGAAACCTATTTGCAGTAACGCTGCAAACATGAACTTGATTTTAGGACCATTCCATGGACAGTTTAAAGCCTACTTCGATATCAGCGTCCCTTATTCTCAACCTTTCAGTGCATCACTGCAGTATTTCACCCGAATCGAGTTCTGACGTCATGCAAGTTTGGCCGACATGCTTTCAATTTTGTTATTGCTAACTACATATTTATAATTTCATTATTTCTGATCAGAATTTTGAAAATGACACACGCAATCGCGACAGAGTTTTCTGAAAAACTCGATTCTGCAAAAAGTTTTAGTGAAATTTCATTTTTTTTTTTAATTTTAAATTTTGATGGCTCTTGTCGAAAAGGTGTTAATTTCTGATCGTCCCAAACGAGATCAAAGACTGACGCCGAAGATTAAAAAGAGACAGAGAATCTTCTAAAAATATACATGTGCAATCCTAAAATGCAATAAATCAAGTCTTTTTCACGTTTTATGCATGTTTTATGAGAGAAACATGTCCAATCTACCACTGAATCATTTTTTAGGTATATGTGGGTGAGAAATTTTGTATACGGACAAAATACACACTAAATAAAACAATTGGCATTATTTTCCGATGACGTATTTTTATCTTTGCTTCTTGGGGAAATCCATGCTGCTAAATATGACGAAGGAATGTTATCTAATGAGGTCAGGTGGTCGTGTCTGACACCCCACATCGCTAGAGATGAGACGATTAATCGGTGTAACATCGGCACTTGGCCGATAAGCACCCATCGGTTCACCATCGGCACTCATGATTCAACATCGGCCCTTGCCGATTGTCTGAAACTCAGTGAAAGTGTTATGGATGAACTTTCTTCCACTTCATGGGACAACCAGTGGCAAGTGATTGGTACGTAACTCGTCTGTTACTGATACCATGTAAGTGATGGTTCGTGAAAGAAAAGGCAGAATATTATATTAAAGATTTTGATTGTGTAACTGTGTACTGAGTTGTTTTTTTATCCATCATGTGAATACATACGCTCTTCACTGCCCAAAATGTACTTCAAAGTCTTCATTCTGCAAAATGTTGCAATATTTCTTTCAACCACGCTCATCATCTCATTAAATATATATTGGACGGATAATTCCTCCATATTGGTAATCCATTGTTAATTGTGAAAGGTTTGGGTGCAAGAAGTTTAATATCGAGCCATTCGGGGTGGGATTTATCAACACGAAGCCACTGAATTTTTCTCATGTTCAATTGTGTGGAGCACATGATAAAAATAGATAATGCAGTGCAACGTCATGGCCCGTGTGACACAATCCCATATATGGGTTTACCGAAAGAAACTCCCACTTTAAAACGTGTGGTTCCAACAACGGCTTTTGATTTTCACAAAACATTTTCTTCCAAATAACTGATAGTCGACTTCAAAGCCCGTGTAGGGGGCGATTCGGCAAAGACCCGACTTTGAAATTGAATTGTTTCCAGTGTTGATGTAAACCGCATCAAAGGTTCAGAACACAATTTACCGTGACGATGCACGTGATGAGTTCTCAACTCAGTTGTTAGCTGTTTATTTTAAATCGAAAATATTCTGCACTGATGGTGCTTCATTGACATAAAATTAACCCTTTGATGTCTGTTATTTAATTTATTTAAGTGAGTATTACCGTACTGACTCGTGTCGAAGTCGAAGCTCAGGGGGTGCTTGCAGTGGATAAATTGCAAAGTGGTGGTGGTGGGGGAGGGGGGGGGGGGCTAGTGCTTGCAAGTCGCGTTGGGATACGTCGGAAATTGTCGATATAAGACAAGTAAGTATCATCTGGGTATGTTATGTTATGTTATGTTTCTTTGGAAACCACCTACCAATTTTATAGAATTTGCTTTAAAAATTCTCATAATTATCTTGTACATACAGTTCCGATTTCGGGTTTTAATCCTCAATTTTATGAATAAAACAAACAGAAAACCATGTGGTCTTGTTTTCATTTTTTTTTTGTACAGGTTACTCTCAAAGCCAGAAATGGACGTAAGTTGACAATCAACACTGCAAACCACCCCCTTGAAAACAGGCAAACATAGTAGGTTTAAAAATAGCTGTTCTTTTTAAATATGTACATTTTATTATGAATAAAACAAAATAAAGCTTCACACAAAATCAATAAAAAAATCTTAATATGAAGTCCAGATAAAACTCACACAGCGGAATATGAATAACAAAATAGTTGCCTCCCTTGGCAACATTCGAAAATTTGATTTTACACTGAAAGTCATAACTTCACATGTTGCAGAGCATGATGAAATGATAAATGAGCATGTTTTATTGAACCAATATGTCATAAATCATATTCCTGGTTATATTATTATATAATTCTCAAATACCAGACTTGTAATTATTTTTTATTTTTAATTACCACTTTCTCATTAATTTCTGAACACCCGTTTTTCACAATGAGATGTGCACGCTCGAAAGTGGCAGTGTTCTTTTACAATTAGTTGTGCACCGCTCGAAAGTGGCAGTGTTCAATCAGTATCTTTATGATGATATTCGACCACTGTGAAAACTGTGAAAACTATATGTTGTGGGCGTGTTTCAGACAACTATTGACAGTAGCCTGCACTCTCATTTGAAACAAGTGACAGCTTCCAAAAACGAGGTCGACAAAAAAATAAACAAGTCAATTTTGCTTGGGCTAATTTTTTAATAAAGACTTTTTACACTGAACAGACATAATGTATTACACAAAAGACGAATTTAACAACACAAAAATCTCAACTCCAAAAAATATACATAATACTGTATTACAGTTCTATGTGGTAAGTACAGTGTTACAACAAGTCACCTATTTTTCCACTTGATGCCTGTAAATTTGACGTCTTGTCCCAAACAACTTTCGTCCAATTTGAAACTTGGGGGTGGGCTTTGACTCGAGTAGGGCACCCTGGTTCACAAATCTGAAAAAGCGGGGGGTGGGCTTCGACACGAGTATGGGCTTCGTAACGAGTCAGTACGGTAAAAGTGTGTTATCTTCCAGGTTGATGGGGATTCTGATTACTGTAAATCAGCCAGTTTCTGCAGTAAGCTTGAATAATAAAGAAACCATCTGACATAGGCATTCGGTATCGGCCGATTGTTGTCTAAAATAATCGGCATTCATCTTATGGGGCATTTTACTAATCGGCTCATCTCTACACCTCGCAGTAGATTTAATGGGGGTGTCGATTTTACACGTAATGTTGGCAGCATACATGGCATTGGCTCTCTGTCTTTAATCAGGAAAAAACAGGTTAAGGCTTGGTTTTTTGAATACCCTAAATACTATCAAACATTATCCCTCGTGAATTCTGATTCTGATAAAAGAGGATATGTTTATCTATTACATACGCATTTGGAGCCCGATAACAGCCAATTTTATCAAAATTATGACGTTTAGCAGTCTGTAGAGGGGTTAGCAAATTATTAGCGGAATATTCTATCCATGCAACTTGTAATACCAACCAAGACCTGCCAATGTCCAATTGTTCTTGAAAATCGCCAACAAGCAGTTGGCGAACTCCACGGAAAATGTAAATTTTATGCTTCTAAGGGGTATCTCTCCTTATCCAGTCCTACATGCTTTAAGCTTCATTTTTTTAAATACCCTTACTACATACAAAACTGATCTTCTGTGAATTCTACGCGCAGTAAAAGAAGTTTTGTTTAGCCTTTACATACCCATTGGGTGCTGTTGGTGTCTCAAAGCAGCCCATTTTATCAAACTTTTGATGTTCAGATGCTGGTGTAGAGCTAACAAATTCTGACCGGAATATTTTGTCCATGCACCATGTAATGGCACACTAAGACCTATGAAGGACCATTTTTTTCTTGAAATTTACAAGATGTTTTTAAAGAAATCCAGGGAAAACTCAAATTTTTAAGCCTTTGATGGGTATCGCTGTTTAACCAGCCCAAAACGGGTTAAGGCTTGGTTTTTTGAATACCCTTATCACTTACAAAAATTATCCTCGGTGATTTCCACTTCCAAGAGAGGAAGTTATGTTTATTTCCCAGCTACAGATTAGGTGCTGAGGGGGGCTGAAAACAGCCTATTTTATCAAAGTGTTGATATTTGAGAGTCTGTGGAGGGTTAACAAATGCTTATCAGAATATTTTGTCCTTGCAGTTTATAATGTTACACCACGATCTGCGACGGACCAGTTTTTTCTTGAAAATCTACTTGACATTTTTAGAGAAATCCACGTAAAGCATGATTGTTTAAGCTTTTGGGGGAATCACTCTTAAACCACCCAAAACGGGTTAACACTTGGTTTTTTGAATACCCTTATTACTTACAAAAATGGTCCTCGGTGAATTCCACTTCCAACGAAGGAGATTATGTTTATTTCTCCGGTACACATTGGGTGCTGTGTGCGTCCGAAAACAGCCCATTTCAACAAAATTACAAAGCTTGGCAGCCTGTGGAGGGTTAATAAACGCTCACCGGAATATTTTGTCCATGCCACTTGTAATGTCACACAAAGACCTGCGAGTAGTCAATTTTTCTTGAAAACCTACAGGATGTTTTTAGACAAATCCACAGAAAATTTGAATTTTAAGATTTTAAGGGGTCTCTCTCTTTAGCCTGCTCAAAAAGGGTTAAGACTTCAACTTTTGAATATCCTTACTACTTACAAAAATGTTTCCGTATAGAGTGTGGGCTCGATAAAAGAACGCACTTTTCTTTGTGGCGTACCCATTGGGTGCCGTTGGCGTCCAAAAACAGCCCATTTTATCACTATTTTGACTTTCAGCAGCCCATGGAGGGTTAACAAATGTTCCCCTTAGTATTTTGTCCATGCAACTTCTATTGTCACACCAAGACCTGGGAGTAACAAATTTTTCTTGAAAATCTACAAGACTCGTTTAGAGAAATCCACGGAAAACATGAATTTTTTAGCTTTATGGGGGTATTGCTGTTTAACCAGTCCAAAACGGGTTAATACTTGGTTTTATGAACACCCTTATTACTGACAAAAATGATCCTCAGTGAATTCCACTTCCAATAAAGGAAGATATGTTTATCTCTCATGTATTGTTTGGGTGCAGTGGGGGCCTGAAACCAACCCATTTCATCAAAATTTCGATGTTTGGCAGCCTGTGGAGGGTTACCATATGCATCGCCGAATATCTCGTATGTATCAAAGGTCGTGTCACAGGCAGGTCTAGAAATGATGAATGTTTAAAAAAATCTACAAGACGTGTTTCGAGAAAGTGTCGATAAACCCCAATTTTGACAGTTTTTTGCCAATTCTGAGGAAGTAAGGGATAAATCGAAAATTCCGCTTCGGTACATTTTTAGATTTTGTGCCCCTCTATGAGTGTGCAAAATTTTGTGAAAATCGGTCCAAAAATGGCTTCGGAATCGTGCGGACAAAATGTGTGGGAACCCCCCCCCCCCCCCCCAAAAAAAAAAAAAAAAGAAAAGCCTAAAAATACTTACTGCACTCAGCTTCTTGATTTGGATTTTTCTTCCAGACAACCAGTCTTTACATCATATGAAATGTTGCCCTTATTAATAGTAATAAGCAAATCGATAAATGCATCTTGATGTCCAATCCATTTATCAGCAAGTTTATTACACAACAAACTCCTGCAATAAAAAAAAGATTTCTATTCAACTTCAGGACGGGTTACTTGCTGAAAAGACACTAACCTGAATGAATGTAACTACATATTTAAACAGACCAGGCAATCTAGAAATCAACAAGTGCAAAACAATTGCCCTCCTCAGATTGTTTGGGAGTGCAATTGCACCTGGAATTTTCAATGCATATACTTGTACACTATTTTTGTTACATTACATGGAGGGTGGCTTGTCACTCAATCACCCATGGAGTGGAGGTATCACCCAAGGTACTACTCTCAAATTTCGTACAGAAACACAAGCCAAGTTTCAACCAACGGACCTCCGGGTTTAACCCGGAGGTAGATGGGCTGAAACTTTGCTTATGCTAATTACACTCTGCATCAAATTAGCATTTATTGCTTGAGAGAGATCATCATTCCACAGGTGATTTATCAACAATCAGACCTTTAGATCAGTCTAATTTGGGCACAAAGGCAAATACGGATGTGGCCTGCATGGTTAGAGAGAAAAAGCACCAGTATTTTCTTCTTCTTGGTGTCTGTTTTAGGTCACATGTCTTAAAATGCAAGTTTACAACCCCTTGTTATAGGTCTTCACCATTATCACTGATTTCCTCCAATCACCCTTTGACGTAAGTTTACTCGACTAACTCGAGAAGGCTTCGGAGTTTCCCAGTGTCGAGCCAAAGGTCTATTTGAATGTAAATTATGCTTGGCGTGAACTGAGAAATGCCGCAAAATGTATATAATAGATCTCAAGCTTTAAATGCATGATCATATGGAATTTGCCACAGAAAAGCAATCGCCGTCGGCAGTGTCGTATACGACACTGTCGACAGCGATTACTTTTCTATGGTGAACTCGGTGGGTTTTTAAAAAAATTATTTATCTGTTACATTGTTTGATACGATGGTAAGCTCTAAGCTATATTGCGAGCATCAGGGAAACCTGGCTAAACTACATATTGCTGAAACACTGTAAAACTTTGGAAAAAGTTTCAAACTCCGCATAATTTGGGTGCAATTATCTTATTTGGGCACAGCATTTACCGCCGTTAGTTGGGAAGAATTTAAAGGCCTGTCAACAATACACTCTCTATGTATGGTATATTCACTTCAAGGTATTATTATTGGGAGCGAAAAATTGTACTACATTCAGCTACATAGAGGAGAAATTGGCACACCCATATTCTCATTATTCAAAATGTTGCATTTAGTTATGTGACCGTCTTCTGCACTCAAAATGTATTGAAATGCTACACAGAATGGGTCATGAATTATTGTGAATCATTATCAATGCAACATTGACAAATGATAACAGATTTTAAAGGCAGTCCCAAACAGGTCTGGCATTCCAGAAAATCAAGGGGTTCAAAAAATTGCCCTCAATTTTTTCTAGGCGTGCAGCACTCCTGCACTCCTAAAGAATGCCAGGTCTGTTTAAACTAACCATATTACATGCCCTCCTCAGGCAAGGCTTAACCCTTACTCTTCGGCAATTTGAAGGGTTAGAGAAGGTGAGCCTTTTTTAGGATAACAGTGGGTATGTCAGGCCTGTTTGATTTCTTGTAAAGGATGTTCAAGAATGCAAGAAATAATATTTTTATGACCCAAATTAAAAACATTTCCAAGGAAAAGAACAAACACCTTTCACAGTTTTTGTAATATTCGGATAACATTCAGACAATTTGAAAACCGGTACTGGGAAAGTTTGACACAGCATAAACACCATTTCAGCAAGTGTTACAGTAATGCAAAAGTAATGTTTAATCCATCAATTACTTTTTGGATCGATCAAGATGTTGATCATTGATTAATCGGTTAACCGTTACAGGTCTAGAAAAACTCCACTGAGGGTTGTTGATTCCTGTCCCTTGTACTCTATCCAAGTTGTGTTCTGCATTTATACCCTAATTAAACTTGAATTCAATGAACGAAGCTCATAATTTAACTTTTATTTTCAATTTTTCATAATTTCCTCCAAAATATTGTATCTTCAATGTTATAGAAAAAATACTGCCAATAAATTTTGGATGGGCTATATTTGACTCCCAGCTAAAGATATCACTGTAATGTGTTGTTACAGCTTTTTATCTAACATGACCATCAAACAAAAGTGCAAAAACAATTTGCAGAATACTGATTTTTTTCATTTGTACCTCTAAAACACATATTATCACACATCATTGGAATGAACTTGATGAAATGATTCCAATGAGAGGTTGCTATGTTTTGGAGACAAGAATTGAAAAAATAATAAAATCTGAATGGCTATTTTTGTATATACAGTGGAATCCTGTTAACCCTTTAGCTAACATGAAAAGCAGACGACACTTGCAAATAAAAGTCTTGAAGCATTAATTTTTTTTTATTTTCAAAACATAGCTTATGACCCCTCATTGGAACGAGCCCGTTGAGATCATTCCAATGAGGGGTCATAAGCTAGGTTTTTGTGACAAAAAGTGAACCAATAATAAAAACTGAATGGTGAATTTTGAGAATAGCGCTGGCCAGTTTTGAACATTACGTTGTGTCAAGGGTTAACTGAAAAAGTCACTTTGCCAAATGAAAACTATTCAATTAACAGGAGTATTCAATTAAAGATTCCATCTATTTATTTATTTATTGATGTTTATGGTCACATATTTATGCACAATGGCTAATCATGACCGTGACAGTTTTACGGGTGGAGGAAGCCGGACTACCCGGAGAGAACCACCGAGCAATGACGGGCAGCTGCCAGCTCCCCAACATCGTAACTCCGCACTGCGGCACAGGCAGGGTTAGATTGGTTGAAGACATGCGTACCATCGACGTGCAGTACGCCTTAGTACACGCCATCATCGTGCCCCCACGCGGGCAATGGAGATGAAGTGTCTTGCCCAAGGACACAACGTGGTTGCCGCAGGTGGGATTCAAACCGAGGACCTCTCGGCTTGCAGCCTGCACCTCTACCTACTGAGCCACCGCGCTCCCCAAAAAGATTCCATCACTTTCCTGTATTCAAGAGATAAACATAGTATTTATTCTATTATATCTTGTTTGACAGAGCTCCAGGAGCTCTGTCAAACAAGATATAATAGAATAAATGCCTGTATTGGATGTACTGAGGCTAAAGTGGTCTATAAACAAAAGAAAACTTGGGAGAGTCAGGGTAATTTCTCGACAGGTTACAAGATTTGTATTCAATTAACAGAAGTTTACTATAACTTATATTCAATTAACAGGTCAAATTTGTACTGGAAATATGGTAAATAGTTTTGTGTTGGAAATTTATTTTCAATTAACAGGGTTATTCAGTTAAGAGATATCCAATTAAGTGGGCTCCACTGTATCACTGGCGAGATATGGCTGTTCTAAAAGATGAAGGAACAATTGGGACTTTATGAGAAATTGAAGCAAACAAACCTACAAAAGTTTACGGCAAGTATTCTGGGAAATGAGAAGTCAGTTGAATTATATTACGACCATTTTCATGTAGATTTATAGAAAATAAAATTTCAGCAATTTGATAATAAATTACATGTATCTGAAACTGGATATCTGATGGAACTTCTCATTCCTGTATTTATTTATTATTTATTTATTGGTGTTTATGGTCACATACTTATGCACAATGGCCAATCGTAACCGTGACAGTTTTATAGGTGGAGGAAGCCAGAGTACCCAGAGAGGACCACCGAGCATCGACGAGCAACTGTCAGCTCTTCAAAATTCTAACTCTGTCGAAGCTCCACTCAAGCAGGGTTACAGCGGTTGAAGACATGTGCACCATCGACATGCAGTACGCCTTAGTACCCGCATCATCATGCCCCCCATGTAGGCAACCAGGATAAAATGCCTTGCCCAAAGACAAAACGTGGGTCGTCCCGGATGGGGATCAAACTCGGGACCACTAGCATAAAAGTCCAACAGTCTACCACTGAGCCACCTGCGCCCCCCTCTCATCCCTGTAGAAATCAGATGTTAAAATTAACATAGCTCTCATAGCCAAAACTTCACAAATCAAAAACAAGTGCACTGCCAGGCAGTGCATCAATATACAGCCGCCTTTGAAGAAATTGCACTTGTGAAGAAATTTTTAGGTGAACAGAAGGTCAAGAATTCCTTCAAAAACAAGTGTTTGACCACCGAGGTGGTATTAGTCCCCTACGGCACTTTTGTGACATAAGGTGTTTTTGTCACAGAAGACACTAGATTATATAAGCATCTTGGATTTTGAAAAAAAAATATTGAGCATGCATAATCCCCTCACAACCCTTTATCCATGTACCATATATGAAAGGCGTAGCTTGAACCATGTTGGAGGGAGGGGAGGCAACATAAAATAGAGAAAAAAGCTTAAAAAACACCACAAAAATGGCCGCTATTCTGCCATCTTGGATTTTGAAAAATAAATATTGACTGTGCATCATCCCCCTCAGAACCATTTATCCATGTACCAAATATGAAAGGTGTAGCTTGAAGCATATTAGAGGGAGAGGTGGTAACATAAAAACACAGAGACAGACAGACAGACAGACATGCTAGATTTTGAAAAAAAAATATTGAGCGTGCATAATCCCCTCACAACCTCTTTATCCATGTACCATATATGAAAAGTGCAGCTTGAACCATGTTGGAGGGAGCAGTCGTAACATAAAATAGAGAAAAAAAGCTTAAAAAACACAACAGAAATGGTTGCCATGGCGCCATCTTGAATTTTGGAGAAAAAAAATATTGAACGTGCAACATCCCATTACAACCCTCTATCCATGTGCCAGATATAAAAAGTGTAGCTTGAACCATGTTGAAGTGAGGGGTGGTAACATAAAATAGAGAAAAAAGCTTAAAAAACACAACATAAATGGCCGCCATGCCGCCATCTTGAATTTTGAAGAAAAAATATTGAACGTGCATCATCCCTTCCCAACCCTCTATCCATGTGCCAAATATGGAAAGTGTAGCTTGAACCATGTTGGTGGGAGGGGTGGTAACATGAAAATAGAGAAAAAAAAGCTTAAAAAACAAAACAAAAATGGCCGCCATTTCGCCATCTTGGATTTGGGGAAAAAAAATTTGGAGCCTGCATCATCCCCTCAGAACCATTTATCCATGTACCAAATATGAAAGGTGTAGCTTAAAGCATGTTGGAGGGAGAGGTGGTAACATAAAAAACAGACAGACAGACAGACAGACAGACAGACAGACAGATGGATGGACAGACGGATGGACAGATGGACGGACGGACAGACAGATGGACGGAGTGCAATCCTATAGTCCCCTTACGATTCCCGTAGGGGACTAATAATTGTTCATTCCTGGCTTATGACCCATTAAATTTGAATATATTGTTTTCAAGCTATTGCGTGGAGAATCAAAAGTCACCAAAACTCCCAGATGGTTGCGATGGCGGCCATGTTGGACATGCCAGAATGCTGGTTATCGAAAGGAACCATCCTCTAGTCATGATTAATCAACCATAAAAAACCAGTATCTGTTGGATGTATTGTTTCCAAGTTATCGCGTAGACAAACAAAAGTTAACAGATGGATGGACAGACAGACGGATGGATGAACAGACTAGGGCTGCACGGTATTCGAAAATGAATACCGATATCGGTATTCAAAAAAATACTGCGGTATACCGGTATATCAAAAGACTGTATAACTGGACATACGTACCATAATCGGGAATTGATCATTCACAATCAGAACAGAACAGCATGTGTTTGATGATGCAGTTCGAATAACTCTTTACCCGAGGCAGACGATATCAAAATTTATTTTTTTAAATATTGGTTTATCGATTATTTTCAAAAAATAATCAACAAAACCATATCAAGTGACCCTTCATTGGAACAAGCTCGTTTCAATGAGGGGGTCACATGATATGGTTTTCTAGAATTTTTTGGAAAAAAAAATATTTGTTCAACTGCACAATTTGTGTATTACGCGGGAGGATGCGGCCAATTCGTTAGTTATAATATTATTCGTTTGGGACTACAGCTAAAAAAAACTCATCTTGAAAATTGAAATGAGGGTAAACAAATAATGACGATAAGGCCATACAAAGTTGATTGTCTGCTTCTCATGCCATTTTTTCCAAAAAAAGCATGCGGGCGGACGGTCTTTTTTTTTTCTTTTTATTTTCTCCCCAAGAGGTTGTTTGTGGTAATTCGACCCCCACCCAAACGCCAGCTGGACCACGCAAAATTTTGCAAATATACTGGTTATTCACTGTAGGGGTGTTGGGTCATAAATGAATTGGGGTTTGAATGTTTGTTTTTTCAGTGAAACGTGAAAATAATGACACAGGATAAAACGCCTCGTGGGTGAAACATCTCGGGAACAAATCAAATGTCGAAGTGCCAACTTTCACAGATTTATTTTACCAAAAAAAATCCTTTCACAACCTGCCTAATAAAATCGTGAATCGCAATATTTTCCCCATTATACAGACATGTTAACCATCCTGGAATGCCCGGGAAAATCCCGGAAATCCACTGCTGTTCCCGGCCTCCCGGAAAAAAATCAATTTCCACTAAAAATCCCGGAAAATCTACAAGTCCTAAATTTTTTCAGTTTTGTGCAGTTTTGTTTTGAACTGAAAATGTCGTAACGAAAATAGGCGACTTACGCTCACAATATGTAAATTTCACTTCCATTTCGATGAAGTTTCCCAGTGAATAAAACATACGAAGCTTCGAAAGGGGTAACATGGATAAAATCTTTTAATTTATTTTGACATATATTATTATATTTGTTTTCCATTCTCAAATAAATTCAACACGCAGTTTCAAAACGCAGATAAAATGGGTCACATCTCATACACAAATCTGACTGCAAATACATACAACGATACACAACGGATGTATTTCACAATATAGCAGTTAACACTGCATTTCACCCTGTTGCGGTGATTTGATATTCAGCGCTGTTTGTCGAGGAGACCCGAAAGGAATTGGGACAAATGAAACACTGAAAGTTCGAGTGAAAGAAAATCTGATACTCATGAATATTGATAACTAATCCCAGAATTCCAAAGACAAAATGGCCAAACACTATTTTTATCATCGATTGTTTACAAGTGTAAATTACATGCACAACACTGACTTCAGATTGCTTCACTGTCAAAACAAGCAGCTGGTGAGAGTGTTTTATGATCATTTTTATTATTCTCCATTGTTTTGATAGTAATTACAAATTAGTTGGGTTATAAGCTTGTTACCAAATAAATTGATTTTGATGAAAAAAAACGAAAGTTGAAACAGCAATTCGTGTACAAACACAGCAACTTATATTCTTCGCCGGGTACTGTAAACAATCAGCTGATCAAAGGACATCAATGGAAAAATTAAAATCACAAACACTGAAACAATATTCAGTCAATTGTAAGCTACTGTCCTTTTGATCTTTCAAGCGTCAGTCGACTGCAGAGTATATATACTGTGGAATTATACAGTCATGTCAGTGTGGGAAAAATGTCAACTCCAAAAAAACGTCCCCTCCCCGGAGGAACAGGTATTGAAACACCACCATCAAAAAAAAAGAAAAACTTGTCCAAATTCCGGGAGATATGGAAAAACGAATATCCCTTTATTGCTACTTCCAGAGAAGGGGAATTTTTTGCCTGGTGTAATTTGTGCCAAGTGAATATTTCAGTGAGCAGTGGAGGAAAAAATGATATATTAAGACACTCAAAGTGTGAAAACCACAAGAAAGCCTTGGCACAAAATGAAAATTGCCTTATAACACGTTTTATTGTTAAGTTGAATTAATTTTAAATATTTTTGTCAAAAAATGACCAGTGGAAAATAAATGAATTGCACATCCCATTTTTTCAATGATAATAACATGCTGTAACATTCTTTGATAACTCTCCTGAACTTTCCAAGAACCAATGTTAGAGTCTAGTACTGTAACTTTTTTTTTTCACTGTGGAGAGACTACTGCTAATGATTCATTTCAACCCTTGCATTGCAGGCAATCATGATACAATTGATACAAAAGTGATTAGGGCAGAGACATACTTCAGCCTCTTCATTGCAGAGCATAATCTCCCATTTACAGTGGCAGATCACTTTACTTCACTGTGTAAGAAAATGTTTCCAGATAGTGAGATTGCCAAGAAATATGCATCAAGTCGATTGAAGTCAACTCAGATAATAAAACGAGCTGTTGGCCCTGATTTTGAAAGGTCAGTTCAATATACACATTCTGACCGATTTATTTATTTGTTCATTAATGTATTTATTGTGTTTAATGTCACCTTCAGCATCTGTGGCTATGTAAGTTCTGTATACACATTCTGACTGATTTATTTATTCATTTATATATTTATTGGTGTTTAATGTCACTTTCAGCATCTGTGGCTACATCATGTTCTGACTTCAAAATTCTTTCTTCTTCAGATATGTGGAGAAAAGCTGCACAAACAGGCCATTCTCACTGATGTGTGATGAGTCAAATGACGGAGGAGATGACAAAAATTTGGTGATTTTGGTGAGGGTGTTTGATGATCTTAAAGGCTCTGTGGACACCATGTTTTTGGATATGCCAGTGTGTAACCGGGCCACTGGTGAGAGGCTGTTTGATACTATCTCAGAAGTGTTCAGGTAACCTCATGTTTCATTTTTAAAGTACATTCCTATTTTTCATTTTGAAGTTATTAGGCAAGACACTGATAATCTGTTATCTTTTTCAGGAAAAGGGGGCTTGAATGGAATATGCTTTTTGGCTACTGCAGTGACAACTGTAATGTTATGATGGGCAAACACAACAGTGTCATTTCAAGAATTAGAGAAGTTCAGCCAGAGGTGTTTGACCTGGGATTTATATGTCACTTAGCAAATCTTTGTGCAGGAGCAGCCATTAAAACCCTGCCATTCAAAGTGGATGACCTCCTTTGTGATATTTTCACTCACTTTAAAAGAAGGTAAGTGTCTTCTTGTCATTTATTCATTTTTAATTTTTTTTTGTCCTAAAATATCTAAAGTTTAATTATATTGTAATTACTAATTTTTTGGTTGCAGCTAATTTATTCAGTTTATTTTTTTCTTAAGCTTAATTATATTATAATTTTATACTTCTAGCTCAGTTAGACAGGAAGAATAAAGGGCTGTCGTGACTATCATTTTTTGTAATAGACTAATCGTGACCAGTAATCGACAGTTAGTCGATTAATAGTCGCTTCCCATGATTTTTTAGCAAATCATTCTTCTGTTCGTAAAACTCTGAAAATGACAATGGCACCAGTGTGTTCAGACGAAGTGGGGTTGTGGGAACAACAAATCGGTCCCGACTGAAGCTACATGTAGTCCAATCTTGGACCCACAGTCCGTAATATAATTTTTGGGGTTGGTACGTCCTGTAGAACGTACCAACCCCAAAAATAATATTACTGACTGCAGGTCCAAGTTTGAACTAGATTGAAGCCGATGAATTAAAATGAATTTACCAAAGAACGTTCCTGCATATGTTTCCTTTCTGCAATAAGTTTCTCGAAATTTTGAACATTGAGATCTATGCATTCCCTCGTCAGTTGTTAAAATTGGATCTTAGTCTGAAGTTCCGAACTTTGAGAAGTGATCGGACGTTCTGACTTTCGTCATAATTTTGTCACTTCCGCGCGTTGGCTTTTCCAATGGGTGCATTCGTGTGTACAAGACTGGAGAAATTCAGAAGAATCTATTCTTCTCGAGTAACTGTGAGTGTTCTTTCTTACACAGTCAGTGACAGTCGTACAGTCTTCCGGATATGAATGTTAACTATGGCTAGATATTTAAAGTTATTCACCTTCATTGATCATTCACCTCACAAAACAATGCAATTTAGCCCCGACCTGTAGTAGACGTGTACCACCATGAAAATGAACGACGATCGACTAAAAATAAAAAACGTTGACTACTTCAATAGTCGACGGTTAGTCAACTAATCGAATAATCGCGACAGCCCTAGAAGAATACAAAGAATATCAAGAATTCAACAATGTAGAATGCCAAAAAATATTGAAACACTGCAAGACGAGATGGCTCAGCTTGGAAAAATGTGTAAAGAGAACTTTAGAACAGTGGCCTGCATTGCTGAGTTACTTCCAGAGCCATCCAGGTGTTGAAATAAGTGGGAAAGTCCAATCAACTGCTGTTATGCTTCAGAAAACAGAAACAAAGCTGTTCTTTTTGTTTCTTGACTTCATTATCCCTCACCTGAATGAATTCAACATTGCATTTCAGGTAAGCACCTTTTTCACATCTTATAATTTTATTCATATCCTATAATGACTAGGCATCAAATATCTTTTACAATGTACTAAACTAATTACAAATTCTCTTGTTGCAGGCTGATGAAGTTAAGATATTGTATTTGGACAAAGAGATGCAACGATTACTCAGAAAATTTCTAGGCAAATTTGTAAAGGTTCAAGTAATTAAACAGCACTCTTTGATAGAGGTAGGATACATAGATCTGGAGAACCAGTTACCATATGAATATTTGGCAGTGGGATTGAAAGCTAGAGCTTTAATGTTAGAAGAAGAAACCACATCTGAGATAGCAACTAAATTTTTCAAGTTAGTATTTACTAGTGTCACTAAAAATTTATTTAATTTTAAGCAAAGTCTCTTGTGAGTTAAAAAGAAACTAATAATAGTTTTCTTCTATTTCCAGACATGTCAGAATATTCTATGAGGCAGTAGTGGAAAAAATGATTAAGAAATTCCCATTCAACAATAAATTATTAAAGAATATTGGGTGGTTGAGTCCTGAGATAATGAAGAATGAGGCTATAAAAGTTGAAACGGGTTAGTAAAAGCATTTGAATCGATACTGAACATTAATGATTTTTTTTTTTAATGTTAATTTTATTCAGTTTTTCACATCTGGAGTGCAAGTTTAAGAAACAGAATTTTTTACTTCTATTTTTATTTTTCAGTTTTGGAAGTGGGGAGACTTTTTCCATCTGTAGTGAAGGATGAGGATGCATTAAGAGAGGAGTTTGTGGACTTACAATTGTCTCCAGAAGATCTGCCAGTATTTGAAGAGAATTCCAGAATAGATTTCTTCTGGCATGATGTTTCCAGAATGAAAACAACATCAGGCAAAACTAGATTTCCCACACTGACAACATTGGCCAAGGTAATTATATATATTACAAACAACAACAACAAAAACAAATACTACATCATTTTAATTCATTGTTAACATTTACAAATAATCATATTGTCAGTCATGTTTATTAATAACATTCTGCTTTATTTCTTGAAGGGACTACTTACCATTCCAAATTCCAATGCTGACAGTGAAAGAGTCTTTTCAACAGTGAGGAAAATATACACAGAGGGGAGAGCAAACTTAGAAAATGACACCATTTGCAAATTATTGTCAACAAAAATCAACAACAGAATGCCATGCTATAAGACAGAGTTCTCTGAAAAACTTTTGATTGGTGCCAAGCAATCAACTAAGAATTATCTTGATGACATGAAAATGTAAAAAAAATGTATGAAAATGTCTTATTTATATATAATTTAATGCCATTGTGTAAATATTTGTATTTGGATATCCATAAAATTAAATATGTTATAATTATGGAGATGTTCTCTTGTATATTTAGATTCTCAGGACAGTATTAAATATTTTATAATTAGTGAGTTGTTGTTCTTTTCTGTCTCACCTGAAACTTCTGGGTACAAACACTGTTGGGGATTTGAAATACCAAGCCAAAACACTTAGGGGGCAAAAGTGGTTTTGCTTGTATTCAAACCCCCAACAATGCTTGTACATGCCTTCCACCCCCACTATCAACAGTGTTTACTCTGTATTTAATACATAACCCCCCCCCCCCCCCACACCCTCCCTCCCTCCATCCAACAGATTTAGTACCTATCTTCCCTCATACATCATAATCGACTAATGTTAAGTCTTCGAGATGCACATAAGGAGCACATGCAGGGATTTAACCATTGGGCCTTAAGAGACCTTTGGCTAAAACCCTGCCTGTGCCTTTTGTGTGGCTTTCATGTGGTAGTAGACACTTTACACGTTTTTCCCTGAAATCTAAGCCATTTGCCTGAAATTCACCTTCTAGTTCCCTGAAAAAAATATTTTCAGGTTAACATGTCTGCCATTATATTCAAAATTATCACAACCCATTTGAAGGGCAGTTCATCCATAAATCATATTTTTCGGAAATCTGAAAATGAAATACAAAACAAATATTTGCATGTTTTTATTAACCAATTCGACCACACATACCTTCCTATATGCGATTTATTTTCAACTATGACTGTTACTTTTATATCAAGCAACGGTTACTATTTGTTATCCAATTATCCTGCATCTCAAATGCATTTATTTAAATTAACAGGGAAACTCGTAACGGTTTCAAATAACAGTACACAAATTCCCAATGACGGCCATTTACAATACAAATGTTACTAAAAATAAATGCCAGGAGACTGTGTTCCATTCAACATAGCACCTGACTTTGCAGACATTCTGAGGGTTGCTGCGAAACAAACGTGGTGCGAATCGACCATTCCCCTTTGTGACTGTTTGTTGTCAGACTGAAAGACACCTTCCTTCTCGCTGTCATTATGACTTACCTTTTACAGAATAAAACACTTTCTGTCGTGAATATTGCTAAAACCCACCCACTTTATTCAAGTATGATGTAGAAAAAGCTTGAAGTGTGTTAATTTAAAATTCACGAACGCATCGATATCGATTTACTGAAATGAGCACAATATCTCAAATTTTTTTAAAAGATTTTTTGGTGTCATAAAAAGGTGCATGTGCAGCAAAAATGACCATGCATGCGGGCCTGAGAAACAGAGGTTCTTTTTTATGGCCTAAACAGATATTATTGCAATAACACCGGTATTCAATCGATACTGGTTTGAATACCGATATATATCGGTTTATCGATATACCGTGCAGCCCTAGAACGGACAGACATTACCATACCATAATACCGCCCGCCGTATAATGAAGGTGACCTGAGAAATCTAGAATACTTATTTTACTTCCATTTATTATGCTGATGACATGCTATGATTTGAGAACCCTTTCCAACAGTGTCTCTCATCACTAAATTCCAAGTACAATAAGTTTTATCATTATTATAAAATAGATCATGGTCCTGCATGGTATGGAAAAGTTAAGTGATGAATATGGAGAGCAATTCAATTATTTGTCCAAGGTCTTGTGAACAAAAATTTGGTCAACAAATTTCTAGTGAACCAATAATCAGAATCGGCAATCGGAACTGGCCAGTTATGGGGCATCGATTATGACAACTGGTAGTTAAAAACCAGCAGTTTACGGTTATTCTATATTTAACACAGACTTTTAAAATCTCTTTGATATCTGGCAATTTCAAGAAAGTTTCCCCATTAAAAACATGTGTAGTGCATATCAAAATATTTAGGGATTTGCAGAGCCGAGATATTACAGAATTTACCATCTGCAACAGCCCTTGCAATTCACTACGGCATTTGGCAATGCCGTAGCAAAATGCAGCAGAAAATTGATTTTGCGATGGCATATATTTGGCGTAGTACAGAAAAAATTAAAAATCGCCGAAGTCATAAGATATTGTTTAGTAACAGCTACGGCAAAAAAAAATCAAAATAAAAGAAAGAAAAGCAGTTACCCACCCCCCCTGCCAAAAAAAACTTGTTAAATTGATAAAGCTTTTGAACGCAAACGCCGTGTGAAGTTTGCTTTCAGTAATTAGAAATTTCTGCTGTTAAAGACGCTTCTCGTTGTTGCTTCGAATGCCACGCACTATTACCGCCCTTGATTTGCTCAGTAAGAGGAAAAATTGAAATGCTTTGTCAGTGACACAGCCACGATGCATGCTCTCTTGCATGGCCCAGGGATTTGCAGCTGTCCCTGAAAGGTTATTTATAGGTTTTTCGTTACAAATTTACCCAGGACTAAACTCTTTGCAGATAATGGTGAACACGTTGTCTTTCAACTGTTGTGTAGTTACTCCGGCATCGCATGACGTGTACGCATTAATTTTCAATCAATACCAATGACGTATAAATTTAGTTAAAAATGGAAACAAGTTTTCCCCAGAAAACACAAGATGATGACAAGTACGCACAGAATCTCCTTCAATATCTATGACATGTTTGGTATAAAATAGAAACGAGTTTCCCCCACAAACAAAATGGAAGTGGAATGTAATTATTGTTAAATGTACTGAATGTTTCGGATTTTTTTCTGCAATCGGAATTGGTATGTTTGGGAATGATTTCAACAACATTAAAAGTCATGGCAAAAATACACTTGTTGCCCAGGACAAGTGAATTTTAGGGCTGAAACAGTTGGCTCATTTTCACAACCGACTAACCGCGAGCTATAACCGGATAATATCCGGTCATCCGTAGCCATTATTTCATCGAATCTGGGATCAAAACTAGAGGAATTGGAAAGCAGTATTCTCAAATTATTCCGTAGTGTGTATACAAACGAACGTTGTCGAGTACTCGACAACATTCGTTTGTATACACACTACGGAATAGTTTCTGCGATTACTAATTACTCGCGGAAACTGCCTTTCGTTAAAGAAGTCTTGAACGCCAAAGTCGATTTTTTTCTGAAAATATTCAACTCAGCTTCGATGTGTAATCTGTCAAAAAGGAGAAGCGGCAGATTTACTATGTTTTAAACGTGGAATGACGATCACTATCGTTATTTCGATTAACCGGTTGATGGTTTTTCAAATCGGTTAGGTAGGTAACCGGTTTCAAACCGGTTATCCAGTTAACCATTTCAGTACTAGTGAATTTATTTTTTGGTTGTCGCTGGTAGAAATTACTGGTCGGCGACAAGCAGACAAGCATTATTTCGACCCCTGTAACAAGGTAGCTAGTGCCAGAATAAATGCCGTAGTAACTCCCAAACCTGTGCCGTAGTAAAATATTCTCAATTTCGAGGGCTACTGCATTCGGTATGGGATCGCCATTATTCCCAGCTGATCGAAGTCACTGGTCTTGGTAAGAAAGGGACAGAGAAGCCACTAGGCTCACCCGCAAGCTTCAGATATAGCATCGGACTGTTGTAAGATAAGAGGGGCACCGGTGGCCCATATAGCTGTGCAGCAAAGCGCCTCTGAGGGCGCATTAGGTTGTGTGGTGAATTAACCCTTTACCCAACGTAACGGCCAAAACCGGCCAGCGCTATTCTCAAAACTCGCCAATTAATTTTAATTATTTTTTTCATTTTTGGTCTCAAAAACATAGGTTATGACCCCTCACTGGAACAAGCTCGTCGAGCTCGTTCCAATGAGGGGTCATAACCTATGTTTTTGAGACAAAAAATGAAAAAAATTAGTTATTCAAGAATATTTTTTGCAAGTGTCGTCTGCTTTTCATGTTAGGTAAAGAGTTAAGACCCGCGGTCAGTAGGTTAAATAAGTTCATTCGTGGCTGGGTCACGTGCGTGGCTGGGCCGCGAAGAGGTATGTCTGTTGTCATACATGACAGTACACTTCCCAATTGTACATAGAAATGGGATGGGGTGGGTTTATGTGTGATCCATAGATAAAGTCCTATGCTAATAAATTGGCGGGGAGCCCATGGATACTACTTCATAAGAGACACCGCCGTGAATATTAATGTCTGGTCACCGTAGACAGATCTAAGGTCAACCCTTGAGGGCTGACAGTCGGGGGCTCAGAATGAGGTGAACGCCGCCCTGCATTGTGCAGGGGAATAGGCTGTCATGCGGGGAAGGCCAATGAGATAAGTATCCTCGGTGGAGTATGAAGCAACTGGATGTCTTCAGTGAGGAAAGTCCCAGTGGGCTTTTGAGCCTTTGGTATAAATTCAAGTCCATTGCCCAGTACAATTTTCTCATGTGTACTGAGGGAGTAAGTTGACAGATTGGCAATATGTTTGCTAGCCTTGTCAGTTATTGTGGCGAGGTGAGACTGTTGTTTCATTTGTCATCGTGTGTGCCATCTCCGGGTGAGTTTGACATGTAGAGTGGCTTGTGAGCTAGCTGCTCGACGACGTTGAGGTGAACAAGGGTTTTGGAGGAATGAGCTCCACTGGTCGGAGCAAATTGGCCTAGTCAGGTGTGTTTATTGTTGAGTATCCTGGTCAGGTTGCGTTGTATGCCCTCTCTGGTGCATTTATGGGCAAACTCAGTGAAGGCAGTAGTAGCGATTGATGTTTTGCCAGGATAGTAAGTACTAACACATGGGTGGGCCATGGTTTGTGTACATAGCGAAGGGGGATGGAAAGAGTGATCTGCCTGGAGGCACATGCAGGTGATGTGCCGGTGTCTGAAGTGACAGGTTCAACAGAACTGGACAAAGTTTCTGGGTCATCAGAAGTGACATAGAAGAACTCTTGAGCCGAGCTGATTCAGTGTTGTTTGATACCGGTTGTATGTCTGACAGTACCGACAATATCATTCACATTATCGTTGGTAGAGATGGGCAATATACCGAAAAACCGAACCGATACCGATATCATGGGGACACCGAAAAACCGAACCGACCCAATCTTTGAATACCGAAACCAACGGTATTTTCAATTTTCCCTGTGCATTCGCTATTTATAAGGCCTTGATGAGGACTAATAGCAGTTGAAGTGTAAAATTTTCATGAAAGAAGTGACTGATTTTATTTTTCAGTTTTGTTAAGCTTTAAGGACCAGGGCAGTTGTACTAAATTATCAATAGTCTACGACCTGTACATGTCCAGTTGCTTAGCAGTGATTTCTAGCGAAGTCTTGGCTGCCTGTTAAGGCAGCCAAGACTTGGCTAGAAATCACTGACCAGATAATTTTACTACTGTCATCAGGCCCACGTAAAGATAACATCTTCAGGACACACATTCTATGATTACAGACGCCTTAAGTGGAGCTTGAAAAGTTAAGGAGTATTTAGAACAAGTCACCAATTACTGTAGATATGATCTGTGTTGACAAAAGAATGACAATGTTGAGCCCATCAACAATGACATGTGTAGCACTGTGATAGAATGATACAAGAACAACTTATTCTGTATTTTTCTGACATGGATTCCCCTTTGGTACTATCAGTGAATCTGAAGTCACATACCGAATACCGAACCGATACCGCGGTATGCCCGCACAAAAATACCGAAACCGATACCGAACTCAAAATTCCAATACCGCCCATCTCTAATCGTTGGACCCGTGGTCGGTAGTCGGGTGGAGAGGCCACAATCTCTCTGGCATAGTGACTTGTGACCATGGTAGTTGGCTACTACAAGGGGTCATAAGTGTACTGAGTACGGTAATAAGGCCTACATTGAGCCACCTCTGGTTTACACTATGACCTTCAACCCATACATCTCTAAAATCAAGAAGGCACTCCTAAAATACTGGGAACTCATATCAAGTAGTACCACAATGCGAAAGATATTTCCGGACTCTCCAATTCTGGTGTTTAAACGTGGTACAAACCTTAATGATACCCTATTAAGTGCCCGACTACCACCCACAAGGCATAGTACCGGAGAGACCCACCCACCAACCATCCATTCTCCCACTAGCAGTACGTTCAACCACAGCTAACCAATACCAGCTGACGGTCCACTCAACACCCCCCCCCCCCTCCCCCACACTTCCCAAACCTTTCGAACAATAAGCTCCCTAGAAGAAGCACAGAACAAACCTTTAACCTCCCATTCCGGAGCTGAGTTCTCACTTGAACCGCTTGACCAGGCACACAGCCAAATGAGGGCATGAACACTCATTCCTCCTGGGTTTTCACAATGTGGAGCCCATAGCCCCGCACATGCAGCAGGTGTCATTGTCAGACCTGTGATTGGGCCTCCAAAAAAAAATCTGAAAATTAAATCCAGCAAGAGCCGAAGGCTCTTGCCGAGTGCCGAAGGCACGAGGTGGGGAGAGCACGAGAGTGGTTGTTAAACCCCTCTCGTAGGGGGGGGGTCAGGGGGCCTCCCCCTTGAAAATTTTTAAAAACTAGAAGCTCTGTGGTGCTATTTTAGGGCATTTCAAGCTTCAGAATCAGTGTTTTTTAAGTACTAAGCAGGGCCTTTTTAGTATCAAGATTCAACAAAAACCCAGAATACACTTCCCCAAAAGCATTTATCAAGTACTGTACTACAGGATTCCTTCTGAAGGACTCCTATCGTGTAGTATGTCCTAAGTAGTGTTGGGTGTCGGATCCGACGAGTGTGGGAAATCCGATCCGACTGAGTTTCATCAAATCCGAAAGCTCTCCTGAATCCGAACGAAATCCAAATCCGAAATCGGCCCCTAAATCCGACCCGAATCCTATCCAAATCCGAAAATCCGACAAATCATGTTTATTTTTAGTTATGAATCTTTAAGTCTCACACAACACAGATTTGTGGAGAGAATGCTGCAAAATTGCGAACATATGGAAGATTCTGTACCTTTCATTTGTGAAGGAACCTTCCATTAAATTTGTTCATTTATAGTATTTTATACAATTACCCATTACCCAACGGTTTTGCGACAATACATTGAACACATGCACATAGATTCATAACCGTGTTACATGTACGTAATTTACGTTCCAAGAATAATATCAAATTTAGTAAATTTGGCAGTTGGCAGAAACACTCACCTGTTAGAATATATCATATGGCATCGATCAATTTTGTTCAATCTTTGACGGAGAATAGTTGGGGGGGGGGGGGGGCAGACCATCCATTCTCCGATGGGAAGTTTGGAAAATAACCTATATTACTTGGAGCCTTGGGCTATAGCGTATTAGAAATTTTCTGAGAAGTGATGAAGAGACGGGTAGAATGCTGAATAAACGAAAATGACCATTGACCAACTAGGGCGGTTCCAGGGTTTCTGAATAGAAGGGGCGCCCCACGTGCGAAGCGCCATGGTGTGAGTAATTTTGAGATCGACTTACCCTATAACTGAGAGGGATTTAACGAAATCAGCCATTAACTTTCATAAAATTAAGGCGGTGAAGGCGTCTGCAACTTCGTGGTCTAACCTAACCTATTCAAATTTCTTGGATATGTACGCGACTATGCGTGTGTGTGTGTGTGCCTGCGTGATCTTCAATTAGGAGGGCGGGATGGGGGGGGGGGGGGGGGGCGATATTGCGATAACTGCTGGTTGAGTGTGATTTGCAATTTTGAATGTTTAATTGTTTATCAGCAGTCGGACTGGAGTCGGATTTGTTCGGATCCGACGTGTTGAAAAATCCAATCCGAGCCAGAATCCGATTGCCTATCATGAATTCGACCCGAACCCGAATCCGGAATACAATTGAAAATCAGATCCGAATCCGAATCCATTCGGATTCGGATTATCGGACCCGGCGCCCAACCCTAGTCCTAAGACAGCCAAGACAGACTACTTTGTGTAGCAACAGATTTCTGTATGAATTATGAAGTGAGCAGAATAGAAGTGAAAACTTACCACAACAGATTATTCAATGAATATTCTTCTTTACATTAAAGTTATTTGTAACTGCTGAATGTTTGTAGAACACACAATGAATGCAAATATCAACAAGATCCATGAACATATGTACATTTCTAACTTATTTACAAATGCTTCATTTATTCTTTATACCCTTGTCAATTTCCTTCACATCAACTTCATCTCTATTGACAATTTTACGCTCCATCTCCGACAATGAATAACGCTTTCAATCGAGCAAATTTCTCTTTGTGAAAAGGTTTAAAGAACAATAGGAAAACAGGAGCGAACTAACCAGAACGCACATGTGAAATTAAAGCGTTTAATTGGTTGAATTCAGTAAATTGAATTCACAAAGTATTGCGCGTTTCATTATTCCCAGTTCGACCGGAAGTCGCACTGGTGGTCGTACAAAAATGACTCCCAAAACGTCAAATTTTGACCGGCAAGCACCCAGTTTTTTCCAACAGACCTCTACCCCCCAAAACTTACTCAGCGGATTTGTGTAAGTTGGAAAAACGTTCCAGAGCGGTGGAAAAAGCGGAATTCCATTTTAAAACGGAAAAATCACACCTCTGCATCGTCAACCCTGAGTCTGAAATCTCTACATACTAAGGGATAACCTAGAGTGACTATACATCGACAGTCGAATCCCGCTACTACTCTACCTCCTATCAACATGGGATTACCTGAAACCACAAGTTAACTGAGAACCAATAAACCTCTTCCTCAAATTGAGGACTCTGGGCCGGGTATTATGACTCTGTAATGGGCATGGTATTCTGTAGGCTACATAAACACAGACTGATGGTGTACCCTTAAAATCAGCAAAAATTAACATACCATTTACAGTGCCCACCCACCCCCCTCCCCACCCCCTGCTCCGGGTGGTTGGCCTTTATTTCGCACCACTGTTAGATGACCACACCTGAAGCACGTTTTCAGTTTGTCAAGTTCATTTTTTAATTCAGTTATCTCCCTTGATGCTTCTCACCAATGTTGATTGTAAACACTGAAGAAACACATCAAGGGATGTAACAAGTTGAACAATGAACATTAAATAATATATTCTGACGTCATGTGTGTATCTGTGCCTTCACAGCACACATTAACATCAAAGTAATTATTCAATTGAGACACAAAGTGTGTGTGTTCAGTATCTTCCTGGTTAATACAGCCAAATGTATTGTATTCTTACACAATACCATATTAACACTATTTACCAGAATAACACACAATCATCACAAGAGAACAATATCGTGTGATTGTACCATTTATAACGTTCTTCCCCCACTCCCAAAAATGCAAATACAATAGAATCCTCTTAACTGAATATCCATTTTGCCAGTGAAAATTATTCAATTAACAGGAGTATACAATTAACAGGGATTTGGTCAGTTTCCTGTGTTCTGGAGGTAAACTGAGCATTTATTCTATTATATCTTGTTTGACAGAGCTCATAGAGCTCTGTCAAACAAGATATAATAGAATAAATTCCTGTATTGGATGTAGTGAGCCAAAAAGAGGTTGAAAAATAAGGGGAATTTGGTGCGTGTCACAGTAATTTTTTTGACATATTACAAAAATTAAAATACAATTAACAGGAGTTTACTCTACAACCCATATGCAATTAACAGAGCAAATTTGTACTGAAGGTATGGTAAATGGTTTTGTGTTTGAAAATTATATTCAATTAACAGGGATATATAATTAAGAGATATCCAATTAAGTGGGCTCCACTTTATTATTTTGGTTAATATTGCCCAGTACTAAACATGCATACTCTGAGAACTTGAGTGGTATTAAGCTTTCGTAATTGATGATTTATCAACAAAATTCTGCAGTATAACAGGCACTAACAGATTTTCTTCTGGGTCATATTTCAACCACTGGAATCGGCATCGAAATCAGCAGAGAAATAATCGGTAATCGGTTCATAGCAAGTTTTGATAATCGGTTCTTCACTACATATTTCTGTTGAGGTGAACGAAATGATCAATCACCAATTTTCAGCAGACTTGATATATACTGGGAATATATTTGTAGAAATCTGGCAGACAAAATGAATTAGATTCTTTTGTATTGTTATTACCCAGAAATAGATATACAGAATATACAAATACCTCAATTATCACCTTTCTTATCACCTTTCTTCTGCATTCTAACGATATCAGTCATCCCATCTTGAACTTCATTTGCCCAAAGTCCCGACTCCTTTCACCTTCTACCATCCCATCCACTCCATAAGTTTCTGGCCAAATTTATCATCATCTGAAATAAATCAAGTTTCAATTATTAACTCATTCCCTGCTGCAAACTGATTTTCCTACCCAGAACAGAAATTAGAGCTGTTTGGTTGTACAATTTTGCCTAGGTCTCTTTATAGAACACCACAGGATCAAAACTGTTCGTATTTATGTTTAATACACAATCTCCTGCAAGCAGTAACAAGCTTGATAAGCGGCCGGCCAAAGTGTTATTATTAAGTTGCACAATGATTTCCAGCAATCATGATTTGTCTAATTTCAATGATTGATCTGATCTTCTCCTTGATAGCTGCTCACGACACACCGCCACATGTCATGTGATGACTCTATGAAATACGATATCAGCAGAAACAAGTTAACAATGTGGAGTCTTTGATCATTTATCAAAAATGTCACGATGTTAAATTGTTTCCGCTGACGTCATATTTTTATTTTGATACACACAATGACATGCTCTTCAGGTCAATGAACCAATCAACCTGACTGTACTGTAAAATTAACCCTATTCTATGCGTTCTTGAACATACCACTATCTGATATCGGCACTCACAAATCCTTATCAGTTAATCATTAATCATCATCATGAAACAGATTATGGTCTGGAAAAGTTAAGCTATGAACATGGAAAGCAATTCGATTATTTGTCCAAGGTCTTGTAATGTAAATGAATAAAAATTGATCAACATATTTCTGTTGAGGTGAACAAAATGATCAATCGCTTATTTTCTGCCGATATGATAGACAAAAAGGAATATATTTGTACAAATCTGGCTGACAAAATGAATTATAGAATTAGATTCTTTTGTATTCTTTTGTATTGTTATTACCCAGAAAAATGATGTACAGAATATACAAATACCTTGACTATCACTTTCTTCTGCATTCTAATGATATTAGTCATCCCATCTTCATTCGTCCCAAGTCCCGACTCCTTTCACCTTCTATCATCCCATGCTCTCCTTAAGTTTCTGGTCAAATTTATCATCATCTGAAATATATCAAGTTTCAATTACTAACTCTTTCCCTGCTGCAGACTGATTTCCCAACCCAGAAAAGAAATTTGAGCTGTTTGGTTGTGCAATTTTGCCTTGGTTTTGGTTTCTGAGTCAGCTGAGATAAAGAGTCATTTCGGTTCCAGTTTTTATTCCTTGTTTTGTAAACTAAACTTAATAAAATACTGAAACTATAACAAAAAATACTTTTTGAAACTAAAGAGTTTTACAGTGAGTCCATGATATGGACTTGAGAAGTAATGTTATATGTACATAGCACAGGGACGTGGCTAGAGGTTTCCGATTGGGGGATGTAGGGTAGTGAATTTCCAACTAGGGGGAGGGATCAGGAGGTGGGCCCCCCTGTCCCTCCCCAAGTTGAAAATTCACTACAGAGAAAGATTTTCAAAATGAAGCCCTGAAAGGGGGAATAAAATAGGTTTCCCCGACGAATATCCAATAATAATAACCTGACATTGGAAAAAAAAGCAGTTACTTTTTTAGTTTATGTCAACGATGCCAGAGATTCAGAAACTGTGTCTGTAAATGCTAGAGCTGCCTCGACTATTCGATTAATCTAATAACGGCAGTAAGGTGCTATAGTCTACTATTATTTTTCATAGTCGACTAATTTATTTTAGCCGTATACATCATACCACTGAATGATAATATTGGTCTGCAAGGGACACGTCATGTTTCTTGGTACCTGTTATCCTTCGTATTCTTTTGTTTATATCACGAAAATAGGCAGTAATTTTGACTTTACCCTCGCATATTATTTCATGAAATGGACGTGGTCATACCTGAACTCCGGCCTGGCTCAAGCTATTGTGAACAAATTGTTGATAATCCATGTTAATTTTTGCCATTTTAATTTTTAAATCCAATAAATTTAATATCGATGTGGAATTTATTGACACTAAATTTCTGAAAGAATGCCCATACTTTGAATTGTTAGCATGACGTGACAGTGACTGACAGAGATGGTCCGATACCACTGTTATCAGTTTTGCTGATATCTACGGTTCTAGATATCGGCCAATATCGATAACGATACTTCATTGACATGGGAATATCAAAGCAGCAAAAACTGATGGTATTTTGGTTGCAAATCACATAGAGGAGAACAAATCCAACGACGATAGCCAGCAATCAGACAATCATCCCCTATGGTAGGTGGATTACTGTGAAATATATTGATATTTCCTCAATAAAACCCAAACAAATATGGATATCAAAGGAACAACTCAACAAACTAGTCCCAATATTACCCATACTTCTGTGATTTTCCTGGAAGCATCCAAATACCCGTAAAAAAGTTAAGTAAGGCTAACTACATAATTTATGCACAAGAAAAAAAACCTGTGTAGTATGTTATTTATCTTATGTCCCTTCCCTTCAAATCTGAAAATTTGAAACCAAAGCATGAAAGCATCTGAGATGCAGGTGATAACAGTACACAACATAATACGCACAAAAATATTACCCCCCAAAAAGGTTAAGTTAGGCTAGTTTGCATAATTTGTGCACGAGAAAAAACCCGTACGATATGTTATTTATCCTATGCTACTAGACCTCCATACCAAATATTATTGAAATCGGAAATGTCGTTCAGAAGTTCTGGGCGTATAACGAATTACACACAATTTCCAACAAAAATGGTTACAGGATTTTCATAGCCAGTTAACCGTGGTTAACTGATTAACCACAGTTATCCCAAGAATTCAATAGGCCTATGTCTTCAGTAGGTTAACTGAGGGCGAGATCAAACTGAAAAATGCCAAAATCAGTCCTGACAATGCACCCTCGGCGATTGGCAATGCTGAGGAAAAATGTTGTGTAGCAATGCACTGTAGCACATCATCAGCAAAAATAAATTGCTGTGGGTGTAATGTTATAAAATGCAAGAATGAGACTTCATCCGACCCTAAAGCATTTATTGAGTAAAAGTCGCTAGTACTCAAACGATTAGTCGACTAGTCGATGTCGTCTCTGGGCAAACCAGTAGTTGACTCTCAACTGTGCAGTCGACTAGTCGGAGGAGTTCAAGCTTTTAGGTAAATAGTATCCCTTCTGTGCCACTGTCAGACAGTGTGAACAGCAACATTGGGCAATCAATGTATACATCTATTGCCATCTAATAGTAGTGACAGTAGTTTGTTTTAACTGGTACTAGTAGAGTGTTGAATTATTTTGGGCTATCAGGATATGTTATTAATTTGCCTTGTTGCAATTTATGGGAGAGTGCCTATAGGCACTCTCCCATAAATCGCAACAAGGCAAATTAAATAAGACTATATAATTTCACTCTTAGCATAATTAGAAGCACATTAACAGAATAATGTTCCAGTAAGTTGCTGTACATGAATGCCCAAGTGAAGCCAGATTTCGACCTTCAGCACTCTACCGGAACACCAACACTGTTATAAGGAGACAAGTTATCACCAATGACTAGTCGAAGACTTAACTTTTGGGTATTGACTAGTCGACTTTGGAATTCATAAGTCGTTTGAGCACTAAAAGTCGCTCATTTAGTTCACTGTAACCTTAAATTTCCAACGGACCTCAACTGTGAATTTGAAACCAATTCTGGAGTTCAAGCTTTCAAAATTAAGTGGAGACATAAATCTATCAGACAGTATAAATGGGGAGCAAGAGGCAAGTTCCAGTTCAGCAAAAGAAACCACATTTGATAAACTGATGAACATTTCATGTTAATTCACCACTGGTGTAGAAAGGTCATGAATATTAATGATTATCGTTTGAGTTTCTAGTGTTGATACTGAAAGCCCCAAATCTTGGTCTACAGTTAAATCTAGAAGTCCTGTCACGAACTGTGCGCTTAACTAGGCTTAATTGCGCATAGGAATTGCGCGCAATTGTCGTATCGAATGGCATCCAAAGCACGGCAGGTTCTCCTGGTTACTCATATCAAACACAGGCAATGTTTCTGCCACTGGACCTCCGGGTTACCCGGTGGTCCACTGGCTGAAACATTGCTTCTGCACAGGCCATATGTACAGATTTTGATAGCCTTACTATGGTCATAACGCATTGATTAACCCACAGATCGACGTGCTATTTGTGCGAATTTCAGGACAGAACTTCTAGTTTTAACTGTACTGTCTTGAAAATGGCATTTGTGCAAGTATAGTGTAGTAGTAGAAGAGTTTTTTTTTTTAATTCCATTCGAATGTATACACAGAAATTATTGACAGTGGCCAGCAGATGCACAGATATTGTATTTAAGTGATGAAGTATGTGGTTATTGTGGTACATGTAGTTTGATAATTGTTTTATTTCTGTCAGAAACCATGTGCTTTCTATTTATTTATTTATTTATTGGTGTTTAAGGTCACATACTTATGCACAATGGCTAATCGTGACCGTGACAGTTTTACGGGTGGAGGAAGCCGGAGTACCCGGAGAGAACCACCGAGCAAGGACGAGCAGCTGTCAGCTCCCCAACATCGCAACTCTGAACTCTGCACCACAGCACAGGCAGGGTTAGATTGGTTGAAGACATGCGCACCATCGACGTGCAGTACGCCTCAGTACACAGCGTCATCGTGCCCATGTAGGCAATCGGGGTGAAGTGTCTTGCCCAAGGACACAACGCGGTTGCCGCAGGTGGGATTCGAACCGAGGACCTCTCAGCTTGCAGCCTGCACCTCTACCAACTGAGCCACCGCGCCCCCATGTGCTTTCAACATCACGCCAAATGGGGAGATTTTTATCACTGGTCATTTATTTATTTATTTATTGGTGTTCAAGGTCACATATTTCTGCACAATGGCTAAGCATGACTGTGACAGTTTTACGGGTGGAGGAAGCCAGAGTACCCGGAGAGAACCACCGAACAATGACAAGCAACTGTCAGCTCCCCAACATACTAACTCCACACAAGCAGGGTTAGCATTGGTTGAAGACAAATGCACCATCGACGTGCAGTATGCCTTAGTACACAATGCCACCGTGGCCCCACGCGGGCAATGGACATGAAGTGTCTTTCCCAAGGACACAACGCGGTTGCCACAGGTGGGATTCGAACTGAACCTCTCGGCTTGCAGCCTGCACCTCTACCTTAGCCACCACACTCCCCATTGGTCATTTCAAGAAACGTTTATTTAATATGCCAATGTGATTATACCATGGAGCCCCTCCAAAAGTTAAAAGAATACATGTAATTTGAATACACTAACACGGGTAACCTCTATAAACTGAATTTAAATTTCCTCAATAATCAGTCATGGTTTGTACATTTTAGAATCGAGTATATAGAACCAGAGAAGCCTCTCATTATATTTAACTAGGGCTGAAACGGTTGGCTCATTTTCGTAACCGACTAACCGAGAGCTATAACTGGATAATATCCAGTTATCCGTGGCCATTATTTCACCGAATATGGGATCAAAACTATAGGAATTGGAAAGCAGTATTCTCAAACTATTCTGTAGTGTGTATACAGAGTACTCGACAACGTTCGTTTGTATACACATTATAGAATAGTTTCTGCGATTACTCATTCCTCACGGAAACTGCCGATCATTAACAAAGTCTTAAACGCCAAAGTCAATTATTTCTCAATATACACAACGCGGCTTCGGTGTGTAATCTTTCATAAAGGAGAAGCCTCAGATTTACTACGTTTTAAACGTGGAATGGCGATCACTATCGATATTTCGGCTAAGAGGTTGATGGTTTTTCTAATCATTAAGTAGCCAACTGGTTTCAAAGCGATTATCTGGTTAACTGTTTCAGTACAATATTTAACCAGAGGACTCCAACAGTGCATAATACGCCGTACTTCTAGAAATTATAAAACATTGTTCATTTTCCAATTGAACTTTACTCTCAGTTTCTCCATTTTAGTTAATTATACTTATTCAAAAAGTCTGGACAATATCAGAAAACACTAAAAATTCTAAGTTCAAGGGCTGTAACTCCACCAAAAATCAACTGAGCTGAACGAAATTCAAAATTCATCTTAACTATCCATAACAAAGCTATACATAAAATTTTTTCTCAATATGTAAATCCATAACGAAACAAGAGGCCCCAAGAGGCCTTAATCGCTCACCTGATAAAGTGCTTCAAAGAAGAAGATCACATGTAGTTAGTCATGGTTCATCAACACTACAGAGGAATGAAGTCATGAAATTATTCATAACTCTGGTGTCCATGTCAGATGTGTTTTTATCATTGGGCTTCCGGACTGCTTCCAATTCTATCAGCTGCAGAACAGCACTGCCAAACTTCCAAGGGTTATTATGTCACTGCAGTTTGGAATGTCAATTTTATGGAAAAAACCCACTTAGGAATGGACCTGAACAAACATGGACCAAACCCCCTACCTCCCCCAATGAGAGCTCAAATTTTAAGGCAGGGACTGAATCTGATCTTCCCAGAGATGTTATATAAACAATATGAAAAGATTCTGATTGGTGGTTCTGAAGAAAAAGATTTTTGAAGAAAGTCCCTCATATTGCACTAAGTTAAATTTCAAGCTCCTATGGAGCCCATATATTAACCCCAGGCCTGGTCGTTTGAAAAATTTGCGCGAGCAAAAAAATCGCTCTCGTGGCATATACTTGCGCGAGCGAATCGCTCCCGCTACATAATTCTGGACGGTAAAGGCCGTCCATTCATGGGTGGGTTTGTGTTTGGTGTTTACAGTTACCGGTACTGAAGTTGAACTTCAAACACGGGCTGGTGCACGATACAGAAACAGAAAAAACAGGAAGTTGCTTCCAATATCATCATTCATGGCCAGAATTCCAATTAACAAAACGCTGACATACCTTGAATCCGCGTTGTATGGGGTTGTTTGTGCTGTATAATTAATAATTCGCATTCAAATAGAAGGCTTCCATCGTAACATTTGCAATATCAACATGTATTTATTTATCCACGTGAGACAATTGTCACATTTGTGTTGAAAATTAATGTGGCATTGTGGGTCTTGACACTATCACATGATTACTAAATCAAGTTACTGTCCAATCAGACAACACAGATTTAAATTATTTGGCACCCATTTGAAAGAAGCCGACTGATTAGTAGATTTGTTTTACAAATTACTACAACCAATCACATTAGCGTAGTAGAAATTATGAGATTTAACATTTATGAATAAAAAATTTGGTTCATTTATTCTGTGGAACTGACGGAACAGTGATTACAGTATTAACACAGTACCAACAGGCTACAGCGATTTGAATAAGCACGTGCTTAAAACTGTTCAGAGACGCAAAGGAGAATTCTGAAATAATCCACGCACTTGACGTCAGACGATAAACTTGTCAATTGCAGACATTTTCAACACCGACAGTCAGGAATCCTTTGATGTGCGTCATTATTTGACACTGGTTTGTTTGTTTGTTTGTTGGTGGTTAACGTCACATATTTATGCACCATGGCTAATCGTGACACAACATGGAGATGAAGGCAAGTTTAGTCAATCGTTGATCTACATGTTGCCCATTTTAGAGGACTTTCACCCCAAGCATTGGTGACTGGGTCCTATTTTACTAGTAAAGCGGAACTGGTTTACCACAGGAAACAAGTGCTGCTTACTTCCCGGGGTTCATTTGACACTGGAATTCAATTGTTATCCAAGTGTACAGACAGTGTTCCAGACAAAGAATATTATACTGACCCTGTTCAGTGCCATATGACTGATGTCGTGTTCCCTTCAACTCAATTATGGATACTTACCAGGATCGGGAATCGGCCATTTGTGCGAGCGATTTTTTCGCTTGCGTGGGGTGACTTTACGCGAGCGATTTTACCGCTCGCGCCAGAATGCCAGGCCTGTAACCCAGGGACTCAATTTGAGCAAATTGAATCAGGTAAGACCCCCTCCCCCCACCCCCACTCCCCAATCCCTACAGAGACGTTGAATACCAAATATGAAACGATTCTGACAGGTGGATTTGAAGAAGAAAATTTTTTAAGAAATTTCCTCATATTGCACTAGGTTAAACTTTGGGTGCCAATAGAGAGCCCAAATATAAACCCAGGGACCTGATTTGAACAAATTTGAATTGGCGCCCCCTAAAGATGTTGCATACCAAATATGAAAGCATTCTGGCTGGTAGAACTGAAAAAAAAGGCTTTCTAAAGAAATTTCCTCATATTGCAATAAGGTCAAATTCGGGGTCCCATAGCAAGCCCAAATATTAACCCAAGGACTCTTTTGAACAAACTTGAATCTTAACTGAGAGACTTGATACAAACAAACTTTAATCTGACCCTTGTAACAGTGATGTTTACCAAATATTAAAACATTCTGTCCAGCGGTTCTGGGGAAGAAGATTTTTAAAGCTTATTTCTCATACTGCCCTAACTTAAGATTTGGGCTCCTGTATTGAGCCCAAATATGAACCGAGGAGCTTAAATCGAACACACTTGTATCTGACCTTCCATGGATGCTGTATGCCAAATATCAGAAGATACTGATCAGTGGTTCTGGAGAAGAAATTGTTATTTTTAATATTTGCAAATATGCTGACTCAGCATTTTTTTTTGAAGACCCCCCCCCCCCCCCCCCCCACCTTACAGAGCATGCTAACAAAACCAATGGCAATTTTCTTTTATTCAATTCTACTGGTCCTAAGGAGGATGCTTCATACTAAATAAGATATTTCTCTGTTCCGTGTGGATTAGCAAATATGGGCATTTGAAAATATTTTCTATTTTTAGCTCCTGGGGTTCCTACAGGGAACATGGGAAATTTTTTTTACATGAATCAAGTACTTATGACCCAATAATACCACATACCGAATTTCCTTCAAATCGAACCATCAGGGCCCAAAATCTTGCCCCTCCCATTATAAAGGCAAATATTGCTTCATAAACTTTGAACAAACTTGATTCTACACCTCAGAAGGAAGCTACATACGAAATATGATTGTACCCAGTGGTTCATGAGATGAAGATTTTTCTAGAATTTTGGAGCATTTTCTGCCACTCCCTCCCTATGGAGTGTGGTAACTTGATTTGAACAAACCTGAATCGACATATGATAGGAAACATGCACACCAGATTTGGTTCAATCTGGTCGGGTTGTTTGTGAGAAGAATTCGATAATGTCAAGTTTATGCCGGAAGGACAGAAAGTGATCAGTAAAGCTCCCCTTGAGCTTCGCTCAGGTGAGTTAAAAAAAGTCCGGAAAACGGTAACTTAGTTCAAGGGCAGTATCTCCACCAATGAAAGTGTCAATGACACTGTAGCTTAACTTGTCTGTGTGTTGTGTTTGATAAAAGGATAATGTTGAATGTCTATGAAAGGATTATGAAATAAGACAAGAATTGTGATAATTGGTAATATGTTAATTTCTGTTCCCTGCATGCTATGTTTTCAATAAAAATAATATGAGGTGTGGACTGTACTAAAGAATTGAGGGGTGGGTTAATATGGCCCTCACAGTTAATGTATGTGGCCCACACAGTCAATGTAGACTGCGCTAAAGGTTTTAGGGCTTCAGGCTTGTGTAGCCATCACGGTTGACCGATCGCAACCAAAAGGGGACGTCCTCATCTAGACATTATACTGAGTCATCCAACCAAGTTACAATGAAATCCCTTCATAAATATGACCAGTAGTCTGTGCTAATTTTTTTCGGGTTTTGGGAAAGGGGAGCCGTCATGGTTGAATGATCGCGACCAAAAGGGGACGTTCTCATCTAGGCATTATCTGGAGTCATCCTACCAAGTTACCATGAAATCCCTTCATAAATATGACCTGTAGACTGTGCTAAAGGTATTCGGGCTTCGGGGCCCTGTAGCCATCACAGAGGATCAATCGCGACCAAAACGGAGAGTCGGGGACGTTATCATGTAGACATTATATGGAATCAACCTACCAAGTTACAATGAAATCCCTCCATAAATATGCCAGAAGACTGTGCTAAAGGTTTTCGGGTTTTGGGCTCGGGCAGCTGTCATGGCGGAATGACTGCATCCAAAATGGAACGTTCTCATCTAGACATTATCTGGAGTTATCCTACCAATTCACAATGAAATCCCTTCATAAATATGCCCTGTAGACTGTGCTAACGGTTTTTGGGCTTTGGCCCCCTGTAGCCATCACAGTTCACCAATCGCGACCAAACAGGGACGTTCTCATCTAGACATTATATGGAGTCAACCTACCAAGTTCCAATGAAATCCTTCCATATATACGACCTGTAGACTGTGCTAAAGGTTTTTGGGCTCTGGCAGTTGTCATGGTTGACAGATCGCAATCAAATGCGTACATTCTCATCTAGATATCATACGATGTCATCCTACCAAGTTACAATGAAATCCCTCCATATTAAATATTAACAGTAGACTGTGCTAAAAGTTTTTGGGTTTCGGGCTTGGGCAGCCGTCACATTTGACATATCATGACCAAAAGGGGACGTTCTCATCTAGATATTATAAGAGTCATACTACCAAGTTACAATGAAATCCCTTCATAAATATGACCTGTAGACTGATAATCGTTTTGGGGTTTTGGGCTCTGGCAGCCATCACGGTTGACCAATTGTCACCAAAAGAGGACACATTCTCATCTCACATTCTCATCTCAACATGACATCAAACCTGCATATGAAATTTGGTGACGATCGGACAAAAACTACTGTTATATAGCCCCATATTATATTGAGATTGATATATCCTTAGTGGATAATTATATTGAGATTGATATTTTTTCTGCATTTTCTGACTGGTCTGACTCATTTGCACTCAGTGACCTTGTTTACATCTTTGTTACACTGATCTATTGTACAAATAGCTGTTGATTGTTTAAGTAGGTCAAGGAACTTATTTACTTGGATTGTGATAGAATCACCTGGAAACTGATAGAACTTTGGAGATTCTTCTAGGACATCTGGTTACTATATAAAGGTTTGTCAACAGAATTCAAAAACTCATTTTTAGAAAGCCATTTCAGAAAGACTCACTTCAGTTGTTTCCATTGGAGATTATGATTGTTTCAGAACAGTGCATTTATTATAGAAGCAGTGCTTCTTTGTGAATTTGAAAGATTGATTCCAAAAGAGAAGTTTGAAGAGAATCTATTCGTCTTGGAAAAGAGAATTTATACTTCCTGGGAAACAAAATAATATTTTGTGAATAGCCAGGATTCTACTGGATTATTTGGAAAGTAACTTTGGCGCCAATACTTCTTGGATTTTTACTCCATTTGAATTTTGCAGAGCATTTTATATTTTATTGGAGACTGCTGAAATTTCTAAGTGAAAATTTTATTACAAATCCACGTGATACTGTTTCTGAAGAGACATTCTTGGATTTAATACTACATGTACAAGCTGGTAACTTTCTTCACAAGATTCTTCACAACTGGATTACTGGATTCTGTCAAACTGTACTTTGGACTAATTCAATAATTGATAAGTACCACTGTTGTTATTTTCTGTGAACCAATTAGTAAAAAAGATCATTTTATTTAATGCTCAGGCATCAATTCACGCTGAAAAATTAAGTCATATTCCCCTGTCGGTCGGCAAAACGAAATATCAAAATGATATTTAGAAATCGATATTTCATCGTAGGTTCGGATGACGAATCACATGTACTTTAAACGAGTCAGCACATCAGTAATGAATTCCAGAGTCCCAAATACAAACGAATTCGAATAATTGATAGTGACAGTGACTAAATCAATTCATTAAATCAGCGGTTTCAAAGTTTGACTTTCTCATTCACCTTCCAGCGAAAAGCCGAAATCACTTTCAAATTTCTTCAGTTCAACTTCACCCGTCTTGAATAAAATTACGTGTCTTGTTATTGAAAATAAGAAAGTGGTGTTTTTTGTTATTGTTCTATTTCTTCGAAACACATTGCGATTATTTCAATTCGCCAGCCTTGGTAAATCGTAAAGTTAGGGGAGAAATAAGACGGGACTACTTTTTGTGCAGATATTCACACATTCCAATGGTTGGAGTTTGGTTGTTGTAATTTTTGTATGGACGCCGGTTCGGCACATAAATTTTGCGCCTTAATGGCAAATAAAGGCCACAAATTGGAGAGTTTGTAGTCGTAGAGCATTAAATAAAAAGAAAATTCACGAAAATTTGATGAATACCGAAAATATCTCGTTCGTGGCTACAAGAAATATGAGGATCTTCACTCGCGACTGCGTCGCTCGTGAAGATCCTCATATTTCTTTGTAGCCACTCACGAGATATTTTCGGTATTCATCAAATTTTCGTGAATATCCTCTATGTATCATTTTTTTTATATTAATTTTTTTTTAAATTAAATTTCAGAATAGTTAAATTCATAGTTATTGTTGCCGATTCTCAGATTTCTTTCTGTCACCAATATCAATAATAATTCCACACCGTAACACTATGGGGTGTAGTCTGTATGAAAGGAAAAATGTGAAGACTTACGCACACATGATGGCAATAGCTTATCTTTGTCAAGTTAAGCTAAAAATCAACAGAGTGGAACTAAATTCGAACTTGATCTGTAAGTATCCATAACAAAGTTATACATAAAAAATGTTCTCAATATGTCAATCCATTAACGAAAAAAAGTCTGGAAAATGTTAACTAAGTTCAAGGGCAGTAACATCAACTGAGCGGAACGAAATTCGAACTTGATCTGTAAGTATCCATAACAAGAGCTGTATACCAAAAATTTTCTGAACATGTCCATCCATAACCAAATAAAGATTGGAAAACAATTCCAGACAGATTGACGCAAATGTCATAACATAATACAGTAGAATCCTCTTAATTGAATATCCATTTTGTCAGTGAAAATTATTCAATTAACACGAGTATACAATTAACAGGGACTTGGTCAGTTTCCTGTGTTCTGGAGGTAAACTGAGCATTTATTCTATTATATCTTGTTTGACAGAACTCATAGAGCTCTGTCAAACAAGATATAATAGAATAAATGCCTGTATGGGATGTAGTGAGGCCATAAAGGTTGATAAATAGGGGGAATTTGGTGCATGTCACAGCGATTTTTTCGACATATTACAAAAATTTATATACAATTAACAGGAGTTTACTCTACAACCCATATGCAATTAACAGATCAAATTTGTACTGAAGGTATGGTAAATGGTTTTGTGTTTGAAAATTATATTCAATTAACAGGGATATACAATTAAGAGATATCCAGTTAAGTGGGCTCCACTGTACAACCGTTTTTATAAAACGGACGTATAAAAACTAGACGGTGGAACATCCACCGATGAACAGGGATTTTGGGGCAATTTGAAACATGCTGTCGCAAGGGAACATTTTTGTCATCCCCCAACAAACAAGCGCATCTGCTCCCAAAAGCCACTGGAAGACTCCATTTGATAGCATTTCAAGGCTCGATTTGATCCCCCCCCCCCCCCCCCCCCCCCCCCCCCCCCCCCACAATTGATCGTTTGCACAATCGTCTTTGTCAGAATGGAAACAAATTATTGTTTCGAGAGCCAGAGGGTGCAGCGAGGGTGGTACTGCAGGATCTGCAGTGTCACTAATACTATAGATTTATATCCCCACAAGTACAGTAATGATTGAAACACGTTGTATGATAACCACATGAGCAATTTTGTTCTTGTTTTGTTCACTGCAGTGCTTCTTTTAAATCAGTGGAGGAAAAAACGTTGAAAACTTTTCTCATCTCGTAACAATCAACTTCGTCGGCCGTTGGCGTGATTTTGGTTAACTGATCGAGTGCTCGCCTGTGAACAAATCTGTGCAACCGATAGGCGAACAGTATGAGCATTCGCCTCTTATTCGAGGCCTGTGATACCTTGCACAGAATATGGCAACTGTGTAGTCTCTATATGATAATAGTATGCTGTATTAAGGCGATCTTTCAAATTATTTGATTTTACATGGCATTGTATATTGATGCTTTTTCCGTCTGATGACGCTGACCTGACATCAAAAGTAATTTACAATGTAAACAAAACAGACAGTTTTGGAATTTACCCCCATGCAGCTCAGTCGCTGTGTTTTGAAGAATTTTGATGCCCTAGCTTTGTTCTTGGATATGTGAAGCACATTTGGCTACAAGTTGTTCTCCTGAAATATTATTTATCAGTTATGGTACGAATACGGTAGCAGACTTCCAGGAACCAGTGGTGCCTGCTGTCAACTCTATACGTTGATTACATATGTGTTTCGTGTTCTATACATCTCAACCTTCATTTTGATGTACATTGTATAATTTGTGTATATTTAATTTGAATTAAAGGAATATCAGAGGTGGGAATTTCAAAATGAACAAAATTCCATTTCTTATATAGTCCCTTAACTCCTAGCACTCTGGTAGTATTTCCAAAATTCCGTCGTTGACTCCCTATTGCCCATGTAGCATGAAAAACTAAACAAATTATATCTTGTTTGACAGAGCTC